>JAZDUA010000779.1:0-559269 GCA_038098605.1 Gryllus longicercus
GGTGTCTGCTTTGGGATGGCGGCCAGTTTGCGGCGAGCGGCAGGTGGCCGGAAGCGGGTGGCGGGCAGCGGGCGGTGGGTGGTGTGTGGTGTGTGGTGTGTGGTGTGTGGTGTGTGGTGTGTGGTGTGTGGTGTGGTGTGTGGTGTGTGGTGTGTGGTGTGTGGTGTGTGGTGGGTGGTGGGTGGTGGGTGGTGGGTGGTGGGTGGTGGGTGGTGGGTGGTGGGTGGTGGGTGGTGGGTGGTGTGTGGTGTGTGGTGTGTGGTGGGTGGTGGGCGGCGGGCGGCGGGCGGCGGGCGGCGGGCGGCGGGCGGCGGGCGGCGGGCGGCGGGCGGCGGGCGGCGGCGGCGGGCAGAGGGCGGCGAGTAAAACGAGGGACGAGAGCAGGAGGGGCGGAGGACAATGGTGAAGGTGGCGCCGGCGCAAGCTGCTCTTGCGTTGTGTAAACCTGCCTCCGTGTCCTCTCGGACCAGTCAGTGGCCAGTGGAATAACGACGCCACTAGGCACTGCGCTGGGCGTTTCCTCCGGTGATTGCTATTGAGTACTAGCATGTGCAATACGCTTGTTTGCTCTTTTTCCTTTCAACCCAATTGCGAATTCTTGGGCCAATTCTATTTTTACTGTGCATTGATTTGAATAAAAGCAGAAACATTACTTCAAACGTTACGAGATATTTTGTATTTCAATTCCAAACACGTTCACTATCAAAATGGATCGAAAATGGAAAATAAAAATCAGGCCAAAATAAAATGGAAGCGTGTATTTTTAAGATGTTAATTTACACACGAAAACATTGGTTGAGAGTTAAAAATATTTATTCCTGAACAAGTTTCTCACAACATAAGATGACTCACTGGTAGTGTCAATGAACGAAGCTATACCCGATAGAGTGCTCTTTTGAATTAACTAATGCTTGGTTGGGACTAAAATCCAAGTCACACGAAATGAAGGTAATACACTCTCGTTTTTGGAAATTAGGACATTGAACCATAGTAATTCCCCATAGTATGTTCTAAACTTGTATGTCTTTATATGTTGTATATGTTTGTCTGTATGTCTTTATATGTATAAGCACTGCCATAGAGCGAAATCTCATTAGCAAGAAATACATTTATTATTATTATTATTATTATTATTATTATTACTATTATTACTATTATTATTTTACTATTATTATTATTATTTCTATTTTTATTATTCTCCCACTCTGAAAGTCTCCGAGCACAATTGTGACAATACTATTTTTTCGGCTTTTGACCGGTTTTTCGGCACTTTCCCCCACTGTGCGGCGGCGGCGGCGGTGGCGCCGTGGGCGGCCAAATGTCAAGGAACTCGCGCGACAGACGGACAGACAGACAGACGAGCGTCCTTCACGGCGCGCTCCGCGACTACCAGGTTGACCTATCGGCGCGCTTGCACGCTAACGGAGGAGCCCCCTCGCGCCTCTGCATCGGCGCCCTCTCTCTTGGGGGCGATTACAATTAGTGTTTGGAATCCACACTAGAGAAAGATGAACACAACAGTTTAATGCCTGTTTTACACGGTCATTTTTGCATCCTTTTTTCATCATTTTTCTGTACAGAAAGTGGATGGAAAAAGGACGTTCGTTTCTACGCAGTATGTTTCAGTGCCGAAACTAGATGAGAGTGATTCCAGCGTTTTACACGGTCATTTCTGACTTTGTACGTAATCGTGAAGAAAATACTTCCTCCGGACGCCGCATATAGCGCTGAAGTTCAAACATTTGAACATCGCATCGGTGGTAACAAATTAAGCTAGATTAGATTAGGGCCGAGTACGGATACGACTATTAGAATACAGTACATAATTTACTTCTCACTACATAACCACTTCACATTACAATTCAACACATCAGAACGCTCTCACGCAACTACGAAATGAACATATCGCTCCACACACATAACAATCCAGATAAAGTCCCGTGAAGTGCCGCCAGGAGCGCGGTAGTCAAATTGGATGAAATCTATACCGAAACATTAAGCATGCGTTATTTTTTCGTACAATTTACATACAGTCTGGTCTGTAACTTTTCTGTATCGGCGAAAAATGGTGAAAAAATGATCGTGTTAAACAGGCTTAAGTAAGGGGTGTCTAACGTTCAGGGTCTCACGGGCCACAACTAAAACCTGTAATATGGTTGCGAGTCAATCTTTCATAATTCGGGCGAACCACACGTGACCCCGTCTTGTTGATCTCGGTAGTTTGTCTCGTAACTCTGAAACGGGGGTGGTGAAATCATGCGTGATATCAAGCCGTACCATGCATAAGGCAGTGAAACTAATTGGGATGATTTTGAATTTCTGAATTTACTAGACAAAAAATCGTAAAATCTAAACCTAAATATATTTTTTTACATTAAAGGGATGTTGTCCCTTGCAAAGCACGTGCGCTAGGCAAACAGTGTTCTTGCCCGACATGAATACAAGGGACTTTCTCGTTGGTCTAATAACATTTCGAGGGGACCACATTAAATGGCACCGCGGGCTGCATGCGGGCCGCCAGTAGGACAACCGCTTGTTGAAGTCATTCTCCTGCACGGCAAAGAAGTACGTGGGTAGTCCGTTTACGAGAAGTATTCTAAGGCAGAAGTAGTAGAAGTCATTAGTTGATACATACAGAAGATATTCTATCGTATAGAGTACGATGTAGTGGATATGACGAAAGCATCGGATGCTGTAATAGAAACGAAAAAAATAATTTACTTTTTTAAGACGCTGCGATGTATCCTTAGATGTCATTAACCTTAGTACACGAATACTAGTGTATAAACTATTCGAGACAATACTTTGCTTATTGAAAATGTTTTTAAGTACTGATTTTACTCGCATGAAAAATTACTTGATCATCATATGTAGCAAGGCAGTCATGTTAACCACAAATGTTTTTTCGAATACACAAAATCAACTCGAGACGCAACGTATTATGTTTTGTTAACTTATTTTAACGTGTTGTTTTTTCTTATGAATAAGGAATTCTTATTCAATCGAAAAGAACAACGTGCATTTTTGTTCTAAAGAATTACCTTTACGGATAATGTACTGAAAATAATGTACTCGCATTATATATAATTATTTTTAATTATTCGCCTCATTATCTCCACCCTTCTCCCTTTCACTTCTTCATTTGCCCTTCCCATCTCTTCTCTGTCATCTTCATACAAATTAATATTGGCTGCATGTATGCATGTGTGCATCAAACAACCATTTACATATCTCAAGAACGAAATCTGTATCGCGTAAAATATCGTATAAATATGCATTTCACATCTGTATTAACCGATGCTCGAAATCCAAAATTGTAAAACGTACTTTATCACATGCCTCTCTTACGGTGTTCACACGAACAGTCATCCTCGAGCGCCCATTGAGCGCGGCAACAAATCCTTCCACTTCTGGGCGCCCCGTCATCGCTCACCGACCTGCTCTCCCCCGGCGCCCGAACGCCCGCCGCCAGCGCCCGTAAAAAGAGGAATGTGTAAATTACAGTGTCGTTTGCCGGGCGACGCGCGGCCCGCGGCGCGAGGGGCGGCGACGGGAAGTGCCCCCTAACGGCGACGGCGGCGACGGGAACTGGGTCTGTGGAGGACAGCACCGGCGCGGCGGCGCGGCGGCGGGACTCGCTGGCCCCGAATCGAGGGGGCGATGTGTACAACCTGGCGACGTTTCATCGGGATGATGTTTAAGTAAGTGGAAGAGGATCAGGAGGAGGAGGAGAATGTGGAGGAGGAGGAGGAGGAGGAAGGAGGAAGGAAGAGGAGAATGGGGATGAGGAGGAGAATGGGGATGAGGAGGAGGATGAGGAGGATGAACAGGAGGAGGATGAAGAGGAGGAGGATGATGAGGATGAGGATGAGGATGAGGATGAGGAGATATATGAGTAGGACGAGGAATCTCTGAAGGGGGGAAGGGGGGTGATGAGAATGATAATGATAATGAAAAGGAGGAAGAAGATAAGGATGAGGAGAAGGAAGAGGAGGAGAAAGAGCAAGAGGATGATGAGAATGTTGATGAAAATAAACAAGAAGAGATGAGAGGACGAGGGTAACGAGGATGAATATGACAAGTTAAGGATGAGGATAGTAGTCATTTTACTGAGCGATGGGCAACCTGTAGAGTAGTGATCAGACTACTCGCCGACTTTATCGGGTTCAAACCCCGAACGAATCTCGTGGAATCTGAGGTGGAAAATGACTTTGCGGGCGAGTTTCTCAGGGGTTTCTTATTTCCGCTGATTCTCGTTCTACCATTGATCCATCATCATTCTCATTACATCATCCATCAAATCTATCAGAATCATTTGCCCTTAGAAAATGTGTCGTCAGTAGTGGGAACAGGTATCATTACAACATAATAAAGAAAGTTTACTTAGAGGAATGCCATTTACTCCTAAATGATCCGTTATTTCTTAGTAGGTGATCTCAGTGGTGAGTTTTCTATGTTCTCCATTGCCTGGATGTAGTAATCGTAAAGAGTAAATGATAATGATGATAAGATATCAATCTGATAATGAAATGGTAATAATTTTGGAAAGAATATTTGATATGTTATAATGGGCTAATATATTTTTCTCCAAAAAAAAAACAACTTCGAATATAAAAAAGTGTCAATCAATCACTTACTCATAACCAATCTAAATAAAAGGTACATAATATTGTACAAATCGTGTAATGCAATTAATACAAGTGCGATAAAAATGTTATTTTTCACATCATTGTAGACATTCTGGTGGATTATGTGGACATTTTTTGTTGAATTTTCGCCCAATGTACGACGATGTTGGCATCACTGTTTGCTCACCTACGCCAGAAACACAACGGTTAAGCGGAATTTTAAAATTTTTCCTGTCGGGTTGTTTCTTGATCTGTTTGACATCTTCTCTTTTCACGAGATCTGGAGTCGCGCAGGAAGTGATTTCGTGGAGCAGAATTCAACTTCATATTTAAAACGGGAGATATTTCGTGGTGATTTTAAGTTGTGGAAAATTGATATTTTTTTACTCTCCGGAGCTTAGTATTAACATGTTACAAATTATTCAAGAACGATGCTTTGTGCTGTTGTTTAGTTGTATTTATTTCCGCCAGTGTGTTTACTGATATTCATTTGCAAGAGGAAATTCATAATATATTGATTTTTCTCTCAAAGAGATAACACGGTTTCTAAATATACAACCCAGAACAGCATCCAATTACTGATACAGTGGTAGAGCTTTTATAAGCTACATTTTCTCAAATATTTTGTATTCTTGCAAAATCTTTAGACAATTATCAATAAGTCGGGTAACTCTTAAAATGTGTTTTATATGTGATATGTACTTTTTTCTCGGGAACTAAAAAAGTAATAAATATGAATTGACATTGCTATATACTCGCAATTTTCCAATCTGTATTTCATTTTCAAAATTGTCTATTTCATATTTTTGGTTAATATCAATATTGACAGAACGCATTTAGGGCATTTTCAGGACAAATGGACGTTACTAATTAAACGACTGAGGGAAAATGGAGAATCACAACCCTTCGCAACTGTGCTTCTTGCAACGGTGGGGTAGAGGAGAGACAGTCGATTCGTCGAGCAGAGTCCATTGCGTAATAACGCGTTTGCAGCCGAAACTTGGAATTGCTGCGCAAATTTACCGAATGTGTTTGCCTTTCGCAGGAGCGGACGCGTATTGGCGGAGCAAACTTCTGTTTGCGCAGATGCAGAAACGACATGTTTTATTTCTCGACCTCAGGAATGACGCCAAGCGACTTATAAATTTAACCGTAAAGCACTTGAAAAGGAACCCTTGATGACGAAATACGTTTAATTATTCAATATGATATAATTTTGCAAAGGTAAAATTTGAGTTTTCTGGAGACTTTTGAACGTTAAGTACGTTTAGTTTTCGTGATGAAACTCAAAAATGTCGTATTTTAACATCACAAAGGTACAATTATTACAAAGGAAACATGACATGATTCTTTACAAGAAAAAAACACCTAGATAAGTACATTTCAACAACATTTTTAAAAAATTAAATGAGTTTCAATTTCTTTTTATATTTTTTACGTCCAGTTTTTCATTATACTATTCATCCTAACAATTTTTATATTTATATCTAAGAAATCAGTACACCTTCATTGATATCGGCATTTATTCATTTCAGCTTTCTTACGAAAAAGAAATAATAGAAATTTGTACTAAACCGTAACTACAACGTATATCGCTGGTTTAGCAAATATTTAATACTACAAATAACTTCTCATTACAGAGTTTAAAAACAATGAGATACAAACTTATTTGACTTAGCCTACTTTAAAACGAACTTCTGTTATTTCGAAATGTCTACCGAGTTCCACATATTTTTCAAAGCAACTAATTTTCAATAATGCTATATTCCATTGAATAAGCTTTCCATCACGTACATCTACAACACACTGGAGCTGTTGTTACCACAAACCAAAAACAATTAGAAAGAAAGAAAAGCAAGGAAGATAAATGGTGATAAAAATGAAGGGGGAAAAAAGGGAAAAATGAGAGGTAGATGTCGAAAAGAGAACGACCCCATCATTTACGTATGGTCTCAATGACTGTCGCATATTTTGAGACTGTGGACAGTACTTTGAAAGCCCGCCAGCACCGCGCTACATCACCTCGGCCCCGGGAATCCTCCATCGTCACACGCATTCGCGCAGCCACAAAGGTAACGGTTTTCCGGTCGAACCCCGGCCTGCAGGGGGTGGAGCGGCTCGCGGGGTGAAGCGTGGGGGGGGGAGCGGAGAGGGGAAGGGCGGGGCGGGAGACAAGACCTGGCGCTGCAATTAACCTCTGCCTCCCGCAAAAAACTACCGCCACAATGCCTCTCTTTTTTGCGCTCCTCTCTTTTCGTGCTCTCTTTGCTGGGTCGCTTGCACATCGCTGGTGGGGAGGCGCTCCGCGGGAATTTGCCGTTTGACGTTTCCCGTACAGGAAAGGCATTTCAAGTCCTTGCTTTTGGAATCAAGGTTTTTGAATGACGATACTGTATAATTAAGAAATTTAAAGGTTTTAAAAATATAAATCCCACATATGCATGCATTGCGAATAGAATTACGAACTCGATTTTTCAGTTTCTAGGAAAATATATAGAAAACAACTATTATTTAGAACCTCTCGCATAGTGGTCGTAATGGAAATTCAAGTGAAAGACGAAGAACAAAGTATTTTATATTCTTTTGTGGGAGGGAAAAATTCCGCACATTTTGTTCCGCTTCCATGAAAAATATTGTAAGAACTAAGAAATGTTTAGTTTATTTTGGAAAGCACGGCGACTGCATATAGAAAACATTCACCGTTAATGAAATTGATTTATTTTCATGAACCTGTAGATTTAATTCTTAAGCACCTGCTACGATTATTTTTACGTCAATTAGATAACAGTACATTCATCTATGTACTGTTTTACTTATCGATTACTTACACGACAATCAAGTTAAAAATATTGTACTAAAAGTACATTATTTAAAATATTTTTGTCATCTGCACATTAGCACATGAACATAATCAATGAAGCTTATATGTTTACTACATTATTATTATTATTATTATTATTATTATACCATTTATTTGTGTCATCACGACGCATCTGACTAATATATCAATATTTATAAAAACAAAAAATGCAACGTAGACGTAATAAAATGGATGGGTTTGTAATCAAAACTAGCTAATTACGTTACTTACAAAACTTGTTCATTCCATTAATTTTTTGATAACTTTTTTCTAGAGTTTTTTACAACTTCACGAAGGAGTAGTGTTCAAATTTAGATTATTCCCAGCTTAAATGGAGCGAGACATTGTTTACATCAAATCGTGTGTGGGTGACCCATTTTCTGTTTCTCGCGTACAATATTCAAAAACTAAATGACCAATGCGATAGTTGCGTTAGCAAACGCCTCAATTGTAAACATCGTCTTCTCACTTGAATTTCTCGTTGCAGTATGCTCGGACGCACCTTTCTAATTCTACGCTCTTCCGGTATGTTTATTGTTCCGTCTCAGCGATAATTCCGAACTTTACGATTGCACCTTCCATTGTAAAGCAATCTTTTAAACTGCGTACACCAAAGCATTCATTCTTGAGAAAACACAAGCTTTACTATTTTATGGTTCGATGAGGTGAGCACTGGATGCTTGCATTTCTTTGGAAGTGATAACCGACCATAAAAGCAATTAAAACGCCTCACTTTCTCTTCTCCTTCTGTTGTTTGTTTGCATTTAAAGGAAGATTATTTTTGCGCGATACTATACAACAAGATTGTATAATACAAATAGACTGTAGAAGGATCCCATTAAAAAAAAAACTCACGAATACAATTAACTCGTTACTGAATCTCGATAAATTTTGAATCCTTAATGTATACGTTAAAACAAAACTACATACAGTTTGACTTGCTTATGGATACTACCTATTTAATTGCCAATTTGATATTTTGAAAAACAAGACAATTACATATAAATTTGTGACTTACTTTAATTTTTTATATTGAAAACAAAATATAGTTTTCAAAAGTTGTATTTGACTACCTTTTTTAAGAAAATTCTGTGATTCAAGCTAGGATGAAGTACATTATCTTGAGTGAAACGCTTTTGCCGTCTCTGACTTTCAGTACCTGAATACCTACGTAATCTCTAAAAGTAACCCATCGCCAGAGAATGATAATTTTCCTCGACCGCCATTACTTACAAGTGATAGGAAAATCATAATATGCGATTAAAATAATGTAAATATTAGGATTGATTGAATAGCGCACTCACAACGTTTAATCAATTGTCGTATGGTGTGTTCAAACTATAGATTGAAAGCAATAAAAATAATGAGGTTTTGGGTCCTGCTATTACATCATTTCCCACATAACAACTTCACTTTAGAGAGGATGGACGTATGAATGCAGAAGAAATGTACCGTACCTATTGACATGGGAGAAGTAGAGTGAAGAACCTGTACGAAGAAAGTAGAGTAAACGGACTGTATTCACGATTGAAAAGAATATCTTCCCATCTTACGTGATCACGAGCGCCCTGGATAAATTGTACGACGTGGAAGAGGAAAGGCGCTGCGATATTTCAAGAACTAGCCCACATATCAATGAACAGACGATGACACACAGAACTACATTAACTTCCATTGCAGTCGGAGAATAACAAGATAGATTCATTCAAGCAGCTACGGTTAGCACCAAAGCATCCTGATATAGTACAACGGTTACCACACAATCTCCTCTTTGATCTTTAGATGTAACGATAGTTATGTTGAACCGCTTCCTCTTTCATTTGGCAACCTCCAGACCCCTTTTCAGCACGCAGCACAGCCGCGGACTAGTTCTGCTTCAGACGCACTGCTGATTCACTCCGCATAATCGCTTGCGATGAGGCTGAGGCGGCAAGAAAATGACCAGTTCCAGCAGAGAATGACGGAAAGGAGAGGAGAAATGGGGAGAAGGCGGCGAGCAGATGATCGAGTTCTGAATGAGGGGTTAGAGGTGAATGTGATGTTGGCGGGTAGTGTGTGGTGAAGCCTGACGTGGTGCAGGCGGCAGTAGAGGAAACCCTTCTAGGAGAATAGAAGGTTGTGGGTTCAAATTCCGTGTAGAGACGAGTGCTTTCGCATTATGATTGTAACGTAGTGAGAATTGGCAAACCAAGGGGCACCGCAACTATATCATCAATACTCTGCTACGGAGTGATAGAGATTTTGTACCGTTTATAGGAATCTAACGGTATACAATTCTCGAAATGTGCTATTGGGGAAGGGCACCACTTCCCACTCCTCAACCAATCAGTCTTGGGACAAGAATTAGAATTTAGCGGAGTATGATATGAAGAAAACAGCAGGAACACATACAACCTGCAACACACGTTACACTGCTATACACGCTACCAACATGCGAAACTCGGAAACTAAGAATCCTAGACCCTTAAAACCAGGTTTTCGTGTCCCCGATTGGGACATCTCAGCGACACAAGTTGTGTTGCTGAGCCTATGCCATGATCTACACAAAAAAAAAAACGTTTTGGACGTTCTACTCTGTTTTTTAGGCACACCTTCACTTCCTACCCCAGGTTGTCAAAATCATTCCAAATCTGGTTGGAATATAAAACTGTGTTCACTTACCAAACAATGTTGATTTTCAAAGTAAGAAATGTTTGCAGAGTTGAACCGTTCATTAATTTATAACTGTTTAGCGAAGAAAGTTCTCAAATCAGACAAAATGTTTGAATCCAAATAAGAAGTTACTCTATAATGAGGACTACACTGAAGAAAGCAGAATGGTGAAGAGAAAATTCAAAGGCGGGAAATATGGACTAAGAATTCCGAAGTTGGGCTTCATATAAAGTTTGTTATTCGTCCCGCAATCGAGTTCAAGACAATATTTAAATCGAAATAACTCGGCAAAAAATGTGAGTTGATGGAACAAGGGAGAGGATGTTATGTTGCGAGAATCGGGAGGATTGCAAAAATGGACTGTGCGATGTGAGAGAGACGATGGATAGGTTCCACAGGGCAAGAGACGATGCACGTTAGGTTGAAGCAATAGAGTCGACGTGAAATAGCGACGAGCAGAATATCGGCGAAAGCTAGTAACAACGACAAAAAATCTGCAACAACAACAAAGACGACGAATGTTTCAAGGATACGAGTATTACTAGCATCGGAGAGGGTGGGATGGAAACCCACTATTAAATACCCTAGGCTACAAGAGAAAATGTGCTAGCGAATGTTTGACGAACACAAATCCTTGTTCTTACACTACCATTCTGCAACCTCTGAGACATTAACATTTATAACTTGAAAATAAATAAATAAATAAATACTCACATACACGAGAAGTACAGAATACAATACGAGAAAAATCAATTTTTTCCACGAGAAATTCTGTCGTAGCAACTAATTTACTTCGTGCTGTATTTTGTGTTGTTTGAACTAAATATATTAATTTGCTTAGTGTAAACCTTTTACCATCCAACGTGAGCTCAAAATTGTGATTTTTCAACATTCAAATTACACTCGTGAGTAAGTTGTGTGGTGAGCTAGGAGTCGAATATCAATTTGATCCCACCTAAAGCGGCCTCTGAACCCAAAACTATAAATGCTACTGTAGATCTACCTAGGTAAGGTAGAATATCGCGTGCACCCCTCCTCTTCCCTCCACCGACTAGGTTCACCGCCTCCTGGGTCTCTGCAACCGCGTCCACTGCCCCCTGCAATGATGCAAACTCCGTGGCCCGGCTCCGCGAGCGAATAATAGAGAACAGCGGAGTGGCTCGGTACGGTGCGCCGGGCTGGGGGCTTGCGAGGAATTACGCGGCGTTTTGCCACCCGCTGTCGCAAGCAACTGTTGCCACCGCTGCCGGCCGTTCCGCCCGCATCCCAGGGCACCTGCAACCTTTCGCAGCCATCGCATGTCCCTAACTGCATCGATACATTGCAAGCCCTTTCATTGCGAGAAATGTCCATAATAGTTGCTAAGGACTTCAGTAAAATCGGTTCAGCGTTATTTACTTATTTATTGAATCTTTATTTACTTCATTTATTATTCAGTAATCAGATAAAAACCAGTGGATCTCTTGCATATTTCACTACAGTTTCACTACATTACTGAATACTACTACAGTAGGACATGCATACACGAATACAAGTACAAACACCTACCAGTGCAATTATATAAACAGTTACAGTATGAATGTAGATACCACTACAAATACTAATATGTACATAGAGACACTGGGCTAGGTTCGATTGTGAACTATTTGGGGGAAAGATATAAAACAATCATTGGTTCAAGGCTCAAGATATTTCATATATAGTGATTTTATACATAGCGATACCTCATCAACAACAAAGTATCGTTTGGTTTGATCACATAAACTGGCCATGCAAACAGAATTCATAAAACTAAATACCAAATTGGTGAAGTGTACTATATGTTTTTTATGTTTTAACTTTTACACATTTTATTATAACACTTTATCATTCATAAACAACGCATAGAAAACGTAAAAAAATTGTACACAAACCATAGATAGCAAAAAACATCAGCATTAGTAAATCGATGTTTAAAACAAGAATGTTCAATCAAAACCTCAATATCGATGTTAGAGCATGTTACTTCATTAATGTAAATCAACAAAAAACGTACCTACGTTTTCAAGTAAAAATTTCACCTTACGATTACAAATTCAACTTAGAATGCAAACTTGAACCTCAAACTTTCTAGAAACTGAATGTTACGATAAATGCAACGAATTCAACCTAAACACAAATGTGACATTGTGATTACATCAATGAACAGAAACCTAATACAAAAGAATTTTTGTAATTCAAACAAAAAACTCAAATTCAACAATGAAAAAAAAAACAAATTGAAATTCATTCAACTTCTACGATCCGATCCAATAAACTCATCGTTGCACAAACCTAAACAAACTCAGTGTTACCATACAAGCAAACTCAATGAGAACACAAACCGAACGCAACGAAATGCCCTCCAGACATGACATGGGACACAAATCCGGTTTCCGGGAGCGCCAACCTGCCCCGAGAGGCTTCAGAAGCGGTTATTATGCAAAGGGGCCGGGGCGGCAGAGACTGCAGTGCTCGCGCTGATAGACGTTTGCCTGCAGCCAGCGGTCGCTATTCAGAGCGGCCAGCGGGAGAGGAATCAGGCGAGGGGGCACGCTGGCTGGTGGGTGGAGGAGTGGAAGGGTGGGGGGTGGTCGGGCTGGAGGACGGGAGGGTGGAAGGAAGGGGTAAGAGTCTGAAGAAGGAAGAGAGAGAGGGAGGGAGGGAGGGAGGGAGGGAGGGAGACAGAGAGAGGGAGACAGAGAGAGGGAGACAGAGAGAGGGAGACAGAGAGAGGGAGACAGAGAGAGGGAGACAGAGAGAGGGAGACAGAGAGAGGGAGACAGAGAGAGGGAGACAGAGAGAGGGAGACAGAGAGGGAGACAGAGAGAGGGAGACAGAGAGAGGGAGACAGAGAGAGGGAGACAGAGAGAGGGAGACAGAGAGAGGGAGACAGAGAGAGGGAGACAGAGAGAGGGAGACAGAGAGAGGGAGACAGAGAGAGGGAGACAGAGAGAGGGAGACAGAGAGAGGGAGACAGAGAGGGAGACAGAGAGAGGGAGACAGAGAGAGGGAGACAGAGAGAGGGAGACAGAGAGAGGGAGACAGAGAGAGGGAGACAGAGAGAGGGAGACAGAGAGAGGGAGACAGAGAGAGGGAGACAGAGAGAGGGAGACAGAGAGAGGGAGACAGAGAGAGGGAGACAGAGAGAGGGAGACAGAGAGAGGGAGACAGAGAGAGGGAGACAGAGAGAGGGAGACAGAGAGAGGGAGACAGAGAGAGGGAGACAGAGAGAGGGAGACAGAGAGAGGGAGACAGAGAGGGAGACACAGAGGGAGAGAGAGGATGGGAGCGAAGGAGGGTTGCGGGAAGAAAAGGGAAGGAGAGGAGAGAGGGTGAAATGGCGAATAGGACGGTGGAGAGGGAGGGTGGGCGGGCCTTTCGATGGAGTGCGCTTCGCCGAGGAGCTGCAATATTGAGTTCGCCGTTCAACAGAGGCGTACTTCCGACCGAGTACTCCGCGCTGAATATGAAGGCGAGGAGGAGAGGGAGAGGGAGAGGAAATCACTGACGGAGGAGTTGTCCTCCAGGCACACAGGCGGGTTAGGGAGTTTCTGGAGTGCGTCACAGTAATTACATGAACGTACGGCACAGGTAGATATTCGTAGTCTTCACTGTGTTGTGCTGCGAACAAAATAAATTTCAATTTTTTCAAGTAAAGACCTCAGTTTCGTAGATTCTGCCGTGGTTTTCTCTATAGTGTGGACATAACTGGTAACTACCGTAGTAATTTCTTATAATCATAATAATGGTGAATAATAATGAGAGATGCATCTTTGCAAGTGAGACAATAGTTCAGATGAGTTTCGTGGCGGCGTGAGAAGCCAATGTGATTGACACAGGCAGGATTCGAATGCGAATCCTTCGACTCGATGCTGTATACTCTATGCTGTGTGTATGAACTATCCTCCAAACGCCACGCCACGGAGGCCAGTGAAACTAGTTTTCCTCCATTACGTCTCAATAGTAAGGTGCTATGATGTAAGGAAAAAAGATTACAGCGAACGAGGTATAGAAAGTTAAGTTTCTTGCAAGTAATTACTGAGAATATCATGATTAAATTGTTACAATAGAATAGAAAACTATGGCTTTGCAGCTTTCCTCCTTCAAATGAAATACAATAAATAAAATAATAAGATGTTCCATGAACAGGTAGACATTCTCATATAAAATAGTGTGGTATTAAAACATATCGCTCATTTCCCATGCTAATCGTAATACATTCTTTCATGATATACCAAGGCTTCGATGATCGAAAAGAAATAAAACTTAAGCCCTGAAATTACAATGATGACTTCCTGAAGTTCAATATCGATGTATGTGCTACTTCAATGATGCTAAATTGACAGGATCTCCATTTCTTTTTATTCGTTAGAGGTGATTTAATGTACTGTTGGAACAAGGGTTCAAACGAGAATGTTCGCTTCTGAAATCTACTACCAGCGCCACGCAATTGCATATCAGTTCATCTACCTGTACAATAAACTGGATGTATCACTTCTTCTCAGCTTCCTCCTCGAATCAGTCCGACAGGTCCATTGCCGGTGCCATTGCAGGTACTGCACCGTTAATCCGACGGGTCCTCTGCTGCACCGTTGTGTGTGTTTACACGCCGGTCGGAAACCACGGCAAGTGATCGCTGGCACTGTACTCGCATGCATTCCATTTCAGAAGCCTCCGACTTTCCGAACTCTTGGAACGGGAGAGCGCCTTCCTTCGCCGGGCGGAAAAATCGAGTGCCAATTCCGCGAGACGCAAATACCGCAGGCGTGGAGTCAGCTCGCGCGACGAAATTAGTATTCCCCGGGCCTGAGTTCGAGCCTGGGAAGGTCCCGTCCGAGGGGCGTCGCCCGCGGCCTGGAATGCGCCCTGAGGCGCCACCCAACGCCTGCCTTCCCACACCGCCAACGCCCCCTCCGCCAACGCCGTGCCAAGTGGCCCGGATTGTGTCACGGCCTTCTGGCTGCACCGCGCCTACCGGCCAATGGGCGAGGGTCGAACACACGCCCCTCGGCGGTTCGATGCTTCCCGTTGCAGGAAGATGCGAGAACGTGCTCGAAGTGCGCTAACCTAACCTTTCAGGTGTCGCATTCCGTTTTGGATGTAAGTGGTTTAAGGGGAGAGGGTCTATTAGGAATGTTTTGGATTTAAGTGCTTTAAAGGGAGAGGGTCTATTCCTTTTTGGGTTTAAGTGCTACAAGGGGAGAGTGTCTATTCAGTTTTGGATGTAAGTGCTTTAAGGAGAGAGGGTCTATTCCGTTATGGATATAAGTGCTTTAAGAGAAGATAGGGTCCCGCCTGCTGCTGGAGTTGTTCGCCTGCTAGGAAATGGGACACGTCCCTCTTCTATTCAATACTTCCCATTTAACTCGTGTTGCAGGGAGGTTAGAAGATTTGCTAGGAGCAAGTTATCCCTTCGTGCGCACACGTCTTCATACGAAGTACACATGCACTAAGAGGCGAAAACTGAATAGAACCGCATGGTTAATTCTTCAATAGTCGTACAGTTTTGTTACTTAATGTTCGAAAGGCACCACTTTGAGAAATAATATTTTTAAATGTATGTATGTATATTTGTGATTTTTTTAAAGTTAAGTCACGGACTTCTGGGTGTTCCGCGCCAGCTTGGTCATGAGCAAGCAAGATGGCTTGCCCCTACAGGACTCGATACTTCAAGTTGTACAATTGTTGCAGGAAGTTGCGAAAATGCAGTTGCAGAAACGTAAATTAAACCTTTTCCGAACCTTTTTTGTGACGTAAAGCACTAAATATATTGTAGTGCACCACATTGGAGACGAACATTTAAATGATTATTTAATCAAAAAATTAAATTTAATTTGATCATTTTTACCAACTTGATACGTATTTTTCTGGGCGCCACTCATCTAGAGAATGGACGAGCTTCGAGACATGTTTCTCCACGATTCGATACTTTCAGTGCTGTCCTTCGCTGACCGACTGAAAAATGTCTTAGCAGCATGACCGATTAAAAAATGTCTTAGCATTAATTTTACAAACCTAGGCTTGTGCCGTAGTCTAGAAAATGTAACGCGTGCACTAAAAATGCAAAACATTGTAGGAGCGTAAGGTTAATTGCTCGTTTTCTGACGCCCTGTTCGACGTATAAAGTATACACTAAGAAGCAAACTGCGCCGTAAGCGCGAGATTATTTTTTTACTCATCGTACCTACATTTGTGTAGTGCTCTAATGAGAGTATGCTTTAAAAAATAATTTAATTGCGTTTCGTATCGAGAGGAAAAGTATTAGAGATCATAAAAACATTTTAAACTGAAAATGTTCTTTGACTATGCTGCGCAACTGAACGTGCAGACAAGTATCATTTTTCTGTAAACATTCGCAGACGTTCTTTCTAAACGAACCACCAAAAACCGTTTATTTCCTTAATAACTAATGTTCACAATGTCAAATTCCCCTTCAAGATCTCAATGCTTATTAGAGACACATTACAGAGAATGTCATTTCTCTCATATTTATTTATTATTACATATCCTATTAAGGACTCTTTCTCAGCGGTATGTGTCGGTTGTGAGGGAGGTTTTCGGGATTTGCTCTCCATTACATTCCGCTTCAGACTGACTTAAGTACTTGTCGACGGGAGAGGTGATGAAGAGGAATGAGTACAAAAATGGAAACGAAAAAAAAGGATCACACGCAGTTCGTGGCCCTTGTAGATCAGAATTCACCTGGAAGTGATCACAGAAACTGTAATCAGAACAGTTGTCCCGTGAGTTCGATTCCTAAGCACCACCATCTCACTGTCCTTCATTATATCAAGCACATTTCTGGCACCATACCGAGATCGAACTCTTGCCCTCCCCCCCCCCAATTACCTGAACGCTCGACCATAAAGCGTTGATTTTACGCTCACCGCTTCCGGTGTCGGACCTCTCACTTCAGCACACTGACACCGTCATAAACCCAATATCCTCCCTGTCCCCCCGTCGGGTTAACTCAAGCAGATCTGGGCCACTCGCCACAAAGTGGGCAACCCGCTAAGTGCACAGCGGCACAGTGCATCCTGGCAGCAGCGAACCCGCTGCAGGGCGGGGGCTTCCTACACGGCCTCTCCGCCGCCATGCTCGGGGCGGCGATGCATATAAATGCGTCCAATCACCCACCGCAAGCATTTACGGCCCCCAAAGGCGAACCTTGTGGGACTCCGGCGCGCCAATGCGGGGGCGGGCGCCATGCATAATGCACCGGCCCGCGCATGCCTGACCCGCATCGCAGGGTCCCTCAGCCGTCCAAGAATGTCGCAGCGCCCCCTGTACAGTTACCGCTCTCTCACTCACTTGCCAAGATGGTCGCTTGCGATTACTCCTCAGCGCGCGCGACTTTGACAAATTCGGACAAGAATGTGCAGCTTGCGTGGGGCTGACCTCTCATGCAGCTGCGGTGGCGGAACTGCACGGAAACAGCTATAACAGGTAGAGATTCTTTTGTTAAAATAATGTACAATGCCGTTAGGAAGACTGCATAGTTACTCTAGGCAAATAAATGAACTACCAGTTCTTTCATTGCTCTTTTATTATTCTGTAATGTTCCATGGACTGTAGTTAGAACGCCATTAATAGCAATTTTGTCTCTAGCAGAAACACACCAATCCAGAACAGTATAGCTAATAAGCATCGTTAGAAAATGGAATGGTCAGCTTCATGCAAAGTCCGTTGCGCGTTTCGCAGGTGGCTAAGACTCGGAACGTGCGACTCACGCAATTCGTCTCCGTTATCATAGATAGTTACGGGGCAAATAGTATGCAACAGATGCACAGAAATGTACTAGTAGTCATGAAGGTATTGGTTGCCCGTGGTGAAGTGGGAAGTGGACAAGTTCATAATAAATGTATTTCCTTAAATACCGTAGAATATCATGCTAAAATACGCGAAGTTACGATTTACTCTCCTACTGTCAACAATGCAGCACTTTATAACAAAATCATTCTTATTTTGAATTTTTCATCATTTTGATGCCTTCAAAACCCTATTCAAATTTATAATGAACCATGTTTATCTTTTTCTTATGACGCTTTTTCCAATTTATGCTCTTAAAACATGTATGGACAGCGCGAGTCCAAAAGTCGAGTTTAACACGATCTTTCACGCCTGAACGTGGTTTGTAACAACAGAGGGAAGTTACCTCTGTTTTTCAGTTTTGCAGCTTACAAGAAACAAAATTGGATCGTAAAAAATGTTAGTGACGATGCCTGATTATGATTTAATCATTCATCGATACAGTGGGAAACTAAAAATGTTTTTACAGGTTGAAAGCGTCCTCTTGAACATATCGCAACTTTGATCTTATATTTCCGAATCTCAGATACAGTCTACTAGTGCCATTCACATAAATATATTAAATAAATCAATTTATAAATAAAAAGAAAGCTCTCTTCACGTATGAAAAATAACACACCTTCCATGTAATGAATCTGGATCATAATTACCATGTAACAGAGAAGCAAGTCCAAAATAACTGAGATGTATCTGGGATGCCCAGTTGAAATAGTTCTTGAATATGCATATGCAGCCTTGGTCGTTAAATCAAACATTGCCGTGCTCTCGACTGCCCAAATTACTGGTCGACTCGACGTATCGACTCTTCTGAGTGAACCGTGAAACTGAAGTTGAAGTCGCCAAGTACCACAACAGCGCGTCGAGCCACACTCAGAGTATTAGTTCAGCAGGTAAGTATTTTTTTGACAAACACTTAAAACAAATGGACAAATTGAACACGGAAGGAATGTGCTGAATATTTGAAGGCAATCGAAAAAGTCGTGTAAGTTATAAGATAGTTGCTATCGGATAGCTTTTAGCAAAAAATAATCACTTCTTTGATAAGGCAAGTAGGACTCGCTTCTCTCTAACATTTCCGAGCCAATTGCGAAGCCTTCGCCATCAGTCTGTGCGATTAATAAAAATAATACCCTGAATGTAGCCACGACGGGTAGGTTTTCAATGAATTTTACATAAAAATACAGAAACACCCAGTTCCCACACGTTACTACTACTAATGAATTTTTGTTTATTGCTGATGTAATAATATCATTACAAGTATTTTAAAAGTCAGTACCAATATGTTTATTTTCGTTATATAAGCAGCTTTCGCCGGTTTAACCACGATCATTAAATCTACTGCCTGGACCCCCAAAATTCGACTAAAAGACTTATTTCTACTTCGGAAGTAACTTTTATTGAGCTTGGCCAGTAGAAACAAACAATTTGAATAAATGGTTGTTAGCCTATGTTTCGGAAAATGTATTTCCATCATCAGGGCTTGCAACCAGCAGAGGAGTAAATACTCAAATAATAAACAGCTACATCTTCCTGAACCTGTGGAAACCACGGGATATGTGAGACGTAAGAATACATCCACCACACCAATACACACTGTGATTACTAATGAATTGAATTGAATTGAATTGAATTAATGCCTTATTTTACGTAGCGAGACTCAGGCCATTAGGCCTGCTCTTCCGTCTGACCACGTAAATTTCGCTACGCTTCTTTCACCAACTAGCAGAGAAAGGAGGTATTTCTTGGGCCAGAAACAGGCGATTTGAATTTAGCTCAGAGGCTACGTCATTTAGGCTTGAGGATCTTTTACATGCAAGTAAATCTACTAACATGGGACAGCCGGCTTCACTTCCCCTCCGAAGGAAGGCGTAATGGTAGACTCTTCTTTTACTGACGGATCCCTGTAAACATGACGTCATTATAATATTTACCGACGTTAAGGGTTCTTCATATTTTTACTTCACTTAATGCGCGCATTCCGCACGTGATCCATGTATCCAACCGGGAGAGGTGCCTCATGGCATCAACTGATGTCACTGCAATGCCTCTGACAGAGAGGGTTTAGCTTCAAGTCCCAACGGTGGCAGGATTTTCGACACTAACTAGATAGCCAGGTCGAGTTCAGGCGCTCACTGTCTGGAGGAGAATTCTGGCGGCCGGCTGCTTTGGTCGGTTTTTTTCCGTGGTTTCTCCGATCAACACGAGGCGTATATCGGAGCACTACCCTGACATACGAGCCATGGACCGAGCGCGATCTTTCCTTCCTGCTCATTGTCCTATCCACACCCTTGCACTATCATGCAACACTACCGCACATGCTGTGAGAAAGGTCGGTCGCTTAGAGTTTGTCACTGCTGGGACGGCGTCGGATTTGTCCATCCAGCAAGCCACATCCATAGCATAAACATGCACTACACTTATGGGAATAATTATTTTAGCAGTTGACGCGTCCGGAAACACTAGCCAATCAATCAATCGATTTCTCCACATGCTTAGGCCTATTGCCCACGCCGCCACAGAAGCGCGCGAACGTCAATCATCAGGGCTCTTCGCCGACGACGGACAAAGGGACCGAAGCAGGTACCTGCTGCGGTCCCTTTGTCCGTCGTCGCCGGAGGGTCGGCGAAGAGCCCTGATGACTGACGTGCGCGCGCTTCTGCCGCGGCGTGGGCAATAGGCCTTAGGCTGTGTCGAAAAATAATAATTGTGGCGCGCGGGCGTGCTTGCGTGCGGCGGGCAGACTGCATCCCGTCCAGGATGCGCGCCCGCGTCCGCACCCGCGCACCCATTAGCGGCGCCCGGCACGTCGCCGTCGCGGCGCCCGCGCTGGCGCTCGCCCAGGCAGCCTCCTCCCCCGCGCAGGACGCGCGGCGCACGGCGGGCGCAGCCGCGGCCCCTGCGAGACACCGCCGCTCGCCCGGCCTTCGCACGCGCGCCCGCGGCCGGGAGCATGCCGTGTCATTGCGATTTCGTCTTAACATTGCGTACAGTGCATTGTGCTCTTAACGTCACATCGTTATAAACAAATTATTGGGACAAGCAAATAAAAGTAATGTAGTTTATCAATGGGTAATCAAAGCCCATTGCGATTTAATCTTAACATAGCAAGCATTTCATTGTGTTCATAACGTCATATCTTTATAAACAAATGATTGGAACAAGCAAATCAAAATAATGTAGTTATCAATGAGTAATCTAAGTACTCCTGGTTGCAAATTTCACATGTCAATTTGAGCTTTCGTCATTTTCACAGAAAAGTAGTTCTTCTGTTTGCGAGATCAATATATGTAAACGATCGATTAAAGCAATGAATGAAGGAAGAAAAAAGAATGAATGAAGGAAGAAAAAGGAATGAATGAAGGAAGATGAAGGAAGAAAAATGAATGAATGAAGGAAGAAAAATGAATGAAGGAAGGAAAAAAAGGAATGAAGGAAGGAAAAAAGGAAGGAAGGAAGGAATTAATTAATCAATTAAATAGTCTATGGAAGAACGAACATACGACACTAAGAGAAATGAACAACCAAGAAAGGAAGGAAAGAACAATGGGGTTATATATTTCAAATGTTCACCTTCGTAAAGGGCACAAAACACTTGTCCACAAGTTGGTGCAATGTGAGAACAAGGCGAAGGTGACAGATAAAGATGAATGCATCCCATTAGAGTCGAGGAAACTCGTTTCTTTTATTATTCTTTCTTATCCTGCCACTCTTATAGATTTATGGCCGAAATTCGAATGGACGAATGGCTACGATGGGTAGCTGATTATCAAGCTATATAAGTGATGCTGAGTGAAATACTGAATGAAAGGCAGGGAAACAGCACAATCCCATTGATTGATTGATTGCTTCGTGTTTTCGAGTGCGTCAAATGCTCTGGTCATTAGTCTATAACATGTTCTTTTTCACGGGAGGTAGCGGTGATCTTTCCCCATTGGATGGCGACTACTGACGCCCACCTACAAGTCAGTTTGCGAGGTTTCCCCATCCAAGCTCTAATCTTCCGCGTTGTCTTACATGTGTAGTAGTGTAGTGCATGGAAGAGCAGAATCCCGAGAAAACCTGTCTCGACTCTACTTTAACCAACACAAATAGCAAACCGATAGCCGGGTGTTTGAGGCCCAGTCCTAGTGATGGAACGCAGGTGGTCTCAGGCCCTCGTCTTTGTGTTCGAGGAGGCGAGGGACGTTTCGTCGTTTGTTTGGCGTTGGTGTCGCCCACTGTTTGTGCGGTGGAGGGGGGAGGGGAGGGGAGGGGAGGGGCGCATTCCTCGGGGGCGGGGGCGTCGGCCATGCGTGGCGGCGGCGGGGAGGCATCGGCAGCCGCCCGCCCGCTCGAGTGTGTCGGCCGCTGGTCAATGCACCGATTCGCTCCGCGCCGCGCAGCCGGAAGAGCACCTGCGCCGAGACCTCCTCCCCCCCCCGCAAGCCCCCCCCCCCCCCCGCTAAGCCGCCGCGGTTTCTTCGGCGCCACTTCGCAACAGTCTTCGTCGTGGATGGTGCCTTCATCTACACATTGCACTTCAGCTCACATTTTGCTTTGGCCTTGTCCTTCGCCTTCTATTTTGCCATATTCTTTGTCTTATAATATTTTTCATTGCCTTCTTCTTCGTCTCATACTTCTCCCTCGCCTTCTCCCTCGCCTTCTCCCTCGCCTTCTCCCTCGCCTTCTCCCTCGCCTTCTCCCTCGCCTTCTCCCTCGCCTTCTCCCTCGCCTTCTCCCTCGCCTTCTCCCTCGCCTTCTCCCTCGCCTTCTCCCTCGCCTTCTCCCTCGCCTTCTCCCTCGCCTTCTCCCTCGCCTTCTCCCTCGCCTTCTCCCTCGCCTTCTCCCTCGCCTTCTCCCTCGCCTTCTCCCTCGCCTTCTCCCTCGCCTTCTCCCTCGCCTTCTCCCTCGCCTTCTCCCTCGCCTTCTCCCTCGCCTTCTCCCTCGCCTTCTCCCTCGCCTTCTCCCTCGCCTTCTCCCTCGCCTTCTCCCTCGCCTTCTCCCTCGCCTTCTCCCTCGCCTTCTCCCTCGCCTTCTCCCTCGCCTTCTCCCTCGCCTTCTCCCTCGCCTTCTCCCTCGCCTTCTCCCTCGCCTTCTCCCTCGCCTTCTCCCTCGCCTTCTCCCTCGCCTTCTCCCTCGCCTTCTCCCTCGCCTTCTCCCTCGCCTTCTCCCTCGCCTTCTCCCTCGCCTTCTCCCTCGCCTTCTCCCTCGCCTTCTCCCTCGCCTTCTCCCTCGCCTTCTCCCTCGCCTTCTCCCTCGCCTTCTCCCTCGCCTTCTCCCTCGCCTTCTCCCTCGCCTTCTCCCTCGCCTTCTCCCTCGCCTTCTCCCTCGCCTTCTCCCTCGCCTTCTCCCTCGCCTTCTCCCTCGCCTTCTCCCTCGCCTTCTCCCTCGCCTTCTCCCTCGCCTTCTCCCTCGCCTTCTCCCTCGCCTTCTCCCTCGCCTTCTCCCTCGCCTTCTCCCTCGCCTTCTCCCTCGCCTTCTCCCTCGCCTTCTCCCACGCCTTCTCCCACGCTTTCTCCCACGCCTTCTCCTTCTTCACTTTTTCCTCTATCTTCGTCTTCCTCAACTTCACATTCTTTGTCTTCGGCTTGCCTTTCGACGATGTCTGCATTCCTTTAACTTAGCTTTCCGTTTCGTCTTTTTCTTCTCCGTAGTTCCATTCTCGTACGTCTTCGACTTAATATACGTCCTCTTACTCTTATCTCACCCTTAAAGACAAATGAAGTGATCAAATGACATGACCGGAAGTATGTATGCAAACATAGAAGCCTGTAAGGAAGGCTACGATTTCTAGTACACCCACGTTAACACGCAAAACTACTCTCTCATAGAGCAGAAAATATGCGCTGCACGTTAGACACTTGATGCACTCATCAGTCTGTAGGTGACTAATTCCACTCGTGGCTGGGTAACGATTAGCGGTAAAGCGCGTGTGTGGAATGGCTGCAATTTCCGTACGTAGTTCACTAAGCGTATGGGTAGCGGAAGGCTGGAATAGCCGGTTAAACCCAGCTCTTGTAGAATAACAGAATTACACTATGTAAATTAAATTACACATACTCGCGAAGCTCGCGTTTACGTCTGTATATGTGTGTGTGTGTTTATGCGAGTGTGTGTGTGTCCGCGCGCGCGCGCGTGTGATTTAGCTACCACTAATCTACACAGTACTGTCCAGTCGACATAAAACAATTAAACAGAGGAACGAAAAGCCCCTCTTTAAATCCGCTGTCCGTTAAGGATTTCAAGACTCCATTGTCCTTTAACTGATACAAACAAGTTGTGCCAAAGGATGCTATGCGAGTGGTCTAATTCAAAGAAAAGGTATTTTTTATGATTTTTTCTTGTACGAAGGTGGTGTTTCAAAAACACGGCTATCACCTCAGTTACCAACTTCAAGGACATCTTCCTTGGCATTGGCATTGGCATTGGCCAATATCGTGTTAATAAACCCTGATCTATTTATTATTTAACTTAACAAATTAAACTAATTAACACAATATCGCTCTTTATTGTAATAAATGCACTGCTGTTTTTTTTAGCTCTCATTTTGTCCGTCTTCCGAAGATGCAGAGCTCCCCTTCACATCAGCAAACCTCTTTACTTCCTTCGCGTAGGCCTCACATTTTCGAGATTCCGCGCGCGCTGGATGGTCCATGAGGATCTCTTCGTTGCGCCACTTGCTCAACCAGCACGCAGTCTTCTCGACCCCCCCCCTCGCCGTCGACGTGCAAATCGGGCGCAGGTCACGAGGCGTAGGTCTTTCGGCGACCGGCTGGCGGGGCGTGCTCCATCAAGCCGCAAGCGGCATGCCGTGCGACGTCTGGGTTGCACGCGACCGCGAGCAACGGCAAACGAGGTGCGGACGAGGAGCGGACGAGGAGGCGGCCGCCGGTGAAGGCTCCGGCTGACGACTCAATCTCCGCACGAGGAGAAGCTGCTCCGGCGCGGAGCGGTCCAGTTGGTTTGCGTATGCCGACTTCGCGAACATCTGGTCTCTTTAAAAGCTCTCATTAAACAATGCCATCACCATCTATAAATCAATAATTAGACCCCTAATGCTTTATGCATGCCCTATCTGGATCAATGCTTCTAAAACTAATATAAATAAATTACAGATCATCCAAAATAATTTCTTCAGACTTGCCACTCATGCACCCTGGTTCATTTCAAACATTCAACTGCATAAAGAATTTAATTTACCCCCTATACTTGACCATATCGCGCTCCTATCTAAAAATTTCTTCTCCAAAATAAACACAATAACCCAAGCCACCCATTACTGCCTAGCCACCACCTACCAGCTCCCAACAAGAATAAAAAATAGATATCCATTAGATTCATTCTTCAGCATATTTTCAGAATTCAATCAATCACATAGGTGCTCTGTGAGTTTCCTATTCATGTGTATTTAGATTTAGTTGTAAGATTAGCATTTAAGTTAAATATAAGTCAAAAATACATATGATGTAGTATACATAATACTGAACTATGTATATTCGTTCACTAAAGATATACTAAAAAAAAATCTGGTCTCTTGCGTTGTAAGTGCGTGAACTGGGATGGAAATTGAGTACTGTTAATTACGACCACCGGTTGTGGTACTTTATGTGGTTATGTGTAAGTGTGGTATAGAATCAGAGGGCCATGGATCCAAGCCCTGACAATGTAGTATTACTCGCGCAACTTTTCTTGACCGATGGATTGAAGAAATGCGGGTAGAGTGGGGGTATCAGTTACGAAATCGGCCACTAGAATTTATGAAGTAATGCCAATCTCTGGAGTATCATTCACGCCTTCGTAACGTTCTCAATAATTTGCGTTCTAACTTTATCAGGAGTTCGAGGTATCTCCTGTGATAGATCCGTTCCTGCTTCGGACATTTTTTTAGATTTTTGGAGAAAATAACCGATAGAAGTTCTCGTCTTCAAAAGAAAATTGTTTCTATTTCGCGCCAGTGAAGATGTGTTTGCAATGTTGTCATCAGTGCTCGCTGCGAGCTTTTGCCTTCATCTGTTTATTGTGCCAGAGAGGGGGAAGCAAGGTCATCGTTCTAGAAAAGTTGCACGGGTAATATCGTTGCTGAAGAACTGATCAGTCGAAGACACTATCAGTCAGCCTGATAAGTAGTTGTTGTGGTACCTTCCAATTAATCTAAATGTAAGTTCGAACTGCATATAAAGAACCGAGTTTGATTTCCTGTCCCTTCTAATCCCAGAACCGACCATCCCAGGACCATTCCCATCCAAACAAAAATTCTTTTAATATGAAGAATATCAATGTATACCTACGTATGTTAATAACCAATAATTTGAATTTCCTTAAAAACGAGAGTTGCTTTTCGTGTTGACTAACAATAAACATTATTAAAGTTTCATTTTCTCGGCTGCTAAAGTATTGTACTTTTTTATAATTTTTTAACTATTATTGTTATTTATGTATCGAGGGCGTTAAATAGATGTTTTTGCCCGAGGGCGACTTCGAAACCTGAGGGCATCTGGCCCGAAGAGTTGGAAGTCGTCTGAGGGGCAAAAACACCCTGAATAGCCCTGGTGCATTAAAGACTTTATAGTTTACTAGTTCGTTGCTGATTTAAACGAGAATTCAAAACATTTTATACCTTTCTAGCGTCGAAAGTAAGAAGACGCATTGTAATTGTCATTTGTCAATATGGCGTCAGATAAACAAAACAGCGTGTAGTATCTAAGGACTGCTTTATTCGTACAATATGAAAGGATATTGATAAGTTTCTGCCGAAATTTGCGCAAAAGATCACAAAGCTACGGGTGGTGATTACCAGTAAAATGTCGAGAAATGTATGAAAATGATTATAGTGTATATCATAGTTATATGGAAAACAATAGTGTAAATTGCGCTGATGAAATGGTACTTTTTGGTTATTTGCTTCTATTGCCAAAGGTTATTTAGAATATTTCAAAACATAAAAAATAACATTTCGAGGATGTTAGCCAATGTGCCTTGTACATCTTATTCCTACCAGTAGTACTGTTACTCAAGAAGCACATATGTCTGTAAAAAAGGTGATACGTAACAGTGAAATATGAGTGTCTGATGGTAATTATAAATTCACGGGAACATTCCCAAATTGCAATTTTAATATCAATTAGACAAATGAAGGTTTAATGCCATGCATGTATTTTACTTATTTGAGCATTATGCCATTTACTTATTGTATTTGCGTGTATCTTAATTTTAATAAACCGAATTCATAAAAATGTTTTATGTGTTTTGTGTGTTGTGTTTGTATTAGAGCGAGCCACAAAGTATTCAAAAGGCTATCGGGCATAAAGAATCGGGAAGGCCCACAAGAGTACAATACCGTTACATGTTTTGTTCAGGTCCGTAAATACACAGCAATGAACTAGTAAACCATAAATTGTTTATTATATTGATAAAATTTAACTTTTGCATTCCAAACTAAATTACATTGAATGCATTTCTTGTATTGTTCTAAATAAGAAAATAATTCTTACTAGCTGAACCCGTGTGAACATTCCGCAATTTGCAAATATTTTTTAAGTAAAAAAAGCTTTCAACTGAAACCCAACTTGGAGCATAGGTGGCAACTCGTCTTACGGGTTGGTAAACCTTTGATAAACGTAATAGAACGTCGAAAAATGTCTCATTTTGTAGATTACGGCACAAGAAATTTAACTCGTGTCCCCGATTTGAACGCCGTATATGGTCTCGTTTCCGAATTATCCAAAATGGTAAAGTGTGTTGCAGCATAAAGTGAGTTGCGGGTGGCATGTGGGCCTGATACCCAAATCTGTGACACTTTGCTAACTTCTATGCATTTCGTCTTAAATCGCTTTTATGCAGCACCGGATGGTAATCCAAAAGTAAAACTTGGAGTTTTGGGACGATGGTTTCCTATAAACTGTCTAAATTCGACATAATTTCTAAGTGCTTTATATTTTTATACTGACGAGATGACGTACGCATTTAAAAGGAGGATGAATGCGAATATTGCATCTAATTTTTATTTATCTGTGTAGTAACATATGAGAAAAAGTAATACTTTGAATAAAATACATTTTTAATATTGGAATTGAATTAAAAATATAATGATTTATGGAAAAGATGAAAAACTTACCACCTACACTTGCGTTAAATATTTATTAAGCTTTTTTACAAATAAAAAGTAATGTTATTGCGAAACCACTTTTCGAAAACAAATATCCTAAGTGTATTTCAATATTAAATAATTTTTATATAAGATATTTACTGTTTAAGCAGTCAAATGAACTATGTGGTACTATTCCTCGAATCAGCACTCAGCAAAAGAAATCCCCTTAAGTAAAGTTTTGCACGTCTCTTGTTTTCTTATCCATTAAATTGGATATACATAATCTGTTTGAAGAAGATACCCAATACGACGCAGATTAGAAATCAGCAAATATTCATCGAACCGACCTGCGAACTTCTCATCGGAGATTCAATCGATTTCCATACTCAGCAAGTAGTTAACTGCTTCTTAATGAACTTTCTTAGTTACTGGCGCTGCTTAATGGACTGCGCTCGAAGGAAATGGAATTGGAGGAGCCGTGTGGAACGGAATTGAGTAAGACCCGAAGCCCTCAGACCCTCCATCAGGTGGCTTAAGTGCATATAAAAGAGTGAAAACGACTCCAGCAACCCCACAATCACGAACCCATTCGGAGAGCAAAAAGTCAAGAGTACGCGGAATTAATAGGAGGTTCAGAGACCCAAAGAGCGTGCTTCTCATACGCGGAACGGAATTTAAACGTCTTTATTGGCTTAGGTATGTTCAAATAAAACCTTCTACGAAGGGAATAAATTGGCTTCTTAAACCGTAAACGAAACAAATTCGGGGTTTCGTAAACTATTCGTTATATTTGATACGTTATATTTGACATGGTGTGATGTCCCAGCAATTAATGTCTATGTTGTTCTCATTTACCATGTTGGTCTGATCGTTTTGTCAATAAGAAAGTAATGCAAGTTGCCATCGTCTTGTCCAACATTTTTTAACAAACAAATATGTATGTATAATCAGGGTCAATTTTTATCTCTTGTTTTCTTTAACATATTTCATGAGATACCTCCATATTATTGACATTTTTTTTGTTTAATCATTGCGTGACTGGGTTGTAAACGAAATGTAACGGACCATTGTAAATGTTTCTTACTCATTGACTGGTTGAGACTTTAAAAATTTAGGAACATTCTGTGGAATTAGGTGCTCTATCTCCGTAATGATCTATCATATCAGGCTTTTCATATGATGTATCACATCAGGTTTTTCATTACCCACTGTTTATTGCTATTTCCTCCAATAAGGGTATTTCCATGGAAATAATGCGCGGCAAATAAAATTGATGGCGATCAATAAAAGAGTCAACGGGCGTTCAAAAGGAATTTCAGTTTGCAAACGTGGTTAATAAAATACTGGATTTTCAGCATATTACATGTAGGATATTGAGCATATACATAGCTTCCATTTTATGCACATCCCAATATACGTAAAATCGGCATTAAAAATGACATTCAATCATGTTTTACTGCATAAAACGAACAGAAAAATTAAATTATTTCAAAATTTCTGAGATGATAGTACTTGGTAAATAGATCTAATAAAAAATTAAAAACATTAGAACTCTATGCAAGGTTGAAATCGTTGATGTTCTTTAATGAGTGAAATTTTGCATATTATATGAATTAAATGACATTTTGAATATTTACACGTTTTACACAATGCAACATCAATACTATCAGAAATGGTTTCTCATGCAATAATCGGCTTGCCACAAATGTAATAATTATTTATGAGAGTGGCCAGAATACGACAAGTATCACAACGTATTATAAACAATTCTCTTTGATAAATTTTACAATCAACGTACATGCAACTCCTGAATTTATAATGCGTCATTTGCTTTCCAATTTTAACATAAAACTCTTCAATCAGTCATGCAGCCACAAAAAGGAAGGTATAGCACAAAAAACTGTAGTTGTAAAAAAAACTGTTCGTGTTTGAATAGGGCTAATTTACATCCTTCTTCAATGTCCTTATTTCCTATTCACGTCTTTATTTAGTAAACTCGAACACATTATTTCAAATTAAAACTCTTGATGAAACTAAGTGTTAATACTGTTGAAAAAAATATTTTGAATTTAATGGCAATAATAATCATAAAAATCAACAATAATTTATAATTTTCACTTATATGATAATTTATCACATGTTTGATTGAACATAGTGAATCCATTGACAAAAGTGAGCTTCAATGCATGAAAAACAATACAAATCTAAGTTTTAGGAATAAAAAGTGTCTGAAGCTACACATCACCCACCTGTCCAGAGGTGCGCACGCGCTGTCACTGACGCGGGGTGGGCGTCGTGTGTTGCAGATCACAGCGCGGCTCGGCGGCGCCCCGAGTGCCGGCCACGCCCATCGCCCGCCGTCGCCCATCGCCCGCGCCGCTGCCGCCCACCACGCGCAGCGCCCGCGCCGCCCCCGCTCCGTTCTCAGGTAGGGAGAATCTCTCGACATCTGCTCACTGCGCACTGTCGACAAGAGACACAGATTTAGAATATTGTTTATCTTAAAATAACTGTGATTTCAAAATGTATTTTTTTACGTTAGTACAGTTTACAGCAGAGCTATGTAAATGCGATGTCCTGCTGCAATAGTCCCCGAGTTAGTTGCCTATCACTAGACTAGAGTCGATCGCGCCCGAGCACCAACCATTCGGACTGACTCAATGAGCGACGAATCACAGCGTTGAGCTGCAGATAAGCGTTAGGGCAGTGCACGCCAATTGGTCCGCCTACTTAAACAGTTCTGATTTACATAAAACACTCGTAACATTCCCTTTCAGTTGATTTTACTATTTTTGTGTTACTGTTCGGGCTAATCTCAAGAACAGTTACACTTGCAGCGCCCGCGCAGGCCCCGCCCCGCTCTCAGGTAGGGAGCATCTCTCGACGTTTGCCCACTGCGCACTGTCGGCAAGAGAGACAGATTTAGAATATTGATTATCTTGAAATGTCTGTGATTTCAAAATAAACTTCTCTTTTTACGTACGTACAGTTTACTTCAGAGCTCCTTAAATGTGATGGCCTGCTGCAATAGTCCCCGAGCTAGGTGTATATCACTAGGCTAGAGTCGATTGCGCCAAAGCACCATCCCTGCGTTTCCCTTCATTAGGGCTGACTCAATGTGCATCAGGTCAGTGCATTGAGCAGCAGATAAGCATTGGGCTGGCTAATTGACCGGTTCTGATTCACATAATATATTCGTACTATTTCCTTTGCGTTGCTTTGACTATTTTTGTGTAACTGACCTAACTGATCCTAGTAATGGCTAAACTGATTTTCACACAACTTTTATTGAAACTTAAAGTATGTTTTCGAGTCTAATTTATGTGTATATTCAATTCATGAGATACGCACCCGTAATAAGACTATGCACACAATGTTGCCCATAAAACATCCTTGCACATTACGTGAGCCTTAAATTTTAAACTCCTAATCTGTAACCTTGACATTCTAGATAATCACCCAGAAGAAGGGAAGGGAAAATTACTCATTTGAATTGAAAGAAAAACAAACTTTTCGAGTTTCGTCACCGCTAACATTTTTTGAGCGACTTCACTAACATGGTGTCCAGTGCGTTGTGTGAGTAACGTTTGGCTTGCTGCCCGGCGCGAGCGCCCCTGGCGGCGAGGGCGAGTTTTATGACGCGTGAAGGTCATCGCGTTTCTATTGTCTTCAATCCTGCGCAATGGAGCGCGTAGCGGCGGGCAAGAGTTATTCGTTCGATTGCATGCTCTTCACTTTCCTGTTCCTTCTCAAAGAAATGTTCAACGATTTAAGACTGCAGAAATTTACGTTCCAATATCTTTCCTTAGCCGAATTTCCAGGTTGTAAAATACTTCTCAGGATATTTAAATAATAGCATGAGCCCCAAATTTATGCTTTAATTCTTGATGGTTTATGGCTTCTTTTTTCTGAAAAGATATATCAAGAGAAACTGTACCAGAGAGATAACGTAATAAATTAAATATGAATTTGGTTCGTAACGTTTTTCACGTAGAATAAAGATCTTTTTAAAGCTGTGTTTTAATCGAATAAATATTATTTGTGTTTCTAATAAACTGGAGTATTTTTATGAATGAACACGGCATACTCTCAACGGTCCACGATAGTTAATGTAGATACTCAATACACCACATGTACTGAAATTATTATTGGGTCGATCCTTTATATTTATCTTCTAATAACGCTGCTACAGAAATAATTCATCTCCAATGCAACATCGATTTCCAAGCTCTAAACTGCTCGTGGTCAGTGCCCCGTAGGTAAAGTAAGTACTCTGGCCTCTGCCTGCAATTTATCGCAATGAACTACAGAAACGACTGAAAACGAAACCTTATTATGTTCATTTCTATTGAAATGTCAGAAAACGTTCCATCCATCCTCTTTCCGCCAATATTCATCTCCATTTCTTGCAATCAGATGAAAAGTACCTTTTTAGTTGGAAGCAATATCTTTTATTGCCTTATTTCACAATAAGTGTGCCGCAGGGAATTCCTGCAAGAATATTCTTAGGCCGAGAGACAGGAAAGAAGAAGTAGGCTACACGGGCAAAGACGTAACCGCGAAACGATCGTGGTGTGTTCGAAGGTACGGCGCACGGCGGTTTGAGAGGTGTAAAACGGGGAATTTTTTTCTTAAAAATTGTCCAGTTTTATGATTCAATCAAATATAAAAAGAAGAACCACCTACTGGTTAATGATCTAGATGATATTATTTATTATTGTATTGAGAGTAACGTAAATGAGGGTATTAAAAAAACTATTTAATGATAAATTGAGATGATGTTTTAACTCATATTTGCGTTGAACAATATTACATCTGTTTTTTGTCTAGTAAGGCATGAGCAGAAGTCTTTCAAAGAATTTTAAAATACTAGAAAATAAATTCGCGAATTCCCATTCCGTACAACTACAAAAAGTTCAATTATCATTAAAAATACTTCAAGATTATAAGAAAGGAACAATTGTGTGCAGACCTTAATCCTTTTTTCATGATCATGGGATTTGTCAGTTATTTTTCTGGAAACAAATGAAGGAAACTACGGAACTACCAAATAAGGCTTTCATCCTGTATAATTCTCATACAGACAGCTTGGCCGGCTTTTGCAGAGTGATTTAGCAGGTATCAAAAATACGTTACCGTTCAGAAAATAAACTCTCTAAGATCTCCTCATCCACGCAAGTACAGTTGCATTTTTTCTTCTTTTGCAGTATTCTGTTACACTAGCAGGTCCAGTGTTATGTCAATAAACTGCAATTAAATTTCATTTTAAAGTGAAAAACTAATGAGAAATAATTGAAATTCTGGATAACCATGTACGTGTGAGAAAAACGTACTTAATTGTGCATAATTTTGTCATCTATTTTGCAATTTCCTGTAGTTTGTACTATTACTAAATCACTTTTAAGTCTGCACATCTTGTTGCAACTGCATTTCTGTCGTTTTTGAATAAAGGAGATTTTAATTCAATTTGAAACAATTTATTTTAATATTGTACGTCATGTGAAGAATCGATGAATAAAAATAATTCCTTTCTTCATATTGCAAACTTTTTGGCTACATTGGATCCGCCATTTGGTGCTTTGATATGATTGACTTCGTATTAGAAATAATTGACTCACATTATCCAGAGAACGTTTTAATGAAACTAGTCTTTCTCATTTTGGCCATTTCGGAGGAATGTGAAACCACTGTGCGACGCAGCGGCGAGCGTTAACGGGTATTCCCGTTTCTTGCGGGCTCTGCACACAACGCGCGGGCGAAGGCAGCGGAGGCCGCGCGGCGGTGGCGTTGGGGTGGTGATTATGGTGATGCTGATAACGATGGCAGGATGTAGATGGTGATGATGACGATCGAGTGGTTGGGATACTGAGGGGACCGGGAATGAAGCGGTGATGCGGGTGGCGATGGAGTGAAGACGATATCAGTGAAGGAGCCTTGATGATTGTAGTGATTGGAGTTGATATGGGGGAAAGAGCTATTGGCAGATGGTCAGGCAATGATTGCGGTGATGGGAAAGTGCAGATCTCCTGACGCTAGTGACAATGACGATGATAGTGTTTGTTATTTTGGAGGTAGGGGTGAATGTGAAGTTTGGTACTGATTGTATGATGTCAGAAGTAATAGTCGTGATATGAAAACCGTATGAATATAAAGATTGGGAACAATGATGAAATATTTAATTGGCTGTCCGGGTGACGCCGCGTCCAGGGCTAAGGTCCATGGCAAAAGTGCCATTGCACCTTTGCCATGGATCTTAGCCCTGGACGCGGTGTCACCCGGACAGCCAATTAAATATTGACTCCGGCCGCGGCCTACGCTCAAACAATGTTGAAAACGTTACTTCTAGGCTTTCCGTATTATGTGTACAAATGTTGAAAACTATTAATGCAATAACTTTAGTGGTATGTGCTCTAGTAGTTACGTATGATGCAGATCTTTTTCTTTCACGAAAAATACAACAAAAAATGTAAAAACGTATTACTCTTTAATTGACAATAAATTCATCCGAAAAATACTAGAGGAATAATGTTTATCAAAATGAACATGTTTATCAATTTAAGGATGTTGAATGTTTGATGTTATATTTCCTATATTATCACGAATGCCAAAAGTCGCTTCAAAAGAAGATTCGCATTCTTAACGCTTAATGACTTTCGGCCATCGTTCCGGGCTGCTCGCTCACCGCGTGGCCGCAGAGGGCTCGCGAGGCAGAGGAGGTCGCTGCGATCGCGCAGCGCATGAGGGCGCTTCCGGGAGCCTACTCGTACTTGGGGAGGCTCCGCGCGCACTGGCGCAACCTCGCAAAGCAAGTGAGGAAGAGGAGGAGGAAAAGAAGGGGAGGGACAAACAAAGGAGAGAGAAGACACAGGAAGGGAGGAGGAAGAGGAGGAGGGAGAGGAAAAGGAAAAGAGGGGGAGAAAAGGGTGTAGAAGGAAGAGGGAAAGGAGTGGAGGAGGAAGAGGAAAAAAGCAAGGAGAGGAAAAGAGGGGGAGAAAAAGGTGGAGGATGAGGAAAAGGAGGGTGATGAGGATGAGGGAAAGGAAGGGAGGAGGAAGAGGGAAAGGAAGGGATGAGGAAGATGAAAACTGGAGGGAGATGAAAAGGAGGAGGAGGAGGAGGAGAAGAAGAAGGAAAAGGAGGAGGGCTGGATGATGAGGAGGAGGGTGGGGAGTAGGAGGATGGAGAGGAGAAGAAGGAACAGGAGCAGAAAGGAGGGAAAGGAGTAGAAGAATGAAAACAGGAGGAGGATGAAAGGAGGATACACTTTTCGCGATGCATTTGCTTCACCTTTCCAAAAGAGCTTACTTCCTTACTAAAGCCTGATTAATATCTCAAGAAGGATAACCAATTATAAGAATAGGTGGTAAATTTATTTTGGGCGCGTCGACTACTGAGGTCTCAAGTAAGTGTATGTATGTCTGTGTAAGAAGAGAGAAGGTGACACTGATGAAGAAGGAAAGATCGCGGCGATTCGTGGCCCGTTTATTAGGAAACTACCTAAGCATTGGCATGACACTATTAGGAGAAATCACGGTGATTTCAGCAGCCGGCCGCTATTATTCCTCTCCAGACAGGGGTTGAATTTTACCGGGATAACTTCCTACTGTCGACCCCCCTCCCTTTCGACTCGTGAACTCCAGGTCCTCTTTATCAACGACATTCGATGTTACGTAAAGAACGATGTTGCGCCTGAGCTATCGCAACCGATTCCCAAACTATAATGTTCTCCAATAACACTGAAATATTGATTATTTATTTAGGTTTAATGGGCATTCACCCGCTACGGTCATTTAGACCCATTGTAAATGTATGATATAATGAACAGATGACAGCGATAATGTTGGGGGTACATGATAATGAAGCCATTGCGAAACGGGAGAAGAACAAGCTCGCTTTATCCACCGCAAAATTTAGATGGATTGGTTTGGGATCAACCCTGGTCCCAGGTGTGGAAAACGTATGCGTCAGCGGCAACGCAGAAATGCCACGGATGCCTTCAAATATTCAACATGTGTAATCAAAGTGAATATGAAAATAACTGGAATCCTTGCAATTTAAACATTAAAATATTTTAAATTGTTATGAACCAATATTGAATTTGGGATGGGGCAAACCAGCGTGAATTTTAACCACGTGCTGAGTCTGGAATTATAAACGAATTCCCCTTTCTCTTTAAAGATCAGCTGAATAATGGGATCACTTAGATAAACGTTTGTTTCCATTCCGTTGGCCATCATGTGCTAATAACTGAATTACAGGCATTACTCAGGTTTTCAAAGTAGAAGAGGGCATAATTGGTTTTCAATATTTATTTACGTCGTGAAAAGAATAGGAATAGTTGTAACTTCTACTTCTAGGCTGTCATTCCCCAACATCTTTTGCCATCTCTAATAAACCAAATCTTGTCAATTCACTGATGCCGCTGATTTTTCAAAAATAAAGGTTTCCTTTTTACAAAAGTGTACTTTTAGAATATTTAAACTTCGAAGGAATACTCCACTTCACATACAGACAACGGTTGTACCATAAAATTATAAAATATTTTCATGTTCATGTCTGTGTGCAGAGGAATCCGTTTTCTTTCTTATCGTTGGCAAGCTTACGAAAACTTTGGTAGTAATATCTGCATTTAATAATGTATACATTGCAAGTAGTAAATGAGTTAACACTTTTTTTACAAGAGTGTGTAAAAACACGATCCTGTAATAAAAGGTTCTTGCTTAAATTAAATTCAAATGCTTTTAACTTATAAGAATGCAAAAATATTTAGAATACATTACACAAGTATTATTTCATACTTCATAACGACGGTACAAATTCGTAAAATCAATTTGTCTCAGTGTGTTTTGCAAAAACGTGAACAACTTATGCGATGACACTCAAGATTTATTACTCTACTCATAAATCTTTATTTTAAAATTACTGCAAAAACCATTGAGGACACTACTGAAACTGTTGGCTCATTATGCGTGGGAGGTGCCCCGTTCTACAGCACGCTTGCCAAACTTGTGGACTGTGAGCCACATGTGGCCCCAAAGAATACTCAGCTTGTAGTGCCCGCTTCACAATGGACGAACGCAGTATTCACAAACTACTACCACTAAATATTCTACCACTAAATTTTTAAACGTAGGTAGACAGCAAGGCAAATCTGAGTGGAAAATATTATTAAATCAGTCTATTTAACTAACTTTTGAAGTCAATTATTTACATTATTATTCATCAGGTATATTATCAACAATCTGCAAAACAATATTATAAATTCAATATTGTATGAATAACAAAGCTTCATTGAATTTCGGCTTCTTGCATGTCAGCTACAATAATATTTAATAATATTAAATTTTTGTTACAAAATTACTCACACAGCGTTCAGAGAAAAAATTTCTAGCGCAAAGGATTGCAAACAGTTCACCCTCAGGAAGTTACGACACTAAATATAAACTGTCCATAAAACAGTTTTGGTTTGATGTTTGGGATTGTTATATTAAAATATACTCCGTCGTATCAGTAGGATTTTTTATGTAGAAATTGAAAATGGGAATAAAAATGACGAATATATATATATATATATATATATATATATATATATATATATATATATATATATATATATTTGGCTATAATTGGATGATTGCCAGGTGGTAGCCATAACCCTACAGTTTTGCAATATATGTACATTTACAATCCAATCCTTTTGAGCATGTACACCCATTATATAAATATACACAGACCTATATACATCTATAGCACACACATTATATATATACACGTATAATTCGAGAATAAAATAAATAATATATAATTCGGGCCACGTGAACTTGGTATGATTATGAAAACGACGAGTACTACGCAGGTTTGAGACCCCTGTAGTGCAGGAAAGTTTAAATGACGCAACGGAGGCGACTTTGATGGATGAGAAGTTAAACGGGCGCCGTTGGCAAGTAGTCCGAGGGCCGATGACTGGCGAGAAGTGCGGCGCGTGCCGTGTACCTTGGCCGACACTGTTTCGGTGACCGCTTTGCCTCGGGGAGCGCCTTCAACCTCATCTCACTGAATGGGAGCGTTCGTGCGTCGGCGCCGATCTCAGACTCGTCAAACACTGAGGTCATTACTCCTCTAATTGCGGGTCATGTTATATCTCGGGATATGGTGATTATTTTCCCTGCTGTAACTTGAGATCAGGCTCCAATTCATATCTCAACTGAGGTTTTCTTCCTCCACGTATATCCTTGCCCATCAGGGGCAAGATATAATTTTTCGTCTGCTTTCCCGATTTGTGTGGTAGTGTAATGCAGTATGTGTGTGTGCAAGAGGAGAGGAAGCGATAGAATAAGGTAGGAATGTTTGGGCACATATCGTGATCCGTTTGTTTGGATACCCTGATCGCAGCCATTTGGCCATGGCATTGCATCGATGATAATGAGGTCCGAACTTAATTACTGGTCGTAGAAGCATGCTCGCACCTTCACGTCCTGCTACTGCTGATGACCTCAGCATTTGCAGTTTTCTTCCACTGAATGGACAATAGAAGTCGTTACGAAGGGAGAATGATGAGAGATCACTCCTTAAGAGAGAAACATTATTATAAAACAATGATGAGTAAGATTGGTTGCGTGCTGTTATGAGAAACGAACCACGCGACAACAATGTGAAAAACGCTAATGCCTCTTCATATGACACATATGGATCCCATAAGATTTTTGTTTCTCCTGTAAAATTCTTGCACAAGTAATGAGCTGGATTTAGTAGTAACCGCAACACATAACATGTACAATAATTAACCTTTAAATAGTTCAGAAGCTTGTTCATCCTCAACCATACAGTGCACACATAGTGTTTCATAAATGACACAAAATTTCGGCAATTATAGCCATCGCATTTCACATTATGTTGAAGCATCGCCAAACCATATGTTGTCCAGTCCATATGTGGTTACTTTTACTTGCAGCACAGGTGTACCATGCTATATCGTTCGTGATCGTCTGCAGGACCCATTGTGTAAACTCTCTCACAAGTTTCGGACGCACGATTATAGTCGCGTCATTTTCAGAGACTCCATTACCAGTTGTTCCCACTCTCAAGAATGACTTCGCCATTATAGGAAATCACGTCCGTATTGAAGGCACACTCTAGCAATGTTGGAGGACTGACCTTCGAAAGAGGTGGTGTGTGATGACTAATGAAATTAGTGAAGGTATGGGAATAATTAACGGTTTCTTGTGATCGCAGTAACGGGATGAATGCGACATTCTCATCACGCGAACAGAGCCTTCGCGTCAATCCAATATTGCTAATATTCGAAATAGCTTGCCCTTTAATGTAAAGTCGTATTTATAAATTCATTTTCTCGACATCATATTTTTACTTCGACGTGTGATATATTATAATTTATCACAGTTTTATTTTTTTATCTAAAAGAAAAGGAATTTTATTGTTGGTCTCCTGCATTACTACTGTTTTCTTTTGGCCAAATATGTCAAAATGATATCAATTACTACTTAATTAATTACCAATTAATATAATTTAACGTACTATACTTCCTTGTGATAAATAATTGTAAAAATATAATTCAAGAATTGGATTGGACTTAATGTTTTCCTCAATTTTCTATTTGAATTTCATGTAACATTGTCGATTATATAATTTTTTGGGGCGTTTCCTATAAAAACATTAGATTCTATTGGCATTATGTTTATCAAATATACAAGTATTATCAATACTAGAGAATTTCCATGGGCGTTACATTTGCTTCAATTTTAAGTCTTAAAAATAAATTGATAATTAACAATTCGTCAAAACACACCCATCAAGAAAGGTTATTGAAAGTTTCGTAAATATATTACTGTTTAATGTTAGTTGAATCATCCCCAATAACGAATAAAAAACGTTAAGTTCTAATTGACCAGCGAAATAAAAAATAAGCATATTTCATTGTACGAAAGGGTATTTAAACGTCACTGCTGAAATTCCAGTGAACTGTTCATTTAACGAAAGAGATCAAAGCTTTATTTTTGGAACAATTTGTTTGAAGTGTTAAGAGCATTTCGCCACAGAGACAATTTAACGGATAAAGCGAAACGAGAGCCGAGAAGCGAGCCGTAAGCGTAAGCCGATTTCTACGATCGATTTCGGCTCGAAGCCCCACGACTAGTGACAGGGCTTCCGCGATAAGCCGCCTTTGCTGTTACGAGAATATTCACATGAATTGAAATGGTGAAAATCAGCGATCTCAAACTGAAACTCGTAAAATTAAAAGATAAAAACCAAAATGGGGCTCATTACTGTTAGATATTTATTACCTCAGGTAATACGGTATTCTAAATAGTGTTTCTATAATTACTACAATATAGACTATACTAAATAGAATACTATGCTATACTAAATACTGTACGATACTAAAAAGTATAAAATACTATACTAAATAGAATACTATAATTATTACGATAGATAAATATTGTTATCTATAAATTCATCCCTTGACCGGAGAGTCCTAGAGTTCGAATCCCGACGATGGAAAGATTTTCGACATTAGATGCATCGCTAGGTCGAATTCAACTTTTTTCTGGAGAATAATCCTAGCTGCTGCTCTGATCGGTAGTTTTCTTTGGTTTCTCCAACAGCAGGCGAATGCCGAAGCAGGAACCTAACAAATGGTCAAAGGACCACACGCGTCTTTTTCCTTTCTCTTCCTTGTCCTACCATAGAGCATTTTTGGAATGGCACTATAAGCGTACCAGACGCTGTCTTGGAGTGGAAAGCTTTACTAGAAATAAATATCTCGAACTCTCACATTTCAATAAATGAAAATTTAACCGGTGGGTACCACGACAAAAGTCTTTCAATCACCCTATGCATAAAGTTGTCCACGTTTTACGCATTGAGATATTCGTGTTTAGATGCTTCACGGCAGTCTCAGAATATCGAGATACAGTCTGTCGGTAGGGCGAACAACTTTTCAGAACTGAGAACGAGTAATGAAATGGTCCTAGTTTGCTTTTGGGGAAAAATATAACTGTTTACTCGTCCAAAGGCTCTGGCATATATTTGACGTAATAAATAATACCAACAATAATATTTAACATTGTGATTGTCATTACTATTGTCATTACTATTGTCATTACTATTGTCATTACTATTGTCATTACTATTGTCATTACTATTGTCATTACTATTGTCATTACTATTGTCATTACTATTGTCATTACTATTGTCATTACTATTGTCATTACTATTGTCATTACTATTGTCATTACTATTGTCATTACTATTGTCATTACTATTGTCATTACTATTGTCATTACTATTGTCATTACTATTGTCATTACTATTGTCATTACTATTGTCATTACTATTGTCATTACTATTGTCATTACTATTGTCATTACTATTGTCATTACTATTGTCATTACTATTGTCATTACTATTGTCATTACTATTGTCATTACTATTGTCATTACTATTGTCATTACTATTGTCATTACTATTGTCATTACTATTGTCATTACTATTGTCATTACTATTGTCATTACTATTGTCATTACTATTGTCATTACTATTGTCATTACTATTGTCATTACTATTGTCATTACTATTGTCATTACTATTGTCATTACTATTGTCATTACTATTGTCATTACTATTGTCATTACTATTGTCATTACTATTGTCATTACTATTGTCATTACTATTGTCATTACTATTGTCATTACTATTGTCATTACTATTGTCATTACTATTGTCATTACTATTGCCATTACTATTGCCATTACTATTGCCATTACTATTGCCATTACTATTGCCATTACTATTGCCATTACTATTGCCATTACTATTATCTTCCTAATATTTTAAAAATAATTTTCCAGCATATTTACGTCATTTTTCCATCCTCTTTGCTTTCACGTGATGCTAGCCTCCACGCTATTTTCCTCAGGCACGTCTTTTTCCCCTGGCCTCCCCCCTCGGGCCGCAATCTTCCCGCAGCCCGTCGCCGCGTTATCCTTGGGGCCGCTGCACTTGATCAAGGGCCGGTCGCAGGGCGCAGAACGCGTCCACGCGATAAGTCAAGCCAGCAGGCGGCGGGTGCGTTCAGAACTGCCCTTCGGGGCGGCCGCCAGCACACAAACCGCAGCGGCTGAATAGCGACCCGATGGATATCGCTTCTGCTAAATGTTTTCCTTGCTAAATATCGTCTTTGCTGTAAATCACCCCTGCTAAATATCGTGACCGCTATACATCATGCCAACTAAAAATAGTTTTTTTAATATAATATTTGCTAAATATCGCGCGTAATAAATTTTGTTTTCGCTTGATGTAATGTTATGTTACATATAGTGTTCACAAAATATCATTACTGTTTAATCTCGTTTATGTAAAATATAACTCCCGATAAATACCATTCTTGTGAAGGATTGCCCTCTGTATATTGGTATATTTTTGACGCAATAAATATAAATATCAATAATAGTAATAATTAATATTATCATTATTATAATCATTACTATAATAATTATCATTATCTTTCTAATAGTTAAAAAATAATTTTCTAGTATATTTACGTAATTTTCTTCCTCCTATTTGCTTTCACATATACCAAGCCTCCACATAATTTTCCTCATCGTTTCTGCCAAATATTACTTGTTTAAGGAAGTCAAACTTCCGTTTCTTTCCCATAAAATAGAGAAAACTGTTTTTCGACTAAATAAATCTAAATCTCAAACTATGACAAGGTCTTTTGTTTTCAGTAAATTTCATTTACACCCAAAAAATACAATTCGTCATGCCAATTAGGAAATTTCGTTACTCGATACTCTAGTCGAGGTACTTATTGAATGTCGTGTTTGTTACCTCTAATCAACCACATTCACATCCACACCGACGTCCATGACCTCGTCCACTACAACATAAGAATAAAATGTTGCTTTAGAAAAATGTAACTGGAAACCAATTTGGGCAACAAATAAGACGGAACAACGAGAGATTAAAGTTTGTAAGTTGAAAACATCAATTTTACGCATTTAATTTTGACTGGCTTGTGGTTGCTCTTGTGCTCATGCCTTACCTCATTACCACCACCAAAAGAAGACGCTGCCACTAACTACGGTGCTCAACTCGCCTGCCTTGCGAGTGTTCCACCTTGGGCACTAACGACGCGACTGTGCTGTACCGACTGCCGCATTCTCCGGTTCGATCCAACATGACAAGCTTCCCTCCTTCGCTCCCTCACTCTCTTCCCGTCTCTCCCCTCCAGCCAACACTCCATTTCCAACCTTTTCGACTCTTTGTCTCTTTTACTTTCAATTTCCCTTTCTCCTTTTCTTTGTCCTCCAGTCTCCTCATTTTGTCTCTCCTTCCTTGTGCGGCTTCCTCTCCCTTTCTTTTCTACCATCACTTGCATATGTCTATGTCTCTCTCTCTCTCTCCTCTTTCCTTCATTACTTTTCCTCTCTCCTACCTCTCTCCCTGCCTCCCACCTTTCTCCCCTTCTTCCCTCCCACTTTCAACCTCCCTTTTTTGACTCGAGATGCCTTGTCACTTCCTTTACTCCGCGTATCCTTCGCCTCTCCCTCCACCCGCCTCAACTGCGACCTCGCCGCCGCCACCGCCTCCGCCGCCGCCGCGGCACCCACGCGCCGGGCGCCTGCGTCGCGTCGTAAGGGCTTGGAACTTACGAGCCCCCATAAAGGGGAAGCGAGGTGGAGCGCCTCACGGACAGTGGCGCCTCCTGCGGCGCCCACCCGCGCCTTCCGCCCGCTCTGGCGATAGCTCACGGCGCACAGTAGAGCAGGGGTTCTCAGCCTGCTTGCGCGCGGCACACGTGGCTCAGTGGAAACTCTTCACATTGGAATAACACAAGGATAACAAAGTTACTCGACGCAGTAAACACCAATCAAGCAAAGCAAAGCAATGAGAGCTTGCAAAAGTTAATCCCATAAACTAAATATTTTTTATATTTAATAATTTTTGAAATATCGTTTAACGATTAATAACGCTTTGTTCTGTCAACAATGTTCTCTTGAAGAATAATTTGGTATAATCCAATAGACATTAAAACGTAGTTTAGTTTTATTAAAACGTTATTTAGGTGTGGGCTACGCACGTCAATCTGGTAAAAACTAACTTCTTGTGCTAATGCATTATTTCTGACAGCTCCAAAATCAATCACACGTAAAGCAAACTACAACCCAGACGAAAACAAAAATGAATGTGATAATATCGAGAAATCCATATAAATACTTTAAACACGCGTAAACTCTCAAGATTCTTATCAACCATCTCCATTCATAAAAATAAGTCGCAAACACTCCACCTCCAACACAGTGGCGTCCCCTGCGCTATACTTCTTTCCGAGGCGGATGAAAAGTACGAGAGAATAGCGCAGCGGCAGGTACTTGCATCCGCTAGCTCTTCAACGCTTCCGCTATTCACGGTGCGTATTGCGCGCCGTCGTCTCCGGAATAGCGCACTTGCGTGGAGGGTACTCGGGGCGTAACGATAAGGGGCCCCGGGGTGGTGGCTGCCACAGCCACGCCGCCTATGGAAAGCGGTGGCAGGGAGTACGCTGCCTCCGGAAAAGGTACTTTGCAGCCACCGTTGAAGTGAGTGAGTAAGATTCACGTCGGTCGCCAGACTTTAAATGTGGTATTGAATGTTTGTTGGGTTCTTTTAAAGAGGAGGTGTCGATAAAAAAATTCGAGACCGTTTCAAAATTAAAGGGTCACATTCAACACATTTGGATATTGTTGTTTTTCAATGAATGCCTTGTAGTCAATGCATATTTGATGTCTGCCTACAAATCATATGCCCTCGGTTGCTTGTTGTTTAGCGTCGCTTACCCTCGCTTCGCTTACCCTCGCTTCGCTTACCCTCGCATCGCTTACCCTCGCATCGCTTACCCTCGCATCGCTTACCCTCGCATCGCTTACCCTCGCATCGCTTACCCTCGCTTCGCTTACCCTCGCTTCGCTTACCCTCGCTTCGCTTACCCTCGCTTCGCTTACCCTCGCTTCGCTTACCCTCGCTTCGCTTACCCTCGCTTCGCTTACCCTCGCTTCGCTTACCCTCGCTTCGCTTACCCTCGCTTCGCTTACCCTCGCTTCGCTTACCCTCGCTTCGCTTACCCTCGCTTCGCTTACCCTCGCTTCGCTTACCCTCGCTTCGCTTACCCTCGCTTCGCTTACCCTCGCTTCGCTTACCCTCGCTTCGCTTACCCTCGCTTCGCTTACCCTCGCTTCGCTTACCCTCGCTTCGCTTACCCTCGCTTCGCTTACCCTCGCTTCGCTTACCCTCGCTTCGCTTACCCTCGCTCTCCACGGCGCATCCCAGGGTTCGATTCCCGTCTGGAGCAAAATTATAACTGTGCGCTTTCCTTACAAATGTCCCAGTATCTATTGCAGTGTGACGATGAGGCCACCGTAAGGTTAAGAAGACCAGTGGAGGGATGTGTTCGTGCTAACCACACGAACCCCTTATCCCATGGCAGAGAGGCTGGGCCATCGCTGATCGGCCAAGGCCCGCAGCAGGCTGTCGAGAAAAAAAGGCAGGCCTGCATCTTGTAATCTGAGGAAATATAGTGTATTAAGAGAGGAGCAAGGTTTTGCACTGTACCGAAAATGGAATGTGTTATAAACAAAACTTATGACTGCAAAATAATGTGAAAATATTTATTATAAAATTGGTAGAGAAATTCACTGTAGTGTATTCCCAGCTAAGTATAGTCTGAAGACTAAAAGATAGCGGATTGAAATGACAAAACTACAAATCAGTGAACTCCTAAAACAGTAACAAAGCATTTGATAATTCGATGTATGATACCTATAATGCATGATGCCTAGGCATCATTAACGTATTTCCACTGAAACTTTGATTTCGAATTTTTTATGTTATCATTTTTGCAAAGTACACAGTCGACTCTCATTATAGTCAGCTTCCGGGAATTAACATTTTTGGTTCATAGTATTCGGTAATATCAAAATATAACAGTTTTCAATTGAGGTAGTACATTAACATAAACAATCATGCTAATTCAATATTTCAATATCTTCCGACTTTCTTTACACTTGGCATTGTCCACATGTTCTAAATAGCTAAAAGCACTTTAAACTCCCATAAATAGCTCTTGCAATGTTGGAGCACTTTTGAGTCTTCATCACACTTACTTTGTTCTGCTCTCAGAAACACTTTTTCCGCATTATTGATATACTAGCTAAATTGGATTTCAATAGTTTGTTGTGGTTGACGTCGATGAAGTCTTCTGGCAGGTCAAAATAGCCACTGGATGGGCTGAAGTAATTCTCTCAGTTGCACGATTCCCTCAATCCTGTTCAATCACAATGAAAGCCACTCACGTGACCATCTACTTGTTAATCCTCAGTATTGTATAGAGCGCCAGGAAAGTCTCTTCGCTTCGAGTAGATTCAGGGCCTCATATTAAATATTCCGTTGATGTTAGCAGAAGCCAAATCATTGGGAACAACACTTCCAGTTTCTGTTATGATTGCGATGAGTATGTAATTTGCGTCTTCTTTTGTTACAAGCTGAAGTTCTCGTCAGAAACATAATTTGTGTTGCTAGCAGTCTCATCAGTAAGAACTCACAACTGGCGCAATGTATGATTTGGTGGTATTGAGCCATTTTCCCTGAAGATTGTATTTACTATGTTCATTATAACATCTTGCGTAACGAGATTTCACCATTATCTAATCTTTTAGGTCTTATTTATTTAAAAATCTAGAGGTTGTTTGAGGTCCTGGACTATCGACTCCACTTCACTATCACCAAATGTTCACTATATCCGAAGTCGACTATATAAGTAAAGGAATGTTAAAATTAGATTTAATATGACGAAAAGATGAAGAAAAAAACAGCAATGGTGATATGACCCCGATTGTATTAACAGTACTAGTGTAATGAGAAAACAATAAAATAAATTCCATATTTTAACACACAATACATTTCTGCCTTGGTAAATAAAGCATAATTCGTTCTAGAACAAAAGTATTTATGACGTACGTCGATTCTACTTTTTTAAAGAAATTTCATTTTATATGAAATCGTATATAATAGTATTGGTATTTTTATATTGTCTCCTGAGAAAAATTGTGCCCTTCGTTAAAACTTAAAAATCGATATAATTGTATTAAAACCTCATGACGAGAGTTATTTCCAAAAAGAGAATGATGGAAATTTGAGATTTTAGATAGACATAGATACGAAGTCGCTCAAAAAGTAACATGAGATTGAAGGTTCCTCTCCCTAAAGACAGTATCGCGAAAGCCTTCATTTTCTTTTCTGGCGCCTCGTCCTTCCTAAGCCGTTTTTCTGCCCTACTAAGAAAGGAGGATCACATAAAGAAGCAACCAAGGGCACGCCTTGGTAGAAAAGCTTTCGAGAATAGGCCGTTCATAAAGAGGCGATTTTTTATATCGTAGCGTGTTGTTGGAACATTTAGTGTCAGTTTTCATAAACAAGCTCTCTCACATTTTCCCAACGCTCCGAAAACCATCGGAGCCTAAAGGTGACGTGATATGAAGTACAGCTCACGTTGCAACATAACACTCGTCACATTGCAACGAATGATGCAGAAAAATCAACAGCCTGCATCATTTCTTATGCATTTCAGAATCTCCTCTTGCACGTACTAAGCAAATAAAGTACTAGACGCATGATGAAACTGCTTTAGGATTCGCTTTTTTTTCAGAAAGCACCATTACGACCGCAAACTCACGACAAAAGTCGTCATGAACAAGACACACGCTCGTCATGTCCCCAGTCCGCCATCTTACACGAGTATCTCCACTCGCGGGATTACTTCACGACGGGCACCCGGATATCCTCCTCCGGGGCCTCGCAGGTCGTAAAAAGCTCAGCGGAGGCGATTCCGAGAATCGTTGCACGATCTTTTTGTTGACCGCCGCCATTCGGAAATTTATCTGGTCGAGGATCCGATCAATATGGATGTCTAAGTGGAGGATGAACCAACAGAATCCGGGTAGCGGCACGTCGGAACAAACGACAGGATACGTAGCAATTCTGAATTTCCCCTCTTCAACGTTCTGTGAAATGCAGAATTTGGATATGATAATAATGATTTTTGAAATGTAATAATTTCATTGCAAACTAGAGTCGTTCACTTGCCTGTCAGGGGTTCACAGTTTTCTCGCTACCGATGGTTTGGCAAAACTGAAATGTTTTACGAATGTATGCAATTTTAATTTAAAAAAGCAGCATATATTTATGTACCTATGGCAATGACGTAAACAGATATAGTGTCCAGGGGGAAACGTCGAAACTTCAAAAATACGCTCTTAAGCATGTTTTGTCCGATAAACTATAGGGATATTGCGAATGGTTAAGCCGCACACAATAGTTGGTTTGAAAGAATGCAATCTAGGCAAAACTTTGCATTGCAGGAGAATGGAAATACTCCAAAAACATGTAAATTGTTTATTATTTACAAAATAAATTAATATTTCTGTTGAGAAAGATTAACACAGAAATAAAAAAATCACCCAATTTACACAATTCCATTGCCTTTTTTATTTCTCGCTTATTTTTTCTTTATGAGGAAATATATTAATTTATTTTGTAAAAAATAGACAATTTATATGTTTTTGGAGGGTTTCTATGCTTCTGCAATGCAAATACGTGCTTAGAATTAATTTTTTGAAACCAAATTTTGAGTGCTTATTGCGGATATTGTGTTACGACGCACGTCCTACCCAATTGTACATATATGTATTAGTAACAATTACAACAATTAGTATATTAAAATATCACCTTGCCATGTTTTCCCAAAAGAACATATAGAAATTGATAGCCTCCGTGTATTGAAAGTATTTCCTTTCTCCTTGTAATTGCTTACATCGTGCTGACGTAGACAACCGTTTCCGTGTGCCTGAATGATCAGCAATTGTGAGGCCACAGCAACGAGTGGAAATTTCTCGCAGTCAATGTTGATATAACACCATAAGGACGATTGGAAGTAACAGACTGAAAAGGTAATTAACTTCGAACGAGAACTTTACGGTTTAGAAACAGTTATGATGACAATGCATAAGCAATCAAATATATACCAATCTCTTTTAGACCTTCAAAATTCGTGATCATTTGCTTCCAAGAATGTACTTCATATCTTTGCTACTTCACATGTTTTAAAAGGTTCGTATTTATTGCGGTAATACAGAGACAAAACCAGGAAGGTCGAGTATTTGTTCCCTCACATGATCACAGGTATCTTTCATTTTTAATATACCTTTGGAACGGTTAGCATATATTGTGGTAACACAGCGACAAAAACAAGAAGGTCGTATATTTGATCCCTTATATTACTCTTCTTCATGGGTCTTTTTCCGGCTTCAGGGAATGCCGATTTCAGCTACCCGGTCGGGGTACCCACCACTCCCTTACCGGGACGTATATTAACCTTTTACACTAGACATACATGCGAGCTCCACCAGTATGTGGTCAGCAGGCTGACAAGGACTTCCGCGACAACACACAACGAAAGACAAGGGATAAACGACCATGCTCACGGCGGACTCGAACCCGCGACCCTTCGGACCGAAGCGCCGAGTCGGAAGACGCTGTAGCCATCTCGGCCATCCAGGTCGGCATTTGATCTTTCACATGATCATAAATATCTTCTTTTATTTCGTTAGAAACGGTTCGTATACTATATTATGAGAACACAGAGACAAAGTGGCGGCGATGGTGTAACTGTTAGCGTTTCGGACTGTTGTACCCAAGTTGGCGGGTTCAAACCCGATCGAAGCCGTGGATTTTTCAGGGCGAAAAAATCCTTCGTACGCCTTCCTTCGGAGGGGAAGTAAAGCCGGCTGTCCCATGTTCGTAGATTTACTTGCATGTAAAAGATCCTCAAGCCTAAATGACGCCTCTGAGCTAAATTCAAATCGCCTGTTTCTCGCCCAAGAAGTACCTCCTTTCTCTGCTAGTTGGTGAAAGGAACGTAGCGAAATTTACGTGGTCAGACGGAAGAGCAGGCCTAATGGCCTGAGTCTCGCCACGTAAAATAAGGCATTAATTCAATTCAATTCAATTCAAAGACAGGATGGTCGTGTATTTGATCCCACACGCGACCATAGAAACGTTTCTCTTTTATTTATCTCTTTGTATTATTTTTTCGTATTCAGCAAATTGCAGAGTTTAATCAACCAGGATAGTATCATGATATAGGATCTTCAAAACAATTTCGAAATCCCAATAGCCATAACTCATTCTACGAGGCGTGACCAAGAATCACACGAACGTGGAAAGTGTCAGGTAGAAAAACAATAACGAAACATTCTTTTCCACTCGAAACGTGGGCGAGCACCCAGAAAGCTCCTTCGGAGAACCATCGCACGATCTTCGCTCCCCTGTGGGCATCCGCAGCTTCGACCAAGACGGATGGGCTGGCCGCTGCCCGTGGAGGCGGAGGTCCGGTTGGAGGCACGCGGCCACGTGCGCACGGCCCGGGAGCGTGCGCTGGGGACGTGCAGGGCACGCGAAGGGCACGTGTGGGCGGGCAGTCGGTTCCAGTTCGCGCGACGTCTTCGAGCCACCCCCGCACCTTCACGATGTTATTCGGGAGACCTCCACCTTTGAATTGAATTGAATTGAATTGAATTTGCCTTATTTTACGTGGCGAGACTCGGGCCATCAGGCCCGCTCTTCCGTCTGATCACGTAAATTTCGCTACGCTCCTTTCATCAACTAGCAGAGAAAGGAGGTATTTCTTGGGCGAGAAACAGGCGATTTTGAATTTAGCTCAGAGGCGTCATTTAGGCTTGAGGATCTTTTACATGCAAGTAAATCTACTAACATGGGACAGCCGGCTTTACTTCCCCTCCGAAGGAAGGCGTACGAAGGATTTTGTCGCCGTAAAAATCCACGGCTTCGATCGGGTTTCTTGGGTATAACAGTCCAGTACGCTAACCGTCACACCATCGCCGCCGCCTTTGCGCCCCATCCCACTCCGTTTTCAAGAGTTTTAAAAAACAATGTTTTTTTAGATAAAACGTTGAAGCGGATTGTGGATAAATGGACACTTGTCGAAGGGGCGTTTTTAATTAAGTAGATATTTATTTAGATAGTAGTATTTCGAAGTAGTTTAGTTACTTATGTAGTATTTCGTACGTGAGGAAATTGAGTGAAAATAATCCATATCTGTATTTTGGTCTAAAGTGTTCGGAAATTTGCGTTGGATGGACTCAAGAATAATTTATATTCACGCTTAAGCACGAAGCCTTGCCGTAGACCTGGATATGCGAGAAACAAAGATATACTAGTGATAAATGTAACATTACGGGTAAATGTAGCATGTGGAATGCGCGAATTGAATTAATAGATATACATTAACTGCAAGTATTTAAGCAAGGAAAGTGAGTCACCGTAACCCATATCTGTCATTTCTGTGTTTAAAAGCATCAGTGGTTTTTAGTCGATGTATTATATTTAGTCGATGTATATTAACATGGATGTTTTAATTTTGAACAAACATCGATGTTTTGTTACCGATGTCGCATCACGAGTCGGCAGCCCCCCTTCCCCCCCTCACGCCCTCTGTACCGCGTGGGCGACCGACTGCGCGATCTTGGTCACGAAGCGCCATTGTTCTTCGATGGTCTCCGGAGCGCAGGAGGATCTGGTAACGAGCGACACGATCTCCGATGAGCATCACGGTGAAAATAGCCGTGCCGTGATTATCGATAGTGATATCCTCGACTACACGTGCGGGTTAATGTGTGAAGAATTCTTATGTTAGTGTTTCTAGGTTGGAAACAATTGAAAATAATACAACACTAATATAAGGTCGAGAATACATGAGCGTGCGAGGAATATCATCGTAAGAATCGGCGTATTACCTTCTTGAATCCCTAGCGCCCTTTATTACATGATTAAAGAATGCGGTTTACATGTACTGCCCTCCTTATTGAAACGTACTACACCAACGCACGGTGGGGCCAAATGCCAAAAAGCTGGCCAAAAGTCCAAAAAAAAAGTTACTAGATAGGGATTTTGTCGTTGCTACTTCAATAGGTTGGTATTTGGGCCGTTGAATTCCGCAATTAGTAACGGTTTCTCTCTTATACTTGAGGTAAGAGATCAGTTCAAAGTTGGGCCTCGAGCGATCGATATCGGTCAGCTGTGAAACGTGTTTTCAGAACCTTTGTGTTTCGAAGGATAGAGAAGCGTGCAGTCGGCCGAATTCAATAAAACAAAATGGAATCTATTCCTGAGAGTAAGTAGAAACATAATATGTATACTTAATTTTTTTAAAAATAATTTGTTAATGTAATAATTAACGTTGATTGTTGGCGAAAAATGAAAATGCTATAATCAAAAATTTGTGTTTAAAATGAAAAATAACTATGTGCACCGTCGTGCAGGGCTAAAAACTTAACATGACATTATTCGAAATGTTATTCTCTGTGAGAATCACAAAAAAACAGCTGCCCGTAGCTGCCGTTTTAGTGCCTGTGACAAATTTTCGTAGCGCGTGCAACATGTAGAAATACAAACTTTTGATGATTTTGTTCGCCATATTGGTCCGCCATTTTGTTTTTTTAGCATTTTTATTCAATATTTATTAATCAGCATGCTTATAAACCCAAATCAACTCATTTTTAATTATAAACACGATCATTTCGTGTTAAAAATGGAAAAAATTGATGATTTGGTCCGCCATATTAGTCCGCCATTTTGTTTTTTGGCATTTTCATTCAAGGTTATTAATTAGCATCCTTAAAAAATCAAACTAACTCTTCTTTACTTATAAACATAATAATGTTGTGTTAAAAATACAAACTTATGGTAATTTTGCCCCCCATATTGGTCCTCCATTTTGTTTTTTTATGCATTTTTATTTAATATTATTAATCAGCATGCTTATAAACCCGAATGAACTCATTTTTAATTTTAAACACGATCATTTTGTGTTAAAAATGAAGAAAATGATGATTTTGTCCGCCATATTGGTCCGCCATTTTGTTTTTTGGCATTTTCATTCAAGATTATTAATCAGCATCCTTAAAAACCCGAATGAACTCATTTTTACTTATAAGTATGATCATTTTGTGTTAAAAATACAAAATTTTGATAATTTTATCCGCCATATTGGTCCGCCATTTTGTTTTTCGGAATTTTTATTACAGATTATTAATTAGAATGATCATAAACCTCTGAATACAAAGTTTGTCAAATCGTACAACGCTTTCGACTTTTGACCAGCTTTTTGGCATTTGGCCCCACCGTGTGCAACGTTTCGTATTCAATTACAAAGTTTTTGTAGTTTGGATTAATATTTACACAGTTCTTTAGGCCTAGGAAATAAAAGCATAAAATACTGGATTCACTTCACAGTATTGTAATTCTTTTATATGCGGAAAATTCAATACATGTTCAATGTTGTGTCCCAATAATTCTCATAAACTAAAATACCGTTTTTCGAATTGAAATATTTAATTTTATTGTTGAACTAACCACCGTTTCCATTCTGATTTGAACCGTCATCAGAACTCGTTTCGACTAAATCAATTTACAACACACAATCGAAATCGTTAAGACAACTGCACTCGTTCATTTTGCCTTGATGTTGAATACATGTTAATACAAAAATAGAGAGAATAAATGAATGACAGATAACCCATAATGTTGAGATGGTACGAGGTTTCCCAAAAGATCGCTGAAGAACCGACCCGTTCGTTAATTAAAAAATAAAAATAGCAGGTTGGATTTATTTTATTCACAACGTGGGCAAATATTGGACATTACAACCAACTTGAGGAGGCCCAGAGACATCAACGGATGTCACTGCTGTGCCTCCACCCGGGAAGTTGTAGAGTTTGAGCCCGGACATTGACGAATTTTTGATAGCTAGATCAAATTCAGCCGCTGTCTGAAGAAGAATTCTGCGGGCGATTTCTCTGAAAAGTAGTTTTCACTGGATCATTACCAGATGATTGCCAGAACAGTACCATATCAAACGGACTGTGCCCGATCTTTCCTTCCTCTCACTGGTCCTATCCTCTCCACCTACGCGCAATTACATTTCAACCACATTACCACACACGTCGGAAGCTTGTTGCGGCTGTGGTGGGGGGGGCTTCGTTGGTGGAGATACCTAGATGAGAAAACACCGCAAGCCTTGACACTCCAGCAGAGGAAGAACACAGTCCCCTGCCACCACAAAAAAACATACACTACTCTAACGGACCTAATGACCATAGCAGTTGACGGGCCCGTAAACACCAAATAATGAATCAATCAACAACCTACGTTTATGAACCGACTTCCACCTTGCTGAAATGTGGAGAAATACGACGTTGAGACACCAAGAATGGCGGCGGCGATGGTGTAATGGTTAGCGTTTCGGACTGTTGTACCCAAGTTGGCGGGTTCAAACCCGATCGAAGCCTTGGATTTTTAAGGGCGAAAAAAATCCTTCGTACGCCTTCCTTCGGAGGGGAAGTAAAGCCGGCTATCCCATGTTAGTAGATTTACTTGCATGTAAAAGATCCTCAAGCCTAAATGACGCCTCTGAGCTAAATTCAAATCGCCTGTTTCTCGCCCAAGAAATACCTCCTTTCTCTGCTAGTTGGTGAAGGGAGCGTAGCGAAATTTACGTGGTCAGACGGAAGAGCAGGCCTAATGGCCTGAGTCTCGCCACGTAAAAATAAGGCATTAATTCAATTCAAATCAAGAATATCAGTTATGTTTACCAAAACATCACTTGCGAGGATTCACGATATCAGCACCAACGAGCACTCCTGGTGAGCACACCAGCGAAAAGCGACAGCTCGTGCAAGGGGTAGGGGTGCAGGGTGGGGGTGCGGGTGGCGCAAGTGGTCAACGGGAGGCCGCGAGGAGCTTCTGGGCGTTGCAACAACCGCCTCGCAAGGCGATGGGGGCCGGCCTCGCCCCCGCAACCGCCCGCAGTCCGCATTGTTCTCGCCGCAGGAATTTTACTCTCATTTAACGCAAATCCAGGCCTACTCTCGTCCCGCCTCCATTGTACTCCTTTCGTGCATCCGCCCCCCGGCGTCGACCAGATTCTATGGAGATAGCAGGGTCGCGACTCAGTAGATATCTTCTGGTGTGGAATGGGGCGATTTTAAGGGTGTCCAAAGGTATGGCACTGATGTATATGTATGTGACTACAAATGTTTTAAAAACTACTAATACAGTAACAAAAAAACTCGACAATTCTACTCTATCTTTCAACGACCATTCCATAGACTATTTTTAAGAAGCGATATTTAAATTTTTCACTGTTGAATCAGAAGTCATGGATCGTCCGGAGCACCGGCAACATTTTGGTTAGGCATGAGGACGTTGATCATGAGGATAACAGCGCCGGAGAAGCTTCTGACGGACGCAATCATTTATTTCTGCCCTTTTGGTACACTTCAAGAAACGCAGAAGTTACGCGGAACACGCTGAAGCTCATCGTCTAATTGCAAGAAGACTGCGCCGCTCACACGAGCAACATTTTAGATATTCTTTCCGGGGAACTTCCTGACGGATACAATCATATATTTTCGCGCTGTTGGTAAATTAGAAGAAATGAAGGGGTTACGAGGTGACCAATGAACCGGGTCAGCGGGGCGAAGCGAGGATGGACGGAGTTGGACGGGACGGGACCGGATGGGACGGGACGGGGCAGGGCGGATGGGGCAGAGCGGAGTGGGGAGAGACGGCACAAGGGAGAACAGGACGGGACGAGAAGGGACGGGACGGGACGAGGGGGAATGGGGCGGGGCGGGACGGAACGGGACGGAAGGGGACGGGACGGAAGGGGGCGGGACGGAAGGGGACGGGACGGGGTGGGACGGAACGGGGCGGTCGGACGGGGCGGTCGGACGGTGCGGTCGGACGGTGCGGTCGAACGGTGCGGTCGGACGGTGTAGTCGAACGGTGCGGTCGGACGGTGCGGTCGGACGGTGCGGTCGGACGGTGCGGTCGAACGGTGCGGTCGAACGGTGCGGTCGAACGGTGCGGTCGAACGGTGTGGTCGAACGGTGCGGTCGGACGGTGCGGTCGGACGGTGCGGTAAGACGGTGCGGTCGGACGGTGCGGTCGGACGGTGCGGTCGGACGGTGCGGTCGGATTGTGCGGTCGGACGGTGCGGTCGGACGGTGCGGTCGGTCGGAGGACGGTCAGCGACGGCGAAGCCTCGGGTTCGCCGCCTTGCGCACCTGCCCCCATTGTTCGCCTTTATGGCGGCGCAGGCGCTGTAAAACGCTTCGACCTGCGGCCCGTCGTAAAGCGTCATTCTGATGAAAATGGTCTGGACGCGTTCGTAATCGGCGACACGGTCAGCGGGTTTTCACGGCGGCGCAGCGCAGGCCGGATGCCCCGCCCGCCCCGCCTCCCCCCCCCCCCCCCCCGGCGGGCGCCTCCGCCTTGATTGCGGCCTCTCGCGCCGACTACCCTCTGTTCTCCATTCGTCCTCATTCTCGTTTTCATCGTTCATCTTGCCTCTCAGATATTCGTGTTTTTCTTACTTTTTTTCTGCCGCCCTTTCCTCTGTCTGTAATCAGTCCGTTTAGTTGATTTTCCCTGTGTTCTGAAGTTCTGTGCTGACCTATATTTTTTTTTTATTTTTTATAATTTTTGTACGTCTTGCTTTATTATTCTAATTTATTTCGTTTCTTTACCTTTTTTAAATTTTAGTTTTGTATCGTAATTTCTTTTTCTTTTTTCTTCCTCCTTTTTTTTCTTGTTTCTAGTTGTTTGGGGCTGGAAAAGTCAGGGATTTATCACCCTATCAAAGTTCTGTATCAAAAATGATCAAACATGAATATCACTCGTCCGAAACGTTCTGCAAATTGTTCTGTGGTAACTTCACTAAGAGCAAATATCAATTAACGCATGTGCGCCGTCTAAAATATTTTGTTTTTTTTCCACTAAAATTTGAAATTGATCCTGCAATGAAAGCCTAGTAAGATTTTATCGATAAGAAATAGGTAGGAATGTTAGAAGGAACTCATTACTCGTATGTTTTGCAAGAACATCAACGACTATTTTATGTATTTGCAAAAATCACAAGATCCTATAATTTGGGTAAATACTCGGACCGAAGCTCATTTTATTTGCATGTTGTTTGAAAAACTATTTACAACAGATATTAAGTGATAAGTACAATCCTGTAAACTTGATATTGCCAAAGATACATTTCTGACATAACACGACATTACATTCTGAGTTATAGTCAGAAGCTAATGTGTCGAGGAATGTACCCGAGTGTTGATCTCGAGCGACTAACTCATCACTTATCATGTGTTCACAATTGTCACAATTGTTCACATAATAATTTTAATAATAATAATAATAATAATAATAATAATAATAATAATAATAATAATAATAATAATAATAATAATAATAATAATAATAATAATAATAATAATAATAATAATAACTTAATTAAATTTGCGTGTGGACGCAATACTCAAAATCCAGTGGAAGGGGGAGCAATTCTGAAAGCTCTTCATTAGTGTAAGACAAATTAACGAGGTCAAAAGAACAAGTAAAAATTAAAAATCCTTGAGAACCAGACGTCTTACTAATGTGATGGAGAGATAACCCATTCACGCGGAGCGCTTTTCATTTCTTTATGACATTCACACACGAAAGAGTCTGAGGCAAAACCACGGACCAAGCGAAACCACAAGGCTCCGTCCATTACGATAACATCCCGTAACAGCACAGTAGTTGAAAATCCACGTGAAGGGCCAAAGTCGTGGCAAAAGACTCCCAAGTTAAACTAATACTTATTACACCAATTACACCAAACTAATAGTTATTTATGAACCAATGGCGATGTATGGGCTCTAATGGTTCGAGCTGTGGCAAAACTGGAGGGTCTTTGCCAGCAGGGCATTCTGTCGCCCGAGATCATTAGATTTATTTAATGCCCTTGGAACATTATTTTATTTTTATCTAATTGAAATATTTTTGATTTACTAATTTGCTAACTCACTGGATGTAAACTTCACTTGGTTTGGTTTGTCTTTTGACGTTTTTCTTTCATAATTCCCTCCACATGAGAGCATGTAGCACCATTCAACTGTTTTCATATTTCCCTCATGACCATTCAACTCTCTCGATGCAGGTACGATATGCAGCGTATATAAAGTTTCGTATCGAAACAATTTGAAGCAATAACGTACCAGTAAAATATGTCATCGAGGAAAGTACAATACATCTACTTTGAACCCATCACGATTTTTTTCAATATCTTAATTCCAGTTTTATGAAGAAATACCGAAGACTGAAACGTTGAAATCGTAAAAATCAGATGGTAACCCCGAACCTTAGACTGTGATCATTTTACCATGTAATTTTGGCTTCTGATTATGAAATGACGTTATTCGATTGGGGAATAATGATGTATGCCAATATGTGTATATAGATTCTAACAATAATATTCTTATATTATTATAAATATTACAATAATTACAATTATTAAAATTATTCTTACTTTTATTATAATCAATTCCGTATCATGTAATATCACATAACGTTTTAAGTTCTGTGACGTATGCCGCCAGTGGCAGAAATAGCACACCACCGGGCATCGTGTCCAGAAGCAAGACTGCCTGCTCCACACCAGCGACGGCGTTTGTCAGCCCCCTACCGAGCTTTTCATGAGAACCACCACGACGGTCGCACTGTCGCGCGCAGCCGTTGAAAGCGCATGCACAGTCGCAGAGACGGCGGCGCGGCGCGGCGCGGCGCGGCGCGGAGCTGAGCTGAGCTGAGCTGAGCTGCGCTGTGTCGCGTTGTCCAAAGGCCAACATGCCTTCGGCCGGACGGAGCCGGCCAGCTCCTCAGCAGGCGCGATGACAGATAGGTTACACAAATTTCGTTGACGTTTGCGCAAAATATTTGCATTAATTACGAGCACAATGAACAATGGCGGGCGGGCGCGGGCGCGGGAGCGGAGCGGAGCGCGGGGCGGTAGAAAGCGGGCGCGCATGCGCACAGAGGTTCTCCCGCAGCACTTCCTCTTCGGCGCCGCGCGCGTTCCCAGCGGCGGCGACCGAGGGGGTGGGTGGGGGAGCAGAGTGACAAAGTCGAGGTGCAGCGCAGCCCACGCGATGAGACGGAGACGTGGAGGAAGGGCTGGATGGAGATGGATTAGGAATGACAAGGTAGTGAGGCGAGATGAAGACGCGGAAGACAAGTGATGGACTGGAGAAGGGGTGGTGACGGAGCGGAGACGGAGCGGAGACGGAGCGGAGACGGAGCGGAGACGGAGCGGAGACGGAGCGGAGACGGAGCGGAGACGGAGCGGAGACGGAGCGGAGTCGGAGCGGAGTCGGAGCGGAGTCGGAGCGGAGTCGGAGCGGAGTCGGAGCGGAGTCGGAGCGGAGTCGGAGCGGAGTCGGAGCGGAGTCGGAGCGGAGTCGGAGCGGAGTCGGAGCGGAGTCGGAGCGGAGACGGAGCGGAGACGGAGCGGAGACGGAGCGGAGTCGGAGCGGAGTCGGAGCGGAGTCGGAGCGGAGTCGGAGCGGAGTCGGAGCGGAGTCGGAGCGGAGTCGGAGCGGAGTCGGAGCGGAGTCGGAGCGGAGTCGGAGCGGAGTCGGAGCGGAGACGGAGCGGAGACGGAGCGGAGACGGAGCGGAGACGGAGCGGAGACGGAGCGGAGACGGAGCGGAGACGGAGCGGAGACGGAGCGGAGACGGAGCGGAGACGGAGCGGAGACGGAGCGGAGACGGAGCGGAGACGGAGCGGAGACGGAGCGGAGACGGAGCGGAGACGGAGCGCAGACGGAGCGGAGACGGAGCGCAGACGGAGCGGAGACGGAGCGCAGACGGAGCGGAGACGGAGCGCAGACGGAGCGGAGACGGAGCGCAGACGGAGCGGAGACGGAGCGGAGACGGAGCGGAGACGGAGCGCAGACGGAGCGGAGACGGAGCGCAGACGGAGCGCAGACGGAGCGCAGACGGAGCGCAGACGGAGCGCAGACGGAGCGGAGACGGAGCGGAGACGGAGCGGAAACGGAGCGGAGACGGAGCGGAGACGGAGCGGAGACGGAGCGGAGACGGAGCGGAGACGGAGCGGAGACGGAGCGGAGACGGAGCGGAGACGGAGCGGAGACGGAGCGGAGACGGAGCGGAGACGGAGCGGAGACGGAGCGGAGACGGAGCGGAGACGGAGCGGAGACGGAGCGGAGACGGAGCGGAGACGGAGCGGAGACGGAGCGGAGACGGAGCGGAGACGGAGCGGAGACGGAGCGGAGACGGAGCGGAGACGGAGCGCAGACGGAGCGCAGACGGAGCGCAGACGGAGCGGAGACGGAGCGGAGACGGAGCGGAGACGGAGCGGAGACGGAGCGCAGACGGAGCGGAGATGTGGCGTTGTCGGGGCGGAGACGGGGGTGGAGTCGGCTGGAGACGAAGTGGAAATGATGTGGCATTAGGGAAGCAATGGAGACTGAAAGAAGATGAGATGAAGATGGGATGGGAGATGGGTAGCGAGAAGAAATACGGTTAAAAATGGATGGAAGAGGATAGGGATGACGATGTGGTGCAAATGAAGGAATGGAAGACATATGACCTGGATGGAGGCTGCAGGGAGATGATAACGACTGTAGGTTGAAAATGCAATACGAGAGATGGATGACGGGTGGAGGCAGGTGGAGTAAGTTTATATTGAGCACGTTGTCTAATTAGCTTATTAGTCCCGTAAGTGTGATAATGACATACCTCACGAGGTGGAGGTGTTTCTTCTCCTTTGGAAAGCCAGATCCGGCGCCTACCTACCCGTTGGCTAGCAGGGATTTTCCTCCTTGAGTTATCTCCCGCATCAGGGCACCGCACCACCCTGGACAAGCTATAAGTTCAGAGCCCGTCTCCCGGCATATGCAGTCCATATAAGTGCAAGCTCATCCGGTTTATTATTTTAAATTTTCATGCACCAATTGAAGCAGACATTCCATTTTTTGAATTACAAAGGACATGCCAAATAAATTTCAAATGTTAGGGCAGGCCAGTATATCCTTGCGATACAAACGTTTCGGCACGTGGCGTGGGTTCCTGTGACCCACCTCTCTATCACCTCCCGCCTCCTCCGTCTCCCCACAACTCCGGATCTCACGCGGCGTCAGGATGCGGTTCGGCACGCGGCAGCGGTTCCTCCTCCGAGGACTTCCCGCAAGACCCCCCACCCTCCCCGCTCCCTCCCCGCACCCGGGCCACCGCGGCCCCCGGCGAAATGATGTAACAATTAAGTCGTTTGTTATATGGCTCTTCGTAATTGCCCCTCCCAGGCCGCGCCACCGTCGCCTCGCTTCGCCTCGCCTCGCTTCGTCGCGCAGGCCATCTTGCCCGTTTCCCGCCTCTGTTCCTGCAACGTCCTCCTCTGCTGCACTAAAGGATGTTTCGAGCCCCCCTAGCGGCCTTCCGAGCAACCATTACGGCCACAATGGGTTCATTTGGTGCTTGCTGCTTGGGACGTGTGTTCAACCGGGTTTTCGAGGTCGCAAGGTACTGCGGAGGGTAACTGTGCTTTACGACCCGGGGCCGGTCATTTGTGCGATAACTAGGAATTTCATGGACGAGACGCTTGTGGAGTTTTAAATCGTCAGAAATATCGTGGATTGCCTTGAGGTGGAGCTATTCTGCCAGAAATAAATCTCCGACTCTTTTGTTTGGAGTCATTAAATCAAATTGAGGCCATTATTTCATTATTAAAATTCTCTACCCATGCTCCCTTACTACCAAACGTGAACCGCTTCTTCTGCTTTCACTGCTACTTCCTCTCACTCTCTCTTCCATCATTTGTGTATTCTCGTTTCATTGTTTTATCTTCCGGCGTAATCTTTTCGTCGCCGATTCTCGTCTCTACTTTATGTTCAAGGCCTCGGTGGCTCCTCGGCTTTCCACGGTGCCACCCCGGGGTCGATTCCCGACCGGGCCAAAATAATAACTGTACGCATTCCTTACAAATGCCCCAGTATCTATTGCTGAGTAACAATGAGAATGCCTACCCTAACGTTATAAATACCAGAATAAATGGTGAAGGGATGCGTTTGTGCTAACCAGACGAATTCTTAATTCTATGGCCGAGAGCCTGGGTCACCGCTGATCGTCCAAGGTCCTTGGGGGCTGTCGAGCTACAGGATAGGATATTATGTTCAACACCGCTTCAATCCCGGCTCCACTCGCATCCTATACCAGGTGAATGTCACAACAAACTGCTCACAGATTGTGCAGGACCTTTCCAAACACATCATTGCTACCTTCTCTCCCCTTACACACACTCTTACGTTCACTACAAACCACAAGTCTGGAGACCAGTCGGAAGTTTAGAGCCATCTTGTCCTGGCTCCGATGCGGGAGATACCTGCGAGGAAAACCTCTGCAAGCCGTTGTGTATGTCAGCGCCGCATGGTAAGTTACAGAGGGGCTCGTCCACCTCCAGGGTATAACACTCTACTATCGTAGTAGTTGACCCTTCCGTAAAAAATAATCAATTAATCCAATAATTAATACGTTCTTATCTCTTATAGCGCTGTATTTGAAAGAATCGACTCACGACCGCGAGCACCCGGAGAATGCGAACTGACGAAACAAATGACGTCTTGTATAAGGTAACACTTTAACAACGCAGTTGACGCTTGCCTACACATGTCAAATTTGGAGGCGAGGGTCTGGTCTCCGTGGAGTCTGTTCAAGAATAATTTGCTATGTATTTTACACAAAAAACTACTTAGTAGCCTAAGAGTCTACTTCTTTGAACTTGCTTATTAGAAACTTTTCAACTTTGGTTAATCGGTGTCCCTTAACGATATTAAGCAAAGTCGTATGACGAACACTACACAGCAACCACAAGCAGTTGCACGTCTTTTCTAAAAACTACTGAATCGTGTGCATATAGTGTCGAGAAAAAGGCAACACTTCCTAGCGTCAAGGCGTTTAAACGACTTGTGAAGGCCTCTTCTTGACACATCTGTCCTGAGACAAGTACCAGGAAGACCATTTGAACTACATAACCTTATCTACTCATATTATCTCGTATTTATTATGTACATCATGTAATTCCGTCTTCTTTTATTTATTTTGCCCTGTATAATTACTTTCCTTTGAAAAGTTTCCTTAATATGTGTCTAAACCAAGATATTCTTCTTTTCCACAGTTTTCACGATTATTTCCTCTTCTGCTCTTTTGATTTACCTCCAAGGCTGGAAAATGTCTGTCCGATTTCGTTTATTTGATTTTGCTTATGATCTGGTTGGTGATATCAATAACTAAATAGGGCTATACCAGTTAATAAGTAGAAAAAATACAATTCGTTAGGAATACACACGTTTATTTAGAGACTTTCAATTGAAACACAAAACTCCTCTTTTTCTTCTTTGTTCGGCACAATTTGAGCCATAAGTTACAATATTGCCAGTCATTATAAAATGGCAGATGGGACATGTGGGGATGCGGGATAAGCCTGGCTCAAAGAGCTAGACCAGACTATACAAATATTTGGAAAGTGTTAATTAACAGTGCTACTGACGAAGGCTGTCGGCTGTGCCGCGTCGAGGGCATTGATGCCGATTTTCGACCATCAGATCGTGGTCTTCTTCAGGGCTGGAGTGTGGACCACGAGACGCGTCACCTGGACACCTGGATTGCGAACGAGTCACCCAGACAGCCGAGAGCCTTCACATAACACTGGCCGCGGAAGCCTACAAATGCATTGCTACAGATGTTGCTCTACAGCTCAACTTTGGTTCTAGCGTGTCCCGAAACTTTTTATCTGAAAAAGCGTGTTTCATGTTACCCCTTTAAATGAAAATCATTAGGAACGTTGAACTAATCTAGACGTGGTTTGCAAACACGATTCAGACAAACAGAGTTCTCGCTATTAGTTTTTCATTTTGCTGTTTCGTTATTATTTTATTACACATTTCATTTTATTACACAAAGCTGGGAGAGGCAAAAATTCGCCCCCGTTGGTATTCGAATCTGAGACCCAACGACCTAAAACTTTTTAGTCGCGACTGGTCAAGTAATTACACTAACGCACCAGATGAATACTGCAGATATGTTGTCTTGAATTGCGAGCTTTGAAAGCACAGAGGTTAAACGGCACAACATTACTCATGTAATACGCCAAATGGTGTTCACAGCGTCATGTAATATTCACAGCGATTACGCGTGATCCGCGGATAGAGGGACGGGAATCCTGGGCCCCCATCACGGCTTCCCCCTCCCTCCGTCCATCAAGGATATTGACGTCACGGAGATATTATAGAACGCAAAGGATACAGGATGTAATTTCGCTTTGAGTTATTTATTATTCAAATCTACACGAGAATTTGTCACATACTGATTTTCACATTCGTGCATTACAATATTGTCGAGTTTTTTCAAATCTTCTCTCTTATTACAAACGGAAAATCGTCATAGTTATTAGTGATTCACGTCGATGATATAGGCATGACGAGTGTCCAGGAAATCACGAATGAATGGTAGTATTCAGACATTTATGTTGGATAGGAATATGTCCTATGAACGCCAATGCATTCCCCCTCGAGAACATTCTAGCATCCTGTTTGAGTCAGATTCATGATAAATTCTTAGGAAGTTTGATCAATACGTAATACAATGTACACGACAAACTCGTATCATTACAACTTCGAACCCATTCTTTTATTTCATGCATTTAGATTGCCGATTTAAATGTTCAAAAAACGTATTTATGAAAATTAATGTCTGTACTTTTCTCTAGTTAAAACATGAATGTTTTTCGTTTATCGAATGATGAATAAATATTTGCAATTAAAATAATACAATTTTATCCACAGTGTTTGCTTACGGAAAAAGTTGTGAGAGAAGATGTAGCTGCAATGTTTTTAATTCTTGTAATTTCTGACGTATTTTTTCTGTCACTCATACAGTTATTTACCCATTATGTTCATAAAGACAAACACATTACAATCAACAATAACGATGTGAGTGTTGTTCTAAAGTGAAATAAATCTATTAATAAACAATTCAATATTTTAAAGAAATATAAGAGAAGCAACATGAATCAAAAATAGCCAACTATTTCTTCACTCCGTTTCAAAATATTAATTAAACTATTACTTTTAAATTGTTTAAGTAACTGTTACGATACAATTGTGCATTTATATACGTAAGTGAGGATGCAGAAATGGGAAAAGAAAATATGAAATTCAATTGATCATACTCTGGGATAAAAGTGAAAGGGAGCAGTAGTAACTGCACGAGCTTATACGTTCCCTCTGTTGAGAGTAAATAAAGGATATGGAAATATGTTTACTTTCAAACATTTTTTCCTGTCTCCCACTGAAAGAACAATAGTCGTGAAAGTGCAAAAATTCTCCCAGATAAATCTGATACGTAGTTTCAACGAAGTGTGACTTCCTCCCCGTTACCATAGACTTTGTAAAATATTACAAAATTAATGAGATTTTCGATGATTTTTATAGAATATAATTCCCCCCACCCTATAATCTCCTTCAAGGAATTATAGTTACCTTTAAAAAATATTACACGAAAAGAAACAATAAATAAAAATATTGCCATCACAATGTTAATACTTGTTAGGCCTTTTTTAGATTATATATTTAAATTATTCAGTATTTCCTTTCATTTCAATTCTTTCTCTTTTCTTTCTGTTTCTCATTTACAAAACTATGACGTGAATTTGTCAATTTTAACATCAGAGAGAAGCAAACAGCACCAAATGTCAAATACGTTGTTATATTTTATTTTTTATGAAGGCAAAGTTCCCGTTTGTTTGTGAAAAGAAATCCCTATTGACTGTCGGGGATACACAACTTCTCAATTGAATACATTACATAGCATAATTTTTTCGCACAGTTAATATAGGGCATATTAATTAACATGTTTACTTAGAAGAAGTTTCACTCCCTTTATGGTTAGGAAAGTGGACGGGAAAGTTAAGCAGCCAAGAGATGTCATGTTCTCGAATGAAAAGAATTAATGCTGAACAGAAGAGAAAATGCAAGGTATTAATAACAACCATGAATTTACACTTGCAATCTTTATATCAATATCGTTCGATCAATAAAAATTTCCAAATTACTCTATAATTGTTTCGATAATATTACCTTGAAATGCTTCTTTTAACGACAAGGTTGTTGATATTTTTTGTGCTAATGAAATTGAACTGTGTTTAAAATGCGTTTGAATAGCAGTATTTTCACTAATAATAATTTTTAAAAGTAATTCTAAGCAATGAACGTTTTTGACACCCCATGTTCGTACCGACATTCTATTGATGATACGTCCGTTTATAACATTACATTTAAAATAAAAATAATTCCAATTGACTTCAGGTTACACATACGAGAATTACAGAATTCATTATCGTTGAAATTCAAATTTTTAAAAATAAAGTTTAGAATTGGAAAATTTCAAGGATTTTTGTTACATCTTTCAATTCCTTTCCCCTTGTCATTCTAGAATGTAATATTTTATTGTTTAATGACTATAAACAAACTATTAAACAAATAAACTCACCCCCTTTAGCAATTCCCTGATTTTATCCTATCATTGCGAGACCAGCAACACGATCCTACTCAGTCCCGCAGACAGGGAAGGATTTTTCTCTTCTCCGCGATCGTCACCTGTTTCTTGCGAAGGCCGTCGCGGCGGCGGCGTCCAGTAGCCCTGCGGCAGGGGACTCCCGCGCCCATCCCCCGCCACCAGTAGCCTCCGCCGGAAGGTCCAAGGGCCTCATTTACTTAATGTCAAGGAGCCCTAATCGCCGTCTGGACAATTCCTTCGCGGCGCCGTTCGATTCTTCCCGTATAAGTCACGGCCCCCTTGAGCAACAGAAGTACCTACTACATCGTTTCCTATTTTCGTCGCAACGCTTTGCGGTGGTGTCGTAAGGCATTTGTGATCTTTTGAAAATAATTTGCGTATGGGGTGAGCTAATCAGTGACTTCCTAGATGAAATAAAAGCAATTTCACATACGAATTCTTTTCGTGTTGTTATTCTGATGGTCGTTCATGGAACCAACCATAAAATATCACAAAGAACACGGAAACTATTATTTTAAATGCCATGCTAATGAAGCATTAAAAATAATCATGAAAATGTAGTAAAGGGCTCATCAATACGTATAAAGAATAGCATTGAAGTATCTCAAAAGTCCCTATAACATGGGTCATGAAACAGATTACGAACACCGTTCTTTCAAAGTAGCAAAAACATAGAAGCGTTACATACCCCGGTTTAAGAGGTGACGTTAACTAAACTCTTGCGCCAAGAGTCTCGTAAGATACATTTTAAAAATATTATTTATCAATTACATTTATTGAGCATCATTTAGGCGAACATCACAGAAAACTTTCAACCAAGGAGTATCTATAAAATACTAGTTGGGACGTCTACTGATAGTGACAGAACGACGCTATTTCGAGGCAATACACTTACTACTTGAAAATATATACTGCAGAAATCAGCTCTCTGCGTTCAAATGGGAAACCATAAACAAAATGTTGACCAAAACCATTGAATTTGCATGCCCTTCTGATACCATGATGTAAATTTTGGCTGCCGATACATACTGCCAATTACTTTCAAAATTTCCAAATTTGCCAACATTTTCGTACTATTTTTTTTGTTTCTATAGAAACAAGCCTTCCAAGCCGAGCGGCGAGCGCGCGGACGCCAAGGTTAGCGTTGTAGAGGGTTGTTTCTTTAAGGTCAAATGACATTCGGTGGGAGCAGGTCATTCCCAATACACGCAACGCTTTTCTTATTGTAAAAGTTCAATTTATTCGAGATATTTTATTTCCTTGCGAATGAAAGTTTGTTACTCTTTTCATTAAGAATATTGTCAATATGCATAATTATTAAATATTGAAAAGGTACATCATATAACTACTACACTTTTATATTTAAATTATGTAAAGAAGAGATTTAAGAGTTGTTTTATGAATCAGATTCACATGTCATGGGCCTCATTTTGGTTTTTTTGTTCGCGAAAATTACCGTTAATTTGTGTCGATAAATCAATTTTCTCATTCGAAAATTCCGAAAGACTTACAAGTTTTCCAGTTTGCACCTACCTTTCGCGTGTGATTAAACAACTGAATTGTTTCTCAATAGATGCACACAAGAGCTTTCAAATTCGCGAGAAAACAGCTCCAGGGGAGGTAGCTCATATTGGATGGAAGATGAGCGGTTTGCGGCAATACCATTAAGTATTATTTATATCAAAAATGAACAACAGATAAAAACTAAAATTCGGAAAAACTTATATTAGTATTTTAGACTATGTATAGCAGAGTCTGCCGCTTGCGGCCAGCAGTGGTGTTGAATCACAAGCGAGCACGCTGGGTAACGCCTTTGCAAGGTTGGCAGTTTTTACATCGGTGAAAGCATAGGGCTAATTCGCAAATTAAGGATGTATTGACTGGAAGTGTGTATCGGCACCCAAAAGTTTTGATCGTGAGATTAACATGGAATGAGCTTCCAATGAAAAGACGAATTAGGACAGGTTTCGACACGTCACATCGCGGCATTCCCTAGTCAGAGTCACTCTCGTTGAGAGGGTGGTAGCCACGTGGAGTGGATTTTTACATTCTATCAACATCTAAAATATTTGTCGTCAATTTACAGAATAATATTAAATTATCATAATTTTTCCCAGAATTGATAAGTTCGCATAGCGCATAGAAAGTGCCTAAAGGTTGTAGGAACGCACCGTACAAGAAATTATATTCACCCGATCCACTTCCACACGTTGTCATCGCGTTACAGCCCAGCTCGCCCCTCTCATTTCCACACCGCTTCCCACTCGAAATTGAATTGCGCCCGACGAAGCCCAGCGCCGTTTCGCTCGCGGACGCAATCGACCTTCCCGGAAGATCCCGCGCGTCCCAGAAAATCGACAAACAGACGGACGCGAGCGGCGCGGCGCGGTGGGTCGGGATGGGACGGGACGGCTTCGGCGCTCACAAAGCGAGTCAGCCATCCGGAGTCGCTCGTCTCCCCCGTCCAACCACCCATCGGGTCCTCCGGGCGCCGCGCTCCAGGCATTTGGTCGCACAAAAGCGCGCGGCCGGCGGCGGCGGCGGCGGAGCCTTTCATCGACTGCGTTGTGGAGCGCTATATTTCTATTCCGGCGGCGCAACAGGATTCCGGGAGCATCGGTCACCGCTTGAGGAGGGGGGGCGGGCGGCAGGTGGGACGAGCGGGGTGGGCGGGGCGAGGAGCAGGTGGGCTGGCGAGGGAGCGGGAGAGCGGGGGAGGCGGGGGAGCGGGCGGGCGGGCAGGCGGGCAGGCGGGCAGGCGGGCGGGCAGGGGCGGGCAGGCGGGCAGGCGGGCAGGCGGGCAGGCGGGCAGGCGGGCAGGCGGGCAGGCGGGCAGGCGGGCAGGCGGGCAGGCGGGCAGGCGGGCAGGCGGGCAGGCGGGCAGGCGGCAGGCGGGCAGGCGGGCAGGCGGCAGGCGGGCAGGCGGGCAGGCGGGCAGGCGGGCAGGCGGGCAGGCGGGCAGGCGGGCAGGCGGGGCAGGCGGGCAGGCGGCAGGCGGGCAGGCGGGCAGGCGGGCAGGCGGGCAGGCGGGCAGGCGGGCAGGCGGGCAGGCGGGCAGGCGGGCAGGCGGGCAGGCGGCAGGCGGGCAGGCGGGCAGGCGGGCAGGCGGGCAGGCGGGCAGGCGGGCAGGCGGGCAGGCGGGCAGGCGGGCAGGCGGGCAGGCGGGCAGGCGGGGCAGGCGGGCAGGCGGGCAGGCGGGCAGGCGGGCAGGCGGGCAGGCGGGCAGGCGGGCAGGCGGGCAGGCGGGCAGGCGGGCAGGCGGGCAGGCGGGCAGGCGGGCAGGCGGGCAGGCGGGCAGGCGGGCAGGCGGGCAGGCGGGCAGGCGGGCAGGCGGGCAGGCGGGCAGGCGGGCAGGCGGGCAGGCGGGCAGGCGGGCAGGCGGCAGGCGGGCAGGCGGGCAGGCGGGCAGGCGGGCAGGCGGGCAGGCGGGCAGGCGGGCAGGCGGGCAGGCGGGCAGGCGGGCAGGCGGGCAGGCGGGCAGGCGGGCAGGCGGGGCAGGCGGGCAGGCGGGCAGGCGGGGCAGGGCGGGCAGGCGGGCAGGCGGGCAGGCGGGCAGGCGGGCAGGCGGCAGGCGGGCAGGCGGGCAGGCGGGCAGGCGGGCAGGCGGGCAGGCGGGAGGCGGGCAGGCGGGCAGGCGGGCAGGCGGGCAGGCGGCAGGCGGGCAGGCGGGCAGGCGGGGCAGGCGGCAGGCGGGCAGGCGGGCAGGCGGGCAGGCGGGCGGGCGGGCGGGCGGGCGGGCGGGCGGGCGGGCGGGCGGGCGGGCGGGCGGGCGGGCGGGCGGCGGCGGACGGGCGGGCGGACGGGCGGGCGGACGGACGGACGGACGGACGGACGGACGGGCGGACGGGCGGACGGACGGGCGGGCGGACGGACGGACGGACGGGCGGACGGGCGGACGGACGGGCGGGCGGGCGGACGGACGGGCGGACGGACGGGCGGACGGACGGGCGGACGAACGGACGGGCGGGCGGGCGGACGGGCGGGCGGGCGGACGGGCGGGCGGACGGACAGACGTGGAGAGGATGAAAAACTCGGGGAATCGTCGAGAGAAGAGAATTACCCAGAAGTGTGTTGCTTGGAGGTTTCGCGTTAAGGGTTCGGTAAATCGGTGGAGTTTAGTCGTGAAGCGTAAAGGTTAATGATGTGCTGATAGATAAGAAAAACGTGTGCGTTGAAGCAGAAACCAAGATAATGAAGAGTAGAGTGAATAAAATATTAAGTTGATTTTACAATAAGAAATATAAATTTCTAATAAATTCAACATATTTGTTTCCTTTTTCTTTTTTATGAATCAAACCTGCCCCCCTCAATTTCACAATATGTTTTACAAAGAAATTTGTACTGCAATTTTATTATTGCATTTTAAAATAAATTTAAAAATGATGTAATGCATGTAATGTAAATTCCATCCGATTGGACTTGTGATTTTTGATAGAAGAAAACTGAATTATTCTCGAACATTTAGATAGACGGGGTGCTCAAGGGGAGACCCACTTGACATACCCTGACCAAGCGCTTATTTGCGGGCCACCGGTGAATCCAGCCGATTTTTCTCATGGAATTGGGAGGGAAGGCGCTCGGGCGCGATCGGCTCTAGTCTAGAAAAAGGCGAGAGTCAGGGGGGTCAGTGGAGCGGGACATCGCGAGCAGTCTGTGAGATTATTCAAAAGCAAGGAAAAAATACACACACACACACACACACACACGAAATTACGTTTTATTTATATTTATATGCCTATTCACTCCGATGCCTCAATATTAAACCCGCCTCTTCATTCCGAAACGAGCCCTGGAGTGTGGACCCGCTGGGCAGACCGCCCTTTGGCGCACCCTGCCTCTCCGCCGGAGGTCAGCGGGCGCTGGCGCGGCCGCGTGTCATCACGGCGGAGCGAGGGTGGCCGGAGGGGTGAGGGGAGGAGGGGGAAGGGGGCAGGGCGCCCTGAAAGGCTGAATGCCGTCGGAATGCCGGCACCCGGCGACGACAATGCTCCACTTTGCCCGGCGAGGCGGCAGCGGCAGGTGCGTAGAGCCGCGGCCACCGAACAGCGCCTCGGTGCCCACCCTTTGTGGACCGCTGGGGGAGCGGAGCTGCCCTCTTCCGACGGAGCTGCGCCGGGAAAGATCGCGGTCGGTGGCGGTAGTTTGTGTGTGACTGCGAGGGAGTGAATGAAGACCATTGCCAAGGGTTTCAATGAAGGCCTCTAACCGTTTCAAATAACGTCCTGGTTTTGGATTCGTTCAAGGAAATCATTCAGTTTCGATTTGGGAAGGTTTCAAATTATTAACATGTTTAAGAACATAAAAGCTAACTCGTGGCTCACAGCGAAAGTCACACCTTGCCTTTCACCAAGGAGGTCCGGGTTCGATTGACGAACGAACTTATGTGAAATTTGTTCCGGCAAAACGAGCTTGACTGTTTTACAGGGGCTAGTCCAATACTGTGATGTGTCCTAAACCGGACCACTGTCCTCATTCATCCACAATTTTTAAAAAAATATTTAAAAAAACAAGGTTTTCATCCAACAGCTCTGAATATCCCCTTAGACGGATCATCAAGGATCGCACGCAATCTAAGCGTGACTAATGCTACCACTATAAAAACATCCAAAAAGAGTCACCAAATCGCGGAAGTACAGCTGGGCCAAAAGAGATAAGATAAGAGATGTAGTGGTGTTATAGGATTCATACAATTGATCATTTTTTTAAAAGTAATGAACATTTAAGAGGGCTTCATGAAAAATTAAATAAAACATTTATCTTACCAAAACTTTAACGAGACATTTTACTCTTATTTCAAGGAAATTTCAAGTTATACGCACTACAATGTTCCACTCAATTTGATGAATTCCATCGGAAAGCAGGCGGGAGCGGATGACAATTCATCACTTTGTATGGGGACGGGCAGAGGTGGGGGTGCCCCGGAAGGAGTAGCGTTTCCGAGTGGTCTCATTGGCAGCGTATTGGTGTTGGGCCGTTGTTGTGAGTCACAAGCTGTTCGGAGTCACAATGAATTTGAGTTTCTAGCGATATCACTGCGCGAGGGTAAAATATAAGACCACTGAGATTCTTTCCTTCGACGGAGTGGGAGCGAAAATGAAGATGGTCGATGGGAGAACATAAAAAAACGATCTGAATGAGCTATCGCAGATTCTAAGAGCGAGGATGGCTGCCGTTGTTTCCGAACCAGGGTTACAATTTCAAAACTCTCATAAAACATGGATATTTCTAAATATTCATTGGAATAATTGCGATTGTTCATAAATGTTTCCAATAACATCTACAAAATCATTCAGCATTATTTCATAATAATTTATTTCATTATAGTTCTCTATTTTTTGTCGCAGACATTCAGTTGGAGATAGAACAAAATAATATTCACTAAATTAATTTTGCAGTGTGAACTAGACAGCTGAGGGCCCGTATTGTTCAGAGTTTTTGTTCGGTTACATTAGTGTTTATGATTAGTGCCCCTTCAAGGGATTCGAGAAAAATACTCGCCGTTTCCTTGTCAAAATATTGTGTGACACGCAATGCGCTTCCTGCGTTGTTTTAGCAAGCCAGCATTTCTCGCACATTTCACATAAAATTCGATGTAAAGCTTCATTTGTTGAATGCCGTCGGAATACCTTTGCGAGACGAACAACAATGGACCGTTTTGGGGCGGGTCGTCCCGAGCGAGGCGGTGCGTGCCACAGCGAGAATGCTGCACACATGTGGGTGCCCATATTGTTTTGCATTATTGAACGACACAAGGAGGGTTCTTTCCAGCGCGAGTACGGAATAATGCTTTCACGTTGCGATAGTTTGTTTTATTGCGTTGGTTTCGTTCTTGATGAGTAAATGAAATCAAAAACAAACAGTTGATTCACAATTGCCTTCCTATTCGCAAGATGAACTTCTGTTTTCCTCGATGACTTCAGTTTCTGTGCAATGCGCGGAACAAACATTCATTCTCAAGCTCAAATCACGTACAATTAAAGTAAATCAGAATCAGACTGTAACACAAATCTGCTAGTAATTCTAAATTTTGACAATGAACCTTTTGACCTGTCTGAATAATTTTTTAATATTCAAACCTAACATATACTTTCACAGCAATGATAAGGACAGTTTACATGGGTGCCAAATTTACGTTCACGCCCTGTCTACTGTTGCACAGAAGAAAACAATTTGTCTGGGGTATCTCACACCCCAGTGAGAGTTAAGGTCTCCTTGGTTCAGTCCACACTAATTAATAATTATTACGATAGCTCAATCCTTCAGCAAGTACTTGAAGTGAACATGTGCCTGTAAATGTTACTAACACAAGGCCCATCCCAAGAACATCGGTCGCCACGACTTCCACCTCCAAACAATACGCTGTGATTGATTCGCTCCGTGGGCTAATGAGCGTTCTTTTGCCCGCAGGTAAGCAGCAGCAGCGCAGCCGCCGAGAGAGACGAGGCCTGGCGCCGCCGGCGGTTGCAGCCGCTTTTAGCGGCCCCGCGGGCCCCTCGCGCCCCGCGCCCCGCGCCCGGGACGGGATCTGGGTTAACGGCGGCCCGCGGGGAGCTCTCGCTCGGGACAGGTCAGTGCCGCAGCCGCTCCGCCCAGGAGCTGCCCCGCGCCGCACCACGCCGCCCCACGCCGCCCCACGCCGCCCCACGCCGCCCCACGCCGCCCCACGCCGCCCCACGCCGCCCCACGCCGCCCCACGCCGCCCCACGCCGCCCCACGCCGACCTACGCCGACCTACGCCGACCTACGCCGACCTACGCCGACCTACGCCACCCCACGCCGCCCCACGCCGCCCCACGCCGCCCCACGCCGACCCACGCCGACCTACGCCGACCTACGCCGACCTACGCTACGCTACGCCACGCCACGCCACGCCACGCCACGCCACGCCGCCCCGCGCCATCCAGCTGAGAACCGCACCGCCGACACGACACCATGGCGTCTCGACCCGTGGCGTGTACAGTACAACCACTCTAAAGCGGAACCTGTATTAGCCGGAAACCTGCCTTACTCGAAACATTTCTCCGGCCCATGAATGGTATTTTATACAGCATAAAACGGAACCTCTCCAACGCGGAAACGGAACGGATTTTCATGTCCTGACAAAAATATATTTTCAAAACGGAATTCCTGTGAAATTAATTCAATTAGCAGAGAGATGAAAGATGTTCTTAATGAAATACTCGGCGCCTGCTGTCGTCACGCTGAGACCTTCCATAGGCCGGAAATGCCATTTCATCCATTCGTCAGGCGGATAGAGTTTCGCCCTGAGGAAGGCCGCAACACGACGGTCGAAACGTTGGCATCTGTGCCTAGGATGCGGCGTCTGCCGGACAGCCAAGTAGATACTGACTTCGGCTGCGAAATCTTACGCTTTCGATCTAGCTATACTTCGATTACAACCTTAAGTTCACTGGCACTTGGATCAGCTGGAACACTATTATTTAATACATACCGATTGATTCAGTTCCATTTTTTTTTTACATTTCCCGCCGCGTCAATTACTTTGCATGTTAGTTCCGAAGTGTAGTGCTATATCGCAGGATGTTGGGATGTGAGGAAGGGAAGGTGGAACACGACGCCGATCCACTTGCAGTTTGCATGGCTTTCCCCTACGAGGTATCTCTCCCGGAGAGGGTCATCGCCCCATCCGGGACAAACTATAAGCTCCTCGCTGATCTCTCGAAGTATCTGGAGCACGTAAGTCTGTGTAAGGGGTGAGGAGGGGACAAGATATGAGGAAGGAAAGAACGCGCGCGTTCAGTGTTCCATTTATTAGCATACAGCATTCTCGCATTCGTCAGGTACTGTTACAAGAAACCACAGAAAGCTAGCACCCCGCCACTATAATGCACTTCCTAACAGAGCTTGAAATCGTCCTTGCTATGTTGACGTCGTTTTAACTGAGAGCATCTCGAAGATGCTCATCCCGTACCTGTGGTGCTAGGCGCCTCAGCCGGGGGCGTGGCTACAGATGGGTACGTGCGAGACATGTTCTGAAATGTTCTAATACGTGCGAGACATGTTCTAATACGAAAAGCGCAATTTGTGCTTAGAGTAGAGTGACGTAATTGTCCCAAGAGTATTTCTCGAGTTAAATGAATATATTGATCGAATATATATTGCCGGTTATTAATGAAATTATTTTAACAAATGTAAAATTATTTAATATTATTATTTTGAAATTCAACCCACCTCAATAGAATGTCTACTTTCACTATTAACTTACCAGTGTCTAGACATTTTAGATATGCAACAGTTCAGGATTCACGTCACTCTGCATTTAATCGAAGGTGTTAACAATTCAGTATTTTTTGAAGCTGTCCCTGCAATAGTGATATGATATTGTGACAGGAAGAGAGATAAAGTGACAGAAGCCTTAGGCACGCTCTAGATTTGTGACTTGTAAAAGGTGTAAGTACTTTCACCAGTGCGATATTTCGCGCAATCCCATTCATATTGCATTACGCTCTAATCATTAACTTGTGCAAAATGGTGCAGGGCCAGACGTGAGACGACTCTGATATTTAATGGTAAGGTTGTATGAACCGTAACTCTCTGAAATGTACGCAAATTTATAGCAGAATATAGATGTGTCATTATCGTTTATTTTGCCAAACAAAAATTGAATAAGCCAAACTGAAAAGCCGAGCTTCCTAAGGCAGTATTGTCGTGACGATCTCGATCAGAAAGATCACGAGTTCGAGTCTCGACTCGGGCATAGGTGTGTTTGTGTTGTGCTCGTGTTGTCCTTAGGTGTTGTGGTCTCCTAATGTTACCTCAAAATAAAACTATCACAGTGGTCGCTACATTACCACTGTAATAGTGACATAGTAGTTAAAAGTGATCTAAAAAGAAAAATAAAGCATTTTCTTACGAAAGTAGTAGGTCTGTGTGAGAAGCTGATTCGTCGCGTGTCATCGAAGCACATATCGTAGTGCCAGTTCTGCCAATGTAGACCCGTTCTTGCTCGAACCGGCCCTGGTGGTCGTTGCTGGAATATTTAGCACAGTGAACGGCCCTGACTTCCAACTATATGCCGACGAGTAAGTGTTGGATTGCTCACATCCCAATTCAGACGGCCTGAAATTCAAGTTTTTCCACCCATTGGATGTAACATTCGCACGATCAGATTGAAGTAGATAGCTTTTTCCCCCTTGAGACGCACAAAATCGAGTTTTGTCGATACACGAGTTTTTTGCATTCATGGCCTGAAATACAACATACTGGTTCGTGTAAAAAGAGAAATGCACGATTCTAGGAAAATTGAATGGCAAAATGACTCTGAATTGAACATTATGATAATGGTTCTGTTAAGCATTGGCTGATATGGACTGTCCGAATAAAAACACCAGACACAGCAAACCATACATTCAATAGTGTCATTGTTTCATTATTCATTTTGCTTTACGTCAATGCAATATGAGCGACTTCTACGAACGTCTATGCATACATATTCCTATAGATAATTTCAATACAGGTTTGAAAGAAGAACATAGACAAAAAATAATCACTTTATGGTTGTTTAATTAACGATGTAATTCGACTCTCATTCACAAATTTAATAAACGGAATTATAATACATACATACATCGATCGTCATATTTTCGAAAACTATAATTGAATGTACAATCACCAGTTAATGCCACTGCGCGTTCCGATTTGCAGAAATATGTTTATGCATAGCGAATAAATGTTTAATACATCAATTATTTGCGAAATATATTTTATTTATTTTTAAAATAATAAAAGAATCAAAATTACTAAATTATCAGCATTCTTCTTTGTTTCATGTGGATAATACGTAATGAACCTTGCTTTGAGGTCATCAAATGTACGATGTCTTTCCACCTGCGTAAATAAAGGAACTTTCAACCACTTGATAATTGAATTTTCAGTGCTCTTATAGAACAAAGGACGCTACCAACTTCCCAGTTCCTGAAATTTAAATGTAATTGTACTGTTTCCACTTTGCACTTCGAGTTTGAGAACTTAGCTAACTTCTTGTAACTTGCAAGTTGCACTCAGAGAAATGCTACTTTTCGTCGTGCACTTCTTACAGTACTTCTTTAATATTTGTTCGCATATTTGTTAGCGCTACATTTGATCATACTTCAAAGTAATATGATTTTAAGCCCAAAGTAATATGATTTTAAGCCCACGGAATATATGATACGACTGCATATATGATAAATATAATGCACCTTTTTATCTGCTATTGCACAGTTGTTTATATTATGTTTGAAAAACATTCTGCAAGAAAGGCGCATTATCCCCAAAGGAAGTTATGGTAAAGATCATCTACATTTGCAACGATACTGATAACTGATGTGTTGAAGGAGTGGCAATTCTAGAAGTCGTCTCTTTTGGTTTATGCTTCTATACATTCCCCTGATAATTTCCAGGAAGACCTCAGAGCTGAACTTCACAAATGAGCGTCAAAATAATAGTGCGATTCTCCTCTTTCCATTTTTCTGCGAACGTCACGCTTCAACGCGAACGATGCGACAATTTTACTACAGAGAGAAAAAAGAAAAATTGAGGGAAGAGAGTCTCAAAAACCAAAGCCAGCGATATGAAAGGGTTACTGTCAAATATGTTTCCTACTTCAGTATGATGACCACGTTTCCCGTCTTTCATTATTAATTTAAAACACAGTATAACTGGGAATGAAAAATTGTTCTGTTGTAAAAAACCTAGGCTTCCACAAATATTGTTATTTCAGTTGAACAAATGAACCAACGATATACGATTGAAATAAATATGTATTTCAAAGTTGAACGAGTTTACAGTTCGTTGCTAATTTACCAATATTCATTGTTAGTATCATAGGCGTATTACCTATATTACCTTTATATTTGTTTATTACCTGCGATAGTACTTCTGTGAATCAGTAGATACTTAAACAAAATTAGTTTTGATTGTATACTTGGATATTATTAATACGCTAAAAAGTCATCCGTGAACCGTTTTAAATACACGCAACCCGCTTTCCTATCATTTACGCAGACATTTGAACACCGAAGCAGATACACCGCAAACTCTCCGTATCTTGAGAGGATGAGCACCGAATCGACGACAGGTCTCGTAATGAAACGCATGTGTCTCCACACCTCCCCCCACCCCAGCATCCACTCCGACTCACCCTTATCTCATCCGCGTTTCTGTCACCGCCTCGCCTTTCCTTCCGCCTCCGCCCCCGTCCTTGCGTCCGCTTCAGAATCCGCCAGCCTCCGCCAGGAGTCCGCATTCTTTTCTGTCTCAGTGACCTTAGCAGTTGACAAACCGGAATTCCTAATCAATCAATCGTATCATCACCGATGTCGCCACGGTCACCACTTCTGCCGACGACCTTGGTGTTACACTAGTATTTATTTAACCATGCACTTGACGTAAATCAGCTGTTCACGGTTTCATCCAATCGGGAGCTTGAACGTCCCCTTAGTGACGTCACTGTAGCTACATTTAAGCTGCCAATTGGAAGACACCGCAACAGGTGATTTACGTCAACTGCATGACTAAATGAATCGTACTAAGCCACCGCTGCCGCGGCCAATGTCGCCAATGTCGTCAGCCCGGCGTCTGCGGGCGAGTCGTTGACTCGGTGCGGTGGCGCCGCCGTCACCGCCCTCGCCCGCGTGACCGCTCGCCCGTTCGCCCATCGCCCGTTTTTCTCGCCTGCGCCGCGCCGCGCCCGGCCGCCCGGGGCCTGCGTTGCCAAGTGGCCGCCGGTTCGGGCCCGGGGGTCGGCGCCGAGCGACCAACCGACCGGAAACGCCATCCACACAATCCAAGTACTTGAAAGTGTAATAGAGGCACGCCAAACTAATTCATAGGGCCCATGGAATCACAGTTACCGATGTAATTCGTAAACCCCTTGTGATGTTAGATGTAGCTTATAATACACGTTGTATAGATGTGCTTATAATACACATTGTATAGGAATTATAATTTCTTACTGTGCTTATAATACACATATTATTAATTTGCTTTATTAATGTGCTTATAATACACATATTATAGAAGGAATTATACTTTCTTCCTATAATACAAATCTTCGATGTAGTGGTCAAACTCACGGAGTCCAAAAACTGTTTTGAGACAAACGAAATTAGATCCAAACACCCACTTTTCCTGTATATTTGCACTCTTCCGTGACTTAGTTAAAAAATAAATAATCGATAATTTAGTACATAGAAACCCCCAGAACTTGGACAATTTTATTAATAAAAAAACAGACAAATCTGTCTCGGCAACGCAAATACGAAATCCAAAAACATCGTGAAGGATTCAGTGATTGTCACATGTATACCGATTTATTTTCACATTCATTCATTCTCCTCTCAACTAAAACTCAACTTTGAAAGCTTTACCGTCTTCAAAACCTGCCATCGATTTATCTTCTTTCAGAAAAATGTTACTCAAATATCCTTCGGAAAGTAGTTTAATTTCATAATTTAAGATATCAGTTTAAGTCCACAGTTAAAACTACATAATGTATTTCTGTTTCCAATAATTTAGTCAGGGGTGAAAATCAATTTAATTTTTCATATTTTATTACATGGACTTCGCAGCGAATTACTTGGTGGCCTGTAAGTTAGACTCTAGAAAACTAGATTTAGGAATGCAACAGACTGAAGTAAGACAATGAATGATACATCTTAATAATGGTATGTACATTATTTTATTTCTGGTTTATCTATTTAATTATCAATCTACATTTTCAATTCATATATCACATCGAAACTGTTTTACATTAGGTTTTAGATCGATTAAGACAATTTTCAGTTTCGATTCACTGATCTGGATTGTCAATTTATCCGACGCTCAACGTTCGTTGTATTCACGAATAAATACTCCAGACATTTCTTTTAAGCGAATCCTAAAGCAGACGCAAAAAGGAAATTGAATTGTAGCAAGCTTCAAGGAGTAATGTTTTAGAATCATTAACTGGCACTGTATTTTCTGCTGAGCGGCTTTCTTCGATTCCGTTGTGCACTAGTGATTATGACATCTCGTACAAAACTGTATTAAAATATTTTCAAAGTTATAAAATATATTGAAATAAAGAAAATGTGAAACAAGTCTATAGTACAGGATATTAAAACGTTCCTCTAACTTTGGGAACTTGAAGTTCGACAGATTCTGAGTAAACATTCATTTGTTGTGATGCTTAAGAAAGCTGGAGCTCAGCACTTTCCCTCTCTGCAGACTGAACGAAATGCGCGCCGCTAATTGTGTGAAATCTGCTCCCCCAAGACGTTTCCGTAATCGCTCACGACACTTATCTCGACCATCGACATTTATCTTTGACATCCCATTCATTCCCTTTCAAAACGTTTTCGTTCTGGATGCCACAACACAGATCTCAAGTTTATCACAAGTTGCGATCAGTTATATTAATAATCCCACGCTAAATTGTGGTGAAGCACGGGGCAAGTGAGCCTGCTGGAATGTTGGACGAACACGTTGGGAACTGCACTTTCGAATCTAACTGGAGAAACCGCTAGAAGCATCCATCAAAGCAGGAGGTGGAGTAGTTCACTTTTTCGTTGCTGCTTCTGCTACTGTGAGCATCTGCTTCTTCTTTTCTTGACATGATCAGTAATTTAATGGTCTTGTGCTTTCATTGAAAGTAATATGCAAAGTAATTTACGGTAAAAGTTCAGGAACGCAGGAAAAGTAATCGTCTTTAATGTCCGTATGAGAAATTTGTAATACAATTTTGAAGGTAAATGTTGCTTTAATAGTGGTTGAAATAATTTAATTATCAACTCGTATTGTTAATTAGCTGCCATTCTAATTATCACATATTTCATTAAAAAGTAACAGATAATTTTTTTACAGAATTACTTTTTTTCTTTGTCATTTCACTCTTCATTTCACTTTTAGAGTGTGAACGAGCGGGAGTGTTAGATCTGTAAAATAATGTGCAATTCAATCAACTAGCTAAAATTTTCGATGTCATGAACAATATTCTAGAATATGAAGAGTCTTGTTACCTGGCAAGATTTCGTGAAAATTCTCCAAAGAGTAATTGAAACACAGAAGAGAATAGGTTACATACGTTGATTGTAATTTTGACAGAACTTTCATATAAGTAAACAAAAAATGAACGACTCATTTTAATTTAGAGAATAATTTAATAACAATCATAATTATCATGTGAATGAAAAATATTGTTTCTCTAAATGCTTACATATGAACGTTTGTTTAAGATTCATAAAACTGCCAGTGTGGATTCTGAAATACCGTATATTTGTTGTTTTGTTTTCTTTGTAGTTACATGCACACACATTTACTTAAATAAACAGGATTTTAATGTCTTTTTGTACACATTTTTTCGTTTGCACAAACAAAGTTATTACATTTGTTTGTGACTGACATTGATTGATTGATTTAGTGATTCCGGGCGGGTCATTACTTCCGTAACTATAAGGCATAGTTTTTCTTGTGAGGTGGAAGTGATCTTACCCCGCTAGATAGTGAGATCCGGCGCCAACCTACAGTCGGCGAGCGTGGATTCACGCACCAGCGGAGCACCGACACGGCTGGGACCAACCCGACCGGTCTCCCAGCACGTGTGCATCTTTCAATGCATCACAACTTTCCTCTATTATCCAAAACTCTTTTCCTCAAACGGATCTGCCGAACAAACAGTAGGTTGGTAACACTGGCTAAAGCTCTGAACTAATTGTGGAGGTGCGATCGCGACGACGGGCAGCGTTACAGCTGATTACCGCGCGGACGGCGCAGTGGCAAGAAGAGAACGTGCTTTCTCCGCGTGGAAGGAAGGACGGGCGGCGGAGGCGGCGACGGCGGCTTCGAAGTTACTCGCGTTAGGAGACGGCCCCGAAAGCGAAAGTGACTAGCGATTCTTCTTATCGCACGCGCGAGAGTTTTCGACGTGACAAATGGGCGATGCAGGGGAGGGGGTGGCGTGATGTCTTGCTCTCCTCAAAGCTATTTCGTTTTGTAATTTTGTTCATTGTATTATAATTACCTAATCGCATCGCAACCACGCGTGTATTATAATTATGATTTTTTAAAAAAAACATTTTCTTATTATTATTATTTCAAAAATATGTTTTGGACTTCAAATTGAAATATCGCTCTCGCTTCTGAAATTCTTCCTGGGCCCGATTTAGGGCAAGATTTCCTTCCGTTAGCTGAATCGTGTGGTGTACTAAGCTCTGGATGGACCTGCATTGCGCTGAACCGAATCACGCTCGAGTCCAGAACTTTCCTTTTTATTACATTTTAGTATTGTACGTCATTTTTGAACGCACAATTGTTTTACTAGAAACTCTACGTATAGACGTTCAATTGCAATACAAAATGAAATAGAAATATCTTAAAATTGTAAAATTAGTTACTGAAATTTTAAAGAGTAGTGAGCACATTTGTTTATACATTTGAATACAATATGCATTACGGTGTGTATGAGGGCAGAAACGAATTACGTAAGACACACGTTTTGCGAATTGGAAATTACGTAAAACAGATAATTTGTAATATTTTTCCCACCGGACCTTTCATATTAATCATTATACTTGAAATATTGTTTTAAAAATATAACACACATTTTGAGAATTAATGTCAGACACATACTTCACCGTTAACGTGCGGAGACTACCTGTGATACTCAGGTTTCTCTTCCAAAACAGCACATTTATCCATGAAAAGATCTGTCTAGAAGCAACTTGCTCTCCGTGGACTTCAAGAATACAGGATCGCGTATAATGTTGCATAATTGCTTACTTACAGCGAAATTACGCTCTCTTACTTGGAGAAAATTGCTCACAAAATGGATTCAAATCTTGTGTGGTATAGTGCTTTTGAATGATTGGTAGGAAGACGTCTTTTATGTTATTGAAGTCTTAGAAGTTCAAACAAATTACTCACAGATATCGATTGACCGGATTTGAGTTCAAATTTTCAATGATGGCAAACCCAAATGATGACAGCCTCGTTACAGATCGCACCTATAACTAAATACAGATACCTTCATGATACAATTCTGAATGACTATATGAAGCAACTTCTCGAGAAATGAGCCTTTGAAGCCAGCAGCTCGCTTCTTTCATTAGTCACGCGTGTAGCATTGTATGGTGGTTTCGTGGAGTGACGAGCTTTACAATCAATTTAACAAGCCTATCAATTTATCACGCATAACTGTGCCGCGAAGACTCTCTAATTGGCGACAAGGATATGTTTATTTGCGGCGTGAATACAGTTTACTGGTGATTTGCATGTTGTGTCGACATCGGAAAGGTAGAAAGTGGAGCATTCGTCATAGGACATTTAATATGATTCGTTACAATCGCATCAGTCTAAAAATCAGTAGATAAAATTATGATAATTAATAGACTATAATGATAGCCATCGAATAAATCGAAGGCGATAGTCACTTTCATCTACTAGAGTAATTGAATTTTTGTAAACATGTTCTTTAATATTACTGATCAAGGAATTAGAAGCGTTAAAGCGAAGTGACAAACGGGATTTATTAACTGCATGGTAACGGGTTCAATCTCTAAAGGATTTATGTGTTAAATATGAGTTTTTTTCTTGGTCCCTGCTGAAAGTACCTACTTAGATCAATTGTCCTAATCAGGTTTCTCTGTGATTTCCTTGAATACTTGAGCTCTGTTTTCAACCGTACGCGATTCTTCCTTCCTCCTCCGGCCGCTGTCCTGATGTAAACGTACGAGCAATGGGTTACTACGAGTACCCAAACCCTCTGCCATCCCTATACATCGGCGCGCCTAATTCTCTATAGATCAAGGAAAAAAATATTGGTCAGATATGCGTTGGATGTCTGTCACGCAGCTAGACAAGCTTTGAGTTCTACGGGCTCAAGATCAAACCCAGTTCTGATAAAACATTTTGCGGGTTGGAAATGTTCGCACGGGCATGTGTTTAACCAAAGCAGTGATCCCCAAACAGTAACCCGTTCCTGACGGAAAAAATCAATGGATTTAAAGGTATGAAAGTTTGGCATGGATTCATGAAACATAATATTACATAATCGTTAAAAATATGACGAAGTAAGCATTGTTAAAGCTTTCGTTTGAGATGTATAATTTTTCTTGGATACAGAGGATATCAATATGTCGTTTTAGCAATATACTTAGGTATTTATTCCTTTTTTTGGGACTTTGCAGCTTTGCAACTTCGCAGTCTTCGGGACTGGAAAACCCGATCAGAGCCGCTGCAAAGAGCGGCAATGTTGGTTCTGAGCTAAACTCAACCGGTGCATCGCGCACAAGCGACTTGCGTGCCCATTTCGATGACTGTGCATCCAGATGGACAAGCGTAGCCGCTAAGCTCATCGCGCTTAGTGCTTTTACGGCAACAACAGTGCCTACGTGCAGACGTACTGACACTGCGACCGGAAAGCCCTTACGCAGCACACGCGGTCTTATTGCCGCCCACTGGTGTTGTCGGATTAGCCAGCCTCCGTGGAAGAGATTATTGGAAACCGAGGAAAGCGAGCGGTTGTTAGGCGGGAGCGAAATTCCAAGCCTGCAGCGCCGGAACAGCAGAGCGGGCGGGCGGGCGGGCGGGCGGGCGCCGTCCGTGAAGCGTGGCGCGGGGCGACGAAGAATTACGGTCCGCTGGCGCCGCGGGAGTGGATGTGTTGCTTCAATGAGACGATCCGGAAGAGTAGCAATTTGTCACCATTGCGGCAATGAATGCAATAGTGTTCAAACCTGGAGACATTTTCGATCTTATCTTAATATTACGTCACCGTAACAAAAATACGAAAACGTATGTGCTGTTGTAACCTCATTTATTATGTATTTTTCTTGTGAACAGACAATACCAAAATGTAGGGTTAAGGAGCCACTGTAGATGAAGAGATTGTTGGAAAACGGCGAGTTGCAAATATTACTTGAAAAAACGAGCTATGAACGTAAAACAATTAGTTTGATACGAGTTCCTTTTCTTGAACATCAATGGTACGAAAATGTCTGAGAGCGAGATACTTCTGTTACCGGATTAAGGAGCCACCATAGAAAAGGTTATTGTAAACCGAGGAGTGGGAATGGTGTCTTGATTGATTCACTGATTTATTGATCAGAGATTCGGGGCACGTCAACTGCTCAAGATATTAGTCTCGCGAGTGTAGGGCATGTGTTTTCCTCGGGAGGTGGCGGGCATCTTCACCCGCTAGATGAGATCCGGCGCTGACATACACGTCGGCTAACGGGGGGTTTCCCCAACCTGCTGTCTCCCACCAGCAGGGTACCGCTCTAGCCGGAACAAGCCCTGCGCTCCCAGTTCGTCTCCCGGCACGTCGGGTAGTGTAGCGTGTGTATGTGTGTGTAAGAAAGGGACGAGGAGAACGCAGGAAATTTCGCGCGAGGTTTGGCGCGTTTGTTAGAGTACTGTTCGACCCTGAAAGAACGCGCACGGCCCCTTTGTTAGGGAACTACACCGGCATTCGCCTGGTGTCGATCGGAAAAATCCCGGAAAACTACCGCTCAAGGCCGCGGGCCGCTAGATTTCTCCTCCAGACCGTAGCTTCGACCCAGCTAGTGCCGACAGTCCTGCTACCTTCGCCCCTCGAACCCTAGGACCTGGTAGCCAGAGGCACCGCAGTGCCATCCGCTGACGCCCCCGGAGCCGGCGGCGAGGTGGCGGCGCCGGGAGCGAAGCGCCGAGGCAGCGGTCCGCCAGCGGCGCCGCTGGAGCGGAAGGGCGCGCGCGCAGTCGAGCGCAGTCAAAACAAAGGCGCAGCGGCTTCCGGGGCCACGGACCCCGGAGGACGCGGTCGTCGCCGCCTCCGTCGACCCAACACCCTCACTTCTCCCTGTCACCGCCGAACTCCGATTAAAACAAATACGTCCTTTGATACTTGATCGGCTGTGACACTGTCATCCATTTGGAAACTGAATGAGATGGATCAGGGCATCAACTGATGTCACTGCAGTCCCTCTGACCGAGAGGGAACATCGAATCCCAACAGTGATGGCAGGATTTTCGACACTGGCATGTCAGCGAAGTCTAATTCAGTCGCTGTCTGGAAGAGAATCCTAGAGGCCGGCTGCTGTAATCGGTAGTTTCTCCGATCAACACCAGGCGAATACCAGAGCAGTACCCTAGCAAATGGGTAATGGACCGCGCACGATCTTTCCTACCTCTTCCCTGTCATATCCTCTCCTCTTACTCACTGGCTGGGGCGATATCCGGCTGGTAGGATATACCTGGTTGAGGAAAACCCCGCTCGCCGACGGTAGGTGGGCGCCGGATCTCGCCATACAGCGAGGGAGAGACCACCGCCAACGCCCAAGCAAAAACATGCACTACACTTACGCCAACATTTTTCCAATTGTAATTGTGTTTGAAGCTGTCCCACAATTTAAAAAAAATGAAGAATAAAAAACATTTTGGATTTAATATATAAATTTTCTCGTATTAACATGAATCATTAAGTATGTTGAATAAAAGTCGTATTTTAGTCGTAGTTTATATTTGTTTCAGTATAATCTCATCAGTGAGGGTAAAAACTAACTTAAATTACGGCGCGGCCCGCGTCGTAACTAGAACTTGATACGCGGCGCTTAAGCCCTTCTGAGGTGGACAGCCCTGCCCTGGCACATCCCGATTCCACATTCTCTCAAAGCGCAGGTCGCGGTTGATTGCGCTGCGTGGCCGCCGCTCCTCGGCCTGCGGGCGCCGCTCGCTGGCTGAGAACGCGGCTCGCGGCTCGGTGCTCGCCTCGCCTCCGCTCCGCTCCGCGACTCTCGATCGCAGCGGGGCGCGGCGCGGCGCGGCGCCCCTGACCATGAAGCCGCGGCCTGCGGCGGCGGCGGCGGCCGCGGTGCCGGTGGAGGCGGAGGAGGCGGCGGCGGTGCCGGTGGAGGCGGCCGTGGTGACGATGGAGGCGGCCGTGGTGGCGGTGGAGGCGGCCGTGGGGGCGGTGGAGGTGGCCGTGGGGGCGGTGGAGGCGGCCGTGGGGGCGGTGGAGGTGGCCGTGGTGGCGGTGGAGGCGGCCGTGGGGGCGGTGGAGACGGCCGTGAGGGCGGTGGAGGCGGCCGTGGGGGCGGTGGAGGTGGCCGTGGTGGCGGTGGAGGCGGCCGTGGGGGCGGTGGAGGCGGCCGTGAGGGCGGTGGAGGCGGCCGTGGGGGCGGTGGAGGTGGCCGTGGGGGCGGTGGAGGCGGCCGTGGGGGCGGTGGAGGTGGCCGTGGTGGCGGTGGAGGCGGCCGTGAGGGCGGTAGAGGCGGCCGTGGGGGCGGTGGAGGCGGCCGTGGGGGCGGTGCAGGCGGCCGTGGGGGCGGTGGAGGCGGCCGTGAGGGCGGTGGAGGCGGCCGTGGGGGCGGTGGAGGCGGCCGTGGGGGCGGTGCAGGCGGCCGAGGGGGCGGTGGAGGCGGCGGCGGCGGATGCGGCGGCGGCGGCGGCGGCGGCGGAGGCGGCGGCGGCGGCGGCGGCGGTCGTGGTGGCGGTGGAGGCGGTGGCGCAGGCCGTGGGGGCGGTGGAGGCGGCGGCGGCGGCCGTGGGGGCGGCGGAGGCGGCGGCGGCGCCTTGGGGGCGGTGGAGGCGGAGGCGGTAGCGGTGCCGGCGGAGGCGGCCATGGTGGGGGTGGAGGCGGTGGAGGCGGCCGTTGTGGCGGTGGAGGTGGCCGTGGGGGCGGTGGAGGCGGCCGTGGGGGCGGTGGAGGCGGCCGTGGGGGCGGTGGAGGCGCTGGAGGCGGCCGCGGTGGCGGTGGAGGCGGTGGAGGCGGCGGCGGCGGCCGTGGGGGCGGCGGAGGCGGCGGCGGCCGTGGGGGCGGTGGAGGCGGAGGCGGTCGCGGTGCCGGCGGAGGCGCCCGTGGTGGGGGTGGAGGCTGTGGAGGCGGCCGTTGTGGCGGTGGAGGCGGCCGCGGTGGCGGCGGCCGCGGTGGCGGCGGCCGCGGTGGCGTTGGAGGCGGCGGCGGCGGAGGCGGTGGAAGCGGCCGTGGTGGTGGCGGCGGCGGCGGCGCCGGCGGCCGTGGTGGCGGCGGCGGCGGCGGCCGTGGTGGCGGTGGAGGCGGCGGCGGCCGTGGGGCGGTGGAGGCGGAGGCGGAGGCGAGACGCCGCAGCGACGGATCGATGGCCCCGGAGGCGGGGGCGGGAACCGCACGATGCGAACGAGTGGCCCATCAATAAACGCAGTATTTTCTCGAATATATGTCCCCCTCGAGTATAAGCCCCCTCGGTTGTATTGACGAAAATTTCGAAAGTTTTTGGCATGTGTTACTACCGTTGTTCCTTCCAAATACGTTGTTTAAAAATGCTAGGTCTTTGCAATTCTCGTTTTTAAGGCATCCTACGAAAGTTACAATGTCGAGATGACTGAAATAAAAAATTCTATCCATTTGTAACATTGTTTGAAAATAAAAGACACCATTCAAAATTTATTTTGCTTATTTTGAAATAATGTTCACACCTTTACGTTGATTGTCAGAAACTGAAGGAAAGTTTTTTACAATATTACTCTATATTAATTAATAACGTAAAATTTTCCACTTTGAAATTTTGAAAGAATCAACAATATTTAAAACATAATTTTCTATTTAAATTCATATTTTTATAAATTATTCAAGTCAAATATATTTATTTTTAATGCAAAAAGCGAAGAATGTATATGAAAATTATTAAATGATGTAATAAAATAACTGTCTGAAACAGAATGTAACATTTGTCCTCATCAATTTATTTTTAGCTCCTTTTATTTAGAGTTTTCATTTCAACAATTTACTGATGAAAAAAGTATTCCTGGGAGAAATCTCCACATTCAGTTAAAACCTGCTTTAGAACAAAAGAAGAACGTTGCATTTAATTCAGCTGATTTAATTTATCTTTTCTGGGAATAAAAACACTGATACCCATTTCACTCTTTCGTAAATTGTTTTTCTGCTTTTGACTAATACGATATAACAACATCTGCCATTTCACTTAATCTTAATTTAATTAATTAATCGTAAGTTTTGAAGGTACTCACTGAGTTTTACCTCTTTCTTTATTTTAGTATAAATCAATAATCTCCTCCTGAGACGAAAGGCTAATGAAACGTATTCCAACTGTACATTAAACACTTGAAACAGCTAAGGTGGATTGTACTCTTCGTTTTGTGAGTACTGCGCTGGTCATGGAAAGTGAATGAAGATGAAAAGTAATATCCAGAAATACAAAAGTGAGAATGTTAGGCTCGAAAAGACAGCCCTGAATTCGTTACCTGACTTAACAGGTATCGCATTACTTTCAATACTTGCAGCATGAATAATTCTGTTTTGCACATTGATGGAATCGATACTGATATATCACTGACATACGAAAGTAAATAATTTTATTTATTCGTGAGCAACAAGGATACTATCCTCATCTTGAGGACGAAATGTTTTCACTAGTGAATATTTTCTTTTAAAATCTTTATTAACTCTAATAAGTACATCCTTAGCTTAAAAAAAAAAGAAGAAATTATAACGAATATGTTTTTGAATAAAATGAGGACAATATTATTTCTTTTAAAATACACATTCAAAGGAAAGTTCACCTAAACAGCACCTAGCAGACAAAGTTATCATTTTATAACATCCTCATAAAACTACATTTTATGTTGTTTTTCTCTCGAACTTGAAATTTTCAATTTCTCTGCCCGCGGTCACTTTAGCCGGACGGAGCCTGCTGCGGTTCATAGCAGGCGGTTTCCCGCTGTGCAATATATCTCCCGCGGATGATGCAGCGCTGAGTTCTTCTTTTGTCTGCCTCCAGCGCGCTCTGTGGTCAGCAGACGGAAGCGGAGGAAAAAAAAACATTTCCAGACCGGAAGGTGGAAACTCCTTCAATTTGCCAACCTTTCCGCGCGTAATTTAGAAAACTTTTCAACGCTGCAGCAAAACCACACATTTGTCGTCTGTATAAATGAGTTACGAGTGTTTTTAAACAAACGACGGTCACGGTGCATTTCACACTTTTTTGAGAAATATTTTGCTACGCTTCATTTATTGCTAGTTTATTTTCTTTCCCTGTGCTCTGCTAGCGAAGTCAGTTTTTTATGCACCAAATAATGCTCACTTATGAGCTCATCGTTACATTGAAAAGAAAACACTTGATAAACAATTGAGAATAAAAATACAGTCTCGTCACTTTTAGAATACAGGATTGCGTATGACTGCTGAAGTAATTTTTTTCTTCTAACACTTAGTAGTCTGAAAAAAATTGTAAGTCATACATACAATATTTAGAAAAGTGGATGCAATATATTTTTAATTACTTTTTACTGTTATTTATAATGATTAGGCAAATATAATTTGTCATGGGTTCCATACCGAGTCCTAGTAGTGTCATCTATGAAACGCTATTATTGACAGCAATTTTTTAATTATATACCATGGGCCACTAGTTGAGGCACTGAGAAACTAAATTTCGTGTATTGAAATAGACAAGGGTATACTGCTAAAGGAGTACAATTGGCACATGCATTTCTCTGTTTCCAAGAAGGTGGGTTATAATACGGGTGTTGATTAATATCTAATATGCTTTGACAGGTTGATAAATCGGACAAAATTTCGCAAGGGAAATAATTAGACAAGTGATACTTACGTCGTAATGCAGAACTTGATGTAATCTATGTATTTCGATAAGTTAAAGTGTAGAAAGAAGTAAAGGGAAAAGTTTTTCAAATGGAACATTTAAAAAGCTGTTAATTAATTAAGAGTTGTCAATTTACAAATAATTTCACACAAGGACTACAGCAAGGAGAGGCAGAAAACGTGATAAAGCTTGTTCTCTTACATTTCTTATCAAACTGAACGAACCAAAATGAACCCAACGCGAGAGGTGCCTTCGGAAGCGCCTCATGGCTGAAACGGTGGATGTTAGCTCATTGTCGAGTTGGCGATCGCGTCGACCTGTTCAGAGGCTACGCTGAGATGCAGAGTAAGATTTGCCACAATAAAATAAATACATTTAGGGAACTATGGCTTTAATTTCCACCGGAAATTATACAGCGTGCCAAAAGGAAGACATTTTCCCTAAGAGAAAGGTTGCGGTACGGTAGAGATACGTACTAACCACTCCAAGTTTTCATTACATTGCCTTCCAACCATTAAAATTAAAATTCCCTATTTCTGTAGCCTTAAATATAAACAGAAAAATCGGAATAAAAATATCTCGTTAAATACATAATTATAAGTAAAAGCAAGAATTGTACCTAATTCAAACAGTGAATGAGAAAAAAATTTAGAATAAAATGATTTAATGAAATAAATTGAATTAATTGTAAAACATGTCATTTTGTATCTAATCAAAATATGTTTTGATCACGCAGCTACGAATAAATTCGTCATGTTTTTTGCATTTTTCGTCGTTTTCGACCAAAAAATATTTTTTTTTATCTTTTACGCAATTTTTACTGCATTTTTCGCTGATTTCATCGAATTTAATATCATTTTTAATAGTACTTCCTTCAAATAATATATACGAGGTGCAACAAATGTGCACCTCAGAATTCCTGAGAGACCTTTTCAATTTTTCGCTCATATATTGTAATGTCAGCCGTTGTAAGTACTATGTGATCTAAGGACGCCCCTGACGCCTATCCAAGCCTTTGTCTGTTTCGCAAAAGCAGATATTTTATTTTGCATAACAGTCCAAACCCAAAGTATGCAAGCTGAATTCACTTGAAGGAAAGGAAGAAGCATCGATTGCATCAGTAACATGTTCAACAGCTTGAGTTGTTCATTTGAAGTGGTTTCGATCAAATGTTTTTTTTACGTCAAAGTTTTTTACTAGGCTGTCCGGGTGACGCCGCGTCCATGGCGAAGGTGCCGACGTTTCGGTCGCCATTCTGCGACCTTCCTCAGGGCAATACGCCCTCAGGGCAATACGCCCTGAGGAAGGTCGCAGAATGGCGACCGAAACGTCGGCACCTTCGCCATGGACGCGGCGTCACCCGGACAGCCTAGTAAATACTGACTCCGGCCGCGGAAGCCTACGCTCTTACGTCAAAGTTCTTTGATTTAATGGCATTTTAAGAGCGTTTGATTGATAATTTTTGGCAATGTTATAGGGGATCAAAATCCGCCCCCTGTTTGTCATCTTTCACTCGCAAAGCGCCTCCTCGCGAGGAGCCTTCGTGCCCCGGTCCGTCGCCCGTGAGCATCTGCATCTGCATCTTCCAGCTGGGAGAAAACCGCATCCCTCGGCCACCGAGCCGGAAGCGACCCGGGGCCCCTTGGGAATCGCCGCGCTCGCGACCTTTGCGCGCCGAGGAAGCCCCGGCTGGCTAATGGCGCCCCGCCCCCGCCCGCGCCCGCCCGCGCCCGCCCCCGCCGGCGATCGCCATCGCTCCGCCAGCGCGCCGTGCACCGCTTTCGCCCAGGCTCCCGTTACGCCGCGCACCGCAGCTGCCGCCTTCCGGCCGGTCCCGGCGCCGCCTCTCTCCCTCCTTACCTCCCCGGGACATCGACGTTTCTGTCATCGACACCATTTTTAAATTTTTAAATTTTTAAATTTTTAAATTTTTAAATTTTTAAATTTTTAAATTTTTAAATTTTTAAATTTTTAAATTTTTAAATTTTTAAATTTTTAAATTTTTAAATTTTTAAATTTTTAAATTTTTAAATTTTTAAATTTTTAAGTTTTTAAGTTTTTAAATTTTTAAGTTTTTAAGTTTTTTATTGTTTAATTTTTTGTTTATTATTGCTAATTTTTTCTTTCTTTTTACCTTTTTGAATATATAGAGTGATATACATACTATAGAGAAATGAATGTAATATTGCAGCAATTCGATTTTGAGATTTCAACGGATATTCACGTTTGGGTGTCACCTGAGACCGAAAAAGTACTAGTATATATTTTAAAGGTCCAGCCTCCTTTTTCGAACATTTAAAAACAAAAATATTAGTAGTTTTCGCGTAATTTTAGTGAAATATGGACAATACTAAAAACACGATTTTCTGAATTAATGCCCTAACTTTTGCGTGTGTTATTTTTTGTGCAAATGATGTTAAATGGACTGACTTACATGACATAAACGTCATTTTCATGTAATCTATTGTGATTCAAAAACATTACATTGCATTTTTAAATATATCTGGTTCCTTAATATTTACGTTGTTTTTAAACATAATTGCACTTGTGAGTGCAAGTGCTTCAAATGATTCTTCATAACTTTCACAAAAACTCAGTTTTCTGTCAAAATGAGCTCAAAATTGCGCATTTTCAGAAACACCCAAATTAAATAATCTTAAAAACATTTGAATGAAATTTTTGTGTGTAGGATTTGTCATTTTTTTACTTATATAATTTGCATTATCTAAATACTATTTTCTTCTAACTCAATACATTCAAATAATTAATTGTTGAGGTTGTGGCAGGGACTCAAAGAAAATAATTAATTTTAACATTCTTTACTATTATTGCAAAGATGTTGCAGTTGAACCAGAGGGGAAGCCCTAAATCTGTCCTAGTGCTGCAATTTAATTCTCAGTAAGGGTGTAGAAGATTGACCTATGTAATTTGAAACTTTGTATCGCAGGGCAAAAAATTCGTGAAGAAAATAAATTATGTGATTATTTATGTATTCCATTGTCTGTCCTTGCCACCTCTTCACCCTTTCTCCCTCATCACTTTTGTTGTCGTTGTTGTTTTGGCATCTATTTGTTTATTTGACATTTTAACATCAAAATAACGTAAAATCTACGTAACGTATGAGGGGATGCACGTTTTGTCGAGCGCCATTGTCATTGTGTTGGTCGATGCAGTTGTTTCTCTATCATCGTTCCATCATCGTTGGCTTCGTCGTCGTTGTCCCCTTTGTTATTGTTGTCATCATCGTCAGTTTTATTGGCATTTTCGACGTCACAATCGTTATTATCGTCCTTGTCACCCATTCTCCTACCTCCATCGTCCCCAAAATGATGACGTCCTTACATAAGTATTAAGATTTGGTCATTTGTTCATTTGGACAAATCTTACTAGAATTATTTTAAATGATATAGGACCTCTTCTATCAAGTTTCTCTTAACACGTTATTAAATAAGCGCAATCCCCATTGTTCACTTTCCTTATACGAGATGTGTTTTGTAAATGATGTACATGTATATCATAGGCCAACCTCTTTTGTTTCTCCAGGAAAGAGAAATCATTATTTTTACGTAAACCCAACGAAGAACTCATAGCAGACGTTGACGGTTTATTGCAGTACTTCATAGCCTTCGAGCTATCCCGGTTGTTCATTCAAGCAGTGTACATAAATCCCAGGGAATATGGACGTCGTGGTTTTGGAGGCGTATGTACCCCTCTTCTCGCTCTCACTTCTGCCACGTGCGTGGCCATCGTTGTGAACCCGTCACCTCGCAGGCTCGCGAGAGCTACCAGCTACTCCTTTGGAGAGTGACAGTAACAGTATGACGCAAAGGAGGAGTTGTAGGGAGTCGAAAAACTAGCGAACGATGGGACAGGAAAGATAAGGATAGGGTGGAGGATAAGGAGAGATGAATAACAGTAGCGTGGGATTGGAAAGCGAATGGAATGACAGAACGGGGATAACGCGTGGAATGCCACGAACAGGCAAGAAAGAGGCGGTGGAAATGACGAAGGAAGCTGTTCTAGGGAAGGGGAAATTCACAGGGTTGGTGTTGCTGTGGCAGGGACAGCTGCGCTACCTCTGCAGGCTCGCGATAGCAATGTTCCGTTGGAAAGTGACAGTGGCAGTATGACGCAATGGATGAGCCCAGGGAGGCGGAAAACTAGCGAACATGGAGGAAGGGAATGAGAAGAATAACGGGTGAGGTAATAGGTGGGTGAAAATGAAAGCAGTTCTATGAGTTTAAGTTGAGCAGAGCTGGAAACGAAAGGAACCGTGGAGCGAGTGGCGAGGTGCCGGGATGGGCGAGAATAGGGCTTGGGAGAGAAGAGTTGAGGAGGTAGTGGTGACTGTGGAGGGAGGAGAGTTAGGACGGGGCGAGGGGTGGGATGCATTGCATCCAGTTCTTGAGTGTGCGAGGAGGGGAGGTTACAGTGAATGAATAAGGTGTCGAGTGGTGACAAGGGCTTTAGTGAGGATTGGGGTAGGGGCAGAGGCGATGATTAGGGAGGCGAAGGTCCAGGGCTCCGGAGGGTGGGGGAGGTATGGGGAAAGTGTCTGTGTGTTTCTGGGAGTGCGAGGTTCGAGGTGTCCTCTAGATAATGAGTGGAGGCGGCAGCGGGGGTGCGTCGTGACTGCAGCGTCAGAAGCACGTGCGATGGGAGCCGTGGTGCGAGGAGTTAGCGGGAGCATAAAACTGTGAGGGAGGTAATTTCGAGGAGGTGGCAGAAGCGGAAGCAGAGAAGACATTAAGTAGGTGCGGGTTTACGAGTGTGACCGAGTTACAAAGGGTAGGGGGAGGGGGATGGGGGAAGTAACGGCGATTTGTCACTGCGAGTGCGGTGTCTGATGTGACTGAATGAACACTCCTAGTGGGGGCGGCGGTGAAGGTTGAGAGCCATAGGTTAGGAGGTGTAGTGGAGCGAGAGAGACAAGAGGGAGGGACTGGGGGCAAGTGAAGTATTAACGGGGATGAGGCGGCAGCTGAATGGCAATGTGATGGGATGGGTGGACAGTGAATGGGACAGTGATGACTAACACGCGAGGAGAGGGTTTAAGGGCCGAGAAGGAAATTTGGATGTCTGGGAGACGACGGGTGAGTGGGACTGAAACAGGAAGGGTGAGATGGAGCCTGGTCGATTTTTTGTTATTAATTCTGAACGGGTGAAATTCTAAGGTCCCGGAAGTTTTCTCCTCGGGAGGTGGCGGTTACCCTCCCATGCTGGATGGCGAGATCCGTCGCCGACCTACCGTCGGCTAGCCTGGGTTTCCCAATCCTGAATTTCCCTCCAGCGGGGCATTGCCACAGCCGAAGCTCTAAGCTCCCGACAGGTCTCCCGGCACCTGTGATAGTGTGGTGCATATACGTTTAAGTTTGTGTAAGTAAGGAGTGAGGATAACAGAAAGAAAAGGAGATCGCGCGCGGTCCGTGGCCTGTTTGTTGGGATACTGTTGTGATGTTGATCGGGGAATCCGCGAAACACTACCGATCCGGGCAGCCGGCCGCTAGAATTCTCCTCCAGACAACGACTGAATTTGACCTAGCTGTCAAGGTAGAGTCGAAAGCTTCGGTACCGTCTGCACTGCATCCTACGATCTCCCGGCCAGAGGCGAGATCCAGGCCGCCAAGAGGAAGTGAGGGGGCGACGGCGGTAGCGGCGTGGAGCGTAGGTTGACGAACGGGAAATGACAAGGATGGCGCGAGAGCGGACGGGGAGGGTGGGGCATACGATATCGGATGTGTGTCGGCACCGGTGATGTGGCAGTGAGAGGACTGCAGTGATGGTGCTTTGGTGCAAAGGTTACGTGCGAGGGGCGTGAGAAGAGTGTCAGAGAGGAGGTACGAAGGATGATGGTGGTGACCGAGGTGCGGCGACAGGTGGGACACTGGTAGTAGTGACAGGCCTGTGGCAGTGGTGGCGTTCGAATAGAGTGCGAGGCAGCGGAGAAAGACAGTAATGATCCGGCGGCGGTGGAGGTGGAGGATTTAGGCATTGGGTGCGGTGATAGCAAAGGCAGTGGTGGTGATAGGCCGGGGGGGATGGAGGCGTTAGGAATCGGGGACAGTGACAGTAATGGGCCGGCGGCGGTGATGGTGTTAGGCATTGGGTGCGAGGCAGCGGAGACAGTGACAGCGAGTGCGCGGTCGAGGCGGAGGATTTAGGCGTTGGGTGTGGTGATAGCGAAGGCACTGGCAGTGGTAGGCTGGCGGCGGGGCGGCGGGGCGGCGGGGACAGCGACAGCGAGTGGGCGGTGGAGGCGGAGGCGCCAGAGCACTTCCCCCGCTCGAGCGCCGTCAATCTCTCTTGACCCGCTTGCGCAACGCCGCCCTTTCTCCGGCCCTTTCGCTCTCGCTGGAACGAGGATGCGCAGCGCCACCGCCGCCTCCACCACCTCCACCCGCAACGCCCCCGCCTCTGTCCTCGCCTCCGCGCCCGCCCCCGCCTCAGTCCCCGCCCTCGCCTCCGCGCCCGCCTCCGGCACCACCAACGCCCCCACCCCGTCCCTGGCATCACCTACGCCCCCACCCCGCCCCCGCCAACGCAGTCGTCCCTGCCATCACCGACGCTCCCATTCCCGCCCCCGCCAACATCCCAGCCCATGCCTCCACACCCGCCTCTGCCCCGCAATCGCCAACGCCCCCGCCCCAACCAAGGCATTTCCTATTCCTGTTGCCACCTACGCTTCCACCCCCACCCGCACCTCAGCCCCTGTCTCCGCATCCACCCCCGCCCTCGGCTTCGTCCCCACCTCCGCCTTCGCCCCCGCCTTCAGCCCCACCTCCGCCTTCACCTCCGCCTCCGCCCCCGGCACCGGCACCAGCCGCTGATGCGCTACGGTCGCGCGATCCTATAACTCTGCACAATTCGCTCCCAAACACGGCCGCTCTAATAGCACGCGAATTTCACACCCGAGTGGATTACGAAGGGCAGCGAGAGAGCGATGGAGACGATGATCGCGACAGCCTCGACAGCTTCCTCATGATTCACTTATCACGAAGCGCCTTTAATGTTCTATTTATGGGCTTAGACCATATTCTGTATTATATTCGTTGTTAAATGGGCTCTAAAACTAACATCTTCCTGCTTCTACATTTTTTTTAGTTTTGTTTAGCAATATGCGCTTGTCCTTCATGTAAATGTAAGATGTAAACGAACTGCGAAATGTAACTCCTTTCTTTGGGCAATAAACTAAGGATAAATGGTCTCTGGAATGATTTTTTTCTGAAGAATATAACATTTCCCCCATTGTTCTGGGCGAAATCGAGGCTCTGCGGATTTGAAACGGGTAATGATTTGGGCGATATTTCACGTGAAGATTAAACGTTTAGAAAATGTTGATGACTCTAAACTTTATCACACTTTTTCCTCAGGTAGAGCAAAAGACGTATAAAAATATGGTTCGCATTTCCTTTTCTTTGAACCCTGAAATTTTGAAAATTGTAAATGAAATAATGCGACAAAGAATGTACTATTGTAGTACAAGTAGTTTAATATTCCTTTTAATCATACACCGATCTCTCTTCATGTGCATTCATTGGAATGATTCCTGCATAATAACTGCACAACTGTTCGATTTCTATGAGAACATTTGGCAAATAGAATATTTCCGTACATGACTGTTATGAAGATCCTCACAATGTCTCTTCACTCGTTGTTTCATAACCTCATGGCATTTTCTCGTCTCGAAGTAAAAGCTTAGCGGAATTTGCACTGTCATGAAAACTGAAGGTGAAAAATATTGGAGGTTTCTATTTTCGCATTTCACTCGGTTTTATCACTATAATTTTCAAAAAATTACTCCTTTCCATGCTAAAGAGACTAAAAGTACTCCTACTTATTCCATTAAATTTGACAGTTTTAAACTATTTTGTTTTCTCTCTTTTGCCCTCTCTCTCTCTCTCTCTCTCTCTCTCTCTCTCTCTCTCTCTCCCTTTCCCTTTCCCTTTCTCTTTCCGTACTTATTTGTAACTGTCGAATTCTCTTTCGAATACTCTAAACAGCTTCTATCATAAAACTTTAATAATGAGTAAATGGATTCAAAGAGATATATTTTACATTTAAAACACAATTTTGGGTAATGCTTGCTCAAAAATTAAATTATGAATTAAAAATGATTGTACATACTACTTAAGATCATAACGCGTTTTTTGCTCCCTGATGTATTTCGACCTGATCACACAACCTGAGATTTAATTACTTTTCTCTTCATAACTTGTCATCAATTTCCTTCCGACTATATATTTCGTGGAGGTGTCATCACCTTGATTCGTCTCGGTAATTTCAAACAAGTTCTTATATCGTTATAACTACCCCGCGCTGGTTCATTTAAGAGCAGACCAGCAAGACTGCTCAAAATAATCCGTAACAAATTTTGTTTGAAGAGCAAATAAGTGCATCATTATCAAACTATGCGGAATATTCAATTTCATCAACTAATCTGGTGCTTTTATTGCAGAATTAGGAATGAACCGTTGTGCAACGAAAATTCATATATTTTTTTAATATTTATAGATTTTTTCGACCTCGCGTTCTTTGCTGCGAAGAAATCTCTGTGAATTTCCGGAAAGAGCATTTTAATGCAAGCAGTTAATGTTTAACTGATTTTGTCATTTCGTCAGAGATTTCTGGAAATAGATCCATATTATATATTTCTTTATTTCACGCTATCACTTGTCATTAACTTTGTTTCCCTTACCAGAAGTTGTTATTTTGAAAATTATCCATCACCATACTATGGAATACTTCAAAACAAATTAAGACATTAATTTTAATTTCCGGACTGACAAATTCGAATGCATACTAGACTTTACTTATCTTCTGAGGATATTAGGGTAAAAAAGGGAATAATACGTTAGTAGAAAAAAAACGGAAATCGAGTATTCGGAAAAGTCGTTAGATATTTTTTTTAATTCCTCCTTTCAGCGTGAAAACTGTAAAGATCTCTTACTTTTTAATGTACAGAAATTAATGTATTATCAGAATACATTCCTACTGTGCTAAATGGTAGGGAAAATATAATTCTCAACTGTAATGCTATAATTTTTAATCTAACATTTCTACAAATTTTGGCACTTAAGGCATGCGCACAGAGGGCCGTGCCCCCTCCGAAAATTTCGAAAGGGGCCACGTAGTCCAGTGTATTAAAAATATTTCCGTAAATATGATAGTTCCTGATTTTCTCCTCTTCTAAGCTGACAAGTAGAGATATTGCTATACATTGGGAGGACAATCTCTCCAAACCATCTGGCAACACTCTATATAAATTTCAAATCAATTTTATTTATTAATTGTTATCATTTAAGTTATAATTTTATTCTATTAGTATGTTCATTTTTTGTGAGTACAATGTCTTATGTACAGAAAAGAGTTTAAGGGAAAATAGGGTCCAGAGGGGCTCAGAAATGTACTCGCTCCCCCTTTTGTTTTAGGCGGCGCACACCTATGTTTCACATCATTTTGTAACACCACGGACAGGTGAAAATGCTCTCTCCGCAAAGTAGCTCACGTAGAAGCTGCAATGAATCATCTCTTCTTTGTCTACAGGAAGGCGCAACTCATTTGTAGAGTACATTTTACCTCATATTACTTCAACATTGAAGATTGCGTTATGCTAGACCGTGGTTAAGTTTTTTTTCCTTCAAGAGGAATATTTTAAATTCAATTTGGAAAATTTGATTGACGTTGTAACATTCCTAGCATTGTTTCTCTTGGCCTTGTTACTTGTTTTATTAAACACTGAAATTCAATTTACAATACATTACTTGAAAAATTGCCTATGTTTACAAACAATTTCCATTAAACTTGTTTGTGGACGTCTTGCATTTGTCCCCATCGCAGGTGGTGACAGCATTAACTAAAAATGTCTTACGTAAAATAAATTTCGACTCCAAGTAACAACAGAGCGGAATTGTAGGTTGAAATCGTGCAAATATTACGGTTTCGGAATAATGTTCAGGTGCTTCATGAAATATTTCTTTCAAATAATTGATATGTTAGAGACAGAATAAAATAATCTATATTTCATACAACCTTAACATTGTAAAATTTCATACAGTATTAAACTATTTGAGAAAAAACGTTTAAAATGTTTAAATTTACATACTATATTAATCACACAACTAACACATAATACTATATTAATTACACCGTATGGTTAATGCGTGGCCTATCCCACGATTATTCATAAATACTCGCAGAATAGGCCTCATTGTAAAAGAAATCTACCTTCCTTGGATTGTCGTTAAATATGAATTGTGAGGGGAAGTCAAAGAATAACATCATTGAATAGTCGTAAAAACAAAAATTAATTCTTACAATGCACTGTGTTATTTATCTGAACGTTATAAATATAGTTGATAAGAAGTTTTCAAATGACAGCGATTCTTGCAAATTTCAAGGACAGCTAAAACAAAATTTCTAAGCTTACTCTGCAAGTGGAGTACAGGTTACGCGGATACTTGTGAACTATATCATATACTAATATACTTTTGTAATATATAGTAATAAACTGCAGTCGTATAATATATCATGCCCAATAAATAGGTCACAACGAACAATATTATATATCAACATTCATGAAATTAGTTACTTTATTGTTTCAAATATCCCCTTCTACAGTATGGAAAGTAGTCGCTCTTACAGTTATGTTGCCCTAACTTCAGTTCCACTGCCTTTGCTCAACCTCTCCCGTACGTGCGCGGAATAGATAACATAGATACGCCATGCTTTTGTGCGAATTTCAACAAGTGTTTGTTCGTCCTTACTTTCGCAAAATATCTTAATATAAAAATAATGTATATGAAACACATGCGATACAATTATTTTTTTTGAATGTGCTACGTGAAAAGAGATACTTTATTTAATGAACCTCTTCACCTTAAGTTACGTTAAATAAACGTTACGTTACGTTAAATATACATTAAATAAATTAATCTCTTTTGGTAATCTTTACCATCAACATCAAGATTGAATCTTTGATTCGTTCTATAAGCTTTAAATATGTTGAAGTATACACTGATTTACGATTTTTCTAAAAATTTTATTGCATTTGCACGAGTTGTTTTCTTCTTTTAGTAATAATGCGATTTTTATAAATTAACAGACTAGTTGCATTTTTTTCTGATTTTGTTATTATCACAATTTATTTGTGTCTCTAATTCCGTTGGCCTTCATTTTGGTGTTCACGAGGGTGTTAATATCGTTTATAAATCATTTTTTTGTAATAGTGTACTGTTATGTCGACATATGGCAACCAACCAGTGAATCGAAAAGCCACTCTAAACGGTCGGCGTCCGTTAAGGAATTGAACAGTGCGCCGTCCAATAAAAAATATCAAAACAAAAAAATATCAAAATATGTCGTATGAGTGCTATAATGCCCAAGAAGTTTTTTTTCTTATTGCAATGATAATTTTTCTTATAAGAAGCTGGTATTACGAGAAATATTAAAAAAACTCACTGCAGTTATAACAATAACGGATTTGGTTATAAACTGCAACCGGGTTCGTCATTTATAATACATCACCCTGATAAAATTAATAACTATTCCAATTCCCGGTTACTCCCTTGAATATTGGTATTGTGGTGAGTTTTCGTTAGCATTTACAATGAAATAATCATGTGAGTCATCATACTTCCTTGAAAGCATAATGCATATGCATCAGTTAATTGCATCACTTCGTTCGGAAAGAAAAGCACAATTAAGAGCGGCACGTTGCGAAAGTCCAGTCTCAAAATTCAGAGGACTCCACGTCATGGGTCTCTTTTCTGTGACGTCCACCAACGTCGGAAATATTGGACGTCATGTACGCAGCCGTAGTGTCTGCCGCGGACGCGATGCATATTACTCGAAGTGCGTAAAATCCCAGGTAACCATCGCGAGGTTCGGGTGCGGCAGGTGTTGACACCCTTGTGGCGGGTCGCGGCCGCAACATGAAGCGTTGCTGGTGGCCGGGTACCCCCGCCGCGTCGCCGAAAATGTGTCAATGTCACCGCTACACAAACACGAAAACAAACGCTCGACCCGCCGCGGGACGACAGCCAGACAGCGAACGGTGCGGGTCGCCCCCTTCGCCGAGGCGGCCAGCGCGATCAGGAAGTGCGGAGCGAGCAAACGACGCCGCGGAGAGGGGTAGCACAACATTACAAGGCACTTGAGGTTTTTGTGGCACTAGTAATCGAACGGGGTCACAATGAAACACAGAATTTTTCATATGCACCATGCCGAATGATGATATTCAATAATTATGTTCTTCAAATACTTCAGCTATCGTGTGCAAATCTCTCGCCAAATCGCATTATCTTGTAATATTGTATTGTGATTTAATGCGTTGTGCACTCTCTGTGAAAAATGTTTAAATAATTTAATGTTGATAAAAGTTTGTGTAGATTTTTTGGGCATATTGTCTAGATTTGATTCAATAACACCAAAGCCATTCGTATTGCCCTAGTCCTGTTCACCATAACTATTTACTTTAACTTTCCCAATCCCATACTAAGCAACCGAGAATGGGAAAAATATATGAGAAGAGGAAAATAACGGAAAGTACGAAATGCGGTTTCAACGACGACAAGACTTATGGTATTTCTAAACGAATTTTACGCTATCGAAAGTAAATTTGTTATCAAAATTATTGGAGAAATTTTTGTGGAATTTTTTATAACGTCGTTGAAGCGTAATGTGAAGTACCCCCCAAAATCAAAATATTCATTTTAAACAGCAAGGCTTCAAGTTAAACTAAACTAGATCAGGCAATGCCAATTTTGGAGAATATCGTCTAGTTACATTCTGGGCAAAAGGTCGAAGGACAGACAGATGTTTTGCTGACATTCAATTACCCACAAAACGAGATCTTGATTGCAAAAGTGTTAGATGAAGTAATTTACTACATAAAAAAACAATATTTATTAACTTATTCGAAACCAGGGTCCTAAAATTCGAATTTTTCTGTCTGAAAAACGTTGATTTCTGTCGCATCATTAAAACTCTTTATCTTTACTACGGAAGTACGTAGTAAGGCGAGAAAGTAAAAGGAATTAGTAAAAATGTAATGTAGTCAAATATGTTCAGCAAAAGAAAATTTGTTTACCAGCTCATTTTAGTGTTTCAGAATAACGTTTTTTAAAGTTCTCGGTTCTGGTGAAAAAAGAGGAGAGAGTGATTTTCTTAAAAATATTAGAATGTAAACAACATTGTGTTAAATATGGCAATAATTTCATCAACACCTAATGTCAATAGCATGGAGAAATATATCCTAATGTAGGTGCTACAATATTGCAGTAGCAATTTACAACGAATGTAGATATATCATTGCCGTAATGAGAGGGATCGAATGAAAACACTACAATATTTTGTGTCAATATTCTATAATTTCAAATTTCTCATTAATAACTCACAGTTTCAGGATTTCAAATTAAATATTTGCGCAACGCAAAAATATGTTTCGAAATGTACTTCCTCTGAGTCTTCTTTACAACGCCCGAAAGACGAACTTTCTCTCTAGTCCAAAGCTTGTCAATCGTCGTGAGAAATTAATGTCGAAATGAACAGTCCCGCAGGTAGCCTATCTTCGCGTGGCAGGGCAGTGGCGTGTGGCAGAGAAATATTACGCTCAGAGAGGAAACGTGACACGAACTCCGAACACTTTTACGACAAAGAATAAGAAATAGCTCTGCCATTGACCTTCGTCTCCTACGGAGAGCTTTCACAGTCTATAGAAAGGAAATAGCTCGGATAAATAATTTGGTCTTAAATTGAAGTGTTAGAGCATTAAAGGAATTTCTTTATAAAATTTACGCTTTTATACATAATCAGTTCGATTAATTAAGTGTGACTTTTCAAATCTTATCTCATGTTACAGAAATTACATTCACATTGGCACGTTTTTAACAGCACGAAGTCTCCTTATAATTTTGTTTCATTTGAAAATGATTGGTCGAGTGCATATTGTATATATCATTTTTTCTTCTAATGATATATAATTACAATGGGTTTTCAATGTATTTAGTACATTGTATTTTCCCTTTTATTCTCTATCTTATTCGTAAGAACTAAAAATTTAGATCTGAAGAAATGTAACTCAGTAATAAAGGTACTAAAATCTTTCTGCCTATTACAACTATTGACAAAACATTAGTACGTATATGCAATACTCAAGTATCCTGCATTAGGAAAGCAATAAAATTTAGAGTAGCAGAGTAATGAATTTTCAAGAACTTCTCACCAATTATTTGCAGGCATTGCATTCATTAATGCAACCCATACATGAAATAAATGTACACAACCGCTAATAAGGAAGTAGTTTCTTAATGGTTTTATTTTAGTTTCATAACACTGAAGATCGTAAAGATGAAATCGATGCATGAAAATAAACTCAATACCATCGAAAACAAGTCATTTGCTGTCGTAAGATGTTGAAGATCTTAGTACTGATTCCAATTGATATTTGAAACAAAATTGGACCTATTAGATGAATTTTAGAGATCGCATCCATTTGGATCAAGGATAAAAATGAAAGTTTCAAAACTTGCTGTTGAGAGTAGATGCCCCCATATAGAAGAGATCTCAAGGCATATCGTAGAGACATTTCCTAATTATTTCCTGAACAATAAGACTGTTGATTTCGAGGTCCCATGCGATAAAAGCATTAAATGGCAAGGAGTTACAAGGCGTCCTAATGACTTCTATTATTTTGTACTCATCCGTTATTTCAAACCGTAACCTTTGGATGATCATGAACTATTGTGTTCTCTTCTCTCATCGCCCAATTATAAATGAATTAAGGCAACGGTACGAAGTTCATGAATGAAGTTTCTGGGGAACGCCTGCATGAGCTTCATTTCCGACCTTTCTCCCTCACGTGACAGTTACACACTTGTTTTGCCCTTTGGACGAGCGACGGAAGTGTGTCGACATGAGGGGAAGTAGCCATACATCTTGTCCTCGACTCCCTCCGCCTCAGTTTATCGATCGCTCTTGTCACCCATTCTTCTTCAGCACGAGGCTCCCGCTTCTCCGATATATTCCATCTCCGCGATATTATTCTCATGCTTTACTCGTTCTTCTAACGTCTCTATAATTCAAACTCTCACGAATAATCCATACTCCCTCCCGCCATCCGTCTCATCTCCGCTTCCCAACGCACACACCACTTCCACTTCACGTCCGTTTCTTCCCTCCACTTCACTACGCGTGCACTTTATTTTCGTTGGCGTCCCCATCAGTCATTTCTTTTCACTGACAAATAAATACGAACAACAGAATGAGCCCACTGATCGCCAAACAAAATAGAGGTGTATTATTATGTTTTATGTATTGTTGTGTTAAAATTATGGGTGTACGAGAATATTAGATATTTAAGGCAAGCGAAAGAAAATACTTGTAAAAAATTACGAAATAAAAATTAAAACGAATATCACCTCAGAAAAATGATCGCCCTCCAAAACGCGTAGAGCAAAAACGTTGAATTTTGCAGTGCCTAGACTGAAGGACTACATAATTTCCCATCCTTCCACTATTGGTAACACAAAATATAAAACACTATCGCAGAAATTATTACAGAAATAATGAAATGCAAAGGGAACGAACTTAGTAATAGAAGCTCGAATACATTAATAATAATAGTAATAATAATAAAGAATGAAATTATAATAATTATAAGAATAAGGATAAAATCATCGTAACCGTATTTACCGACATGTTCATTCGGCAGCTACAACCTCCCTCCATCTCTTGACCCCGACCTCTCCCTCCGCCCCCTCCTCCGCCGCCTCCCGCGGCGCGCTTGTCCCGGATTCTGCATCCACCTCCGGCTGCAGCATCCGTGCCCATTCCTCCGGGCGGCCTTCCTGACTCATCGCCCTCCCTCACGCCCACCCTCCCGCCCGCTGCGGTCGCCGCCGCCCCCGCCGCCCCCGCCGCCCCCGCCGCCCCCCCCGCGCAACTCCAACACCATCGCCTCTACCACCATAAACGTCGCCAACGTCTAAGACTCGATTTGCACGCTTCCTTTTGACGGATGATTAGGGGTTTTAACGAACACGGGCATGCGTACAGCGGATTCTGGGGCGGTGGGACCACTCCGCGCATACGCGTTTGCTAAAACTCCTGAAATCGTTCGTCAAAACGGGGGCGTGAAAAATCAGGTCAAAGGCTACAAAATCTCCTCCTCCTCCTTCATCACCGTTGCGGTGATCTTACCATAACCAACACTGCAACTGACTCTCCCAACGCCGTCACCGACAACACCGTCGCCGTCATCATCGTTAACATTACCTCTGAAACAACTATTATGCATCCGCACGGCCTGCACAATCACCATTGATATTGTGACCATCTCCACAGACGTCGCCGACTCCATCACCCTCGTTATTGCAAGCTATGCCTTCACGACGGCCATTTTCGTATTTTCACGACCTGAACCGCTTTGACCGTCATCACTTCTAAGGCGACTGTCATCACTACCACTATCACAGCACAGCCTACGTTCCATACCTGTATCTCGCCACCCCTGCCACAGTGACTGTGTGTTCTGTCAGCACTGTCGATGTAAATGACTACCCTACCCTCATTGACCGTCATCATCTTTGCAACCGCAGCCACGAAAACAATCGCCATCTGCACCATCGTCCTCGCACCACATTTTCCTCCTTTGTCAACGGCATTTACCACCACCCTCTTCGCGACCGTGATCACCATCTTCACATTCACCATCGTCTACACCGCCTCTACCATAATATTCACCACTGCCATCTTCCAGTTCGCGACAATCCTTACAACAAGTCGTCTCTAGCACCAACAATACCACTACATTTACCATTACAAAGCCAAGCAACACCATCACTATCATCACAACCGTGACCACCATCGCAACCGTGACCATCACCACCTACAACGATCTTCACCGTATCCACCCAATAACCAACATAATCTTCTCGAACGCGTCTGCCTTCACCATTTTCACCTGCCATCTCCACTTCGAGCAAGCCAGTCGCCACCAGCATCTCATTGACCACTATCTTCACGACTACGACAGCCGTCACAACTAATCGCCTCCTCCACTACTCCCATCATTAGTCACCCTGATCCCCCATCACCTTCGCCATCGCGCCATCACCAGCTTCACCTCTTTCCTGCCTCCACCACACCTCACCGACCTCCATCACCATTTTCACCTCTGTCCTGCCTCCACCGGCAGTCTCCGACACACCTGACTGACCATCACCTCCACAACCTCCACCGACAGAGTCTGCCATCACCCCCTGATCATCACCATCACCTTCTTCATACAGCTATCACCCACTTCGCTTCCCTTCTGCCTCCACCGTCAGAATCTCCTCCACCACCCCACTGACCAACTATCCTCTTCGCCACAGTGCCTCCATTATCCACTGCACTTACGCCCAACCTCCACACACAGTCTCCTCTCTTAGCAATACCATTTTTACGACCGCTCCATGACCATATTTACCTCCGACCTATCGCCACCTGCAGTCTCCCCCACCACCATCACCTCTGTGACACGCCGCCATCTCCATCTTCATCTTCGTGCTACCTCCACCGATCGTTTCCATCACCACTCCCTCCCTCACCACCATCATCCTACTTCCACATTTCCACCGACCGCCTCTGCCACCATCACCCTCACCTTGACGGTCACCATCTCCACCACAATCTCTACCACCTCTGTGACATGCCGCCATCACCATCTTCATCTTCGTGCTTCCTCCACCGATCGTTTCCATCACCACTCCCTCCCTGACCACCATCATCCTACTTCCACATTTCCACCGACCGCCTCTGCCACCATCTCCCTCACCTTGACGGTCACCATCTCCACCACAATCTCCACCACCTCTGTGACATGCCGCCATCACCATCTTCATCTTCGTGCTACCTCCACCGATCGTTTCCATCACCACTGCCTCCCTGACCACCTTCATCCTACTTCCACATTTCCACCGACCGCCTCCGCCACCATCTCCCTCACCTTGACGGTCACCATCTCCCTCACCTTGACGGTCACCATCTCCCTCACCTTGACGGTCACATCTCCCTCACCTTGACGGTCACCATCTCCCTCACCTTGACGGTCACATCTCCCTCACCTTGACGGTCACCATCTCCCTCACCTTGACGGTCACATCTCCCTCACCTTGACGGTCACCATCTCCCTCACCTTGACGGTCACCATCTCCCTCACCTTGACGGTCACCATCTCCCTCACCTTGACGGTCACCATCTCCCTCACCTTGACGGTCACCATCTCCCTCACCTTGACGGTCACCATCTCCCTCACCTTGACGGTCACCATCTCCCTCACCTTGACGGTCACCATCTCCCTCACCTTGACGGTCACCATCTCCCTCACCTTGACGGTCACCATCTCCCTCACCTTGACGGTCACCATCTCCCTCACCTTGACGGTCACCGTCTCCACCCGCCGCCCGCGCCGCCCGCGCCGCCCCGTCCGCCCACGGCGACGCGGGGCCCGCGGGCCAGCGGCCTCCGCCAGCGCTCCCCTCCCCTCCCCTCTCGGGAGCTCTTCGCGGCGGCGGCGGCGGCGGCGGAGCGGGAGTGGAGCGGAGCGGGAGCGGATCTCTTTTAAAGCGCCGCGGCGCCCCGCGACGCCAGTCCACGCGCGACCGGCGCAGCGAGCGCACGCCATCGACACGCGCGCTCTGCGACATGCGTGTGCGGGAGTGACTTCCGGATTGCGACTGTGCGGGCTCTCGGCACTTGGAGTGACTCTGGGCACTTGGCGCTGGCACTTAGTGCAGTGATCGTGCGACGGAACTTACATTCAGATTACGTGTTGTGCAGTTGCAGTGCAGGGAGTTGGTGCTTTACGCGAGATATTTCAACGTATAAGGTAATTTATACAATTATGTAGGTTGATTTTTATATCACCCATCACTGACCGATCTTATTGGAGTTCGAATATTCTGATATTTATAAGCGTGAATATTGAGATTTGTTAACGTTTGTGAAGTTGTACTCGTTTCCATCTTTGTATTGGCGTTCCCTATTATATGCAGTGAAAAACATGTTTTTTGGAAATGAGTGTTTCCAATTAATCAATAAATTCGAATTTTTAAGGAGACTATATTTCTCGAACGTCTTGTCGAGTACCAGATCGTAGCTTGCTAGCGTTATGTGTTTACGAAAGTAGGATTTCATTATCAACGATGCTCCCGATGTACTGATCGAAAATTGGTTCTACGTGGTTTCGAAACGAATTGTGTGCGCAGTGATGTTCTCAACATCTTTTCGAAAAGAAATGCACCTTTCCTTACAAGGTGTACTCGAAGATACAACCTGGGGTGAGGTGCATAATTTGTTACGAGACTATTACATGTGACCCGAAAACAAGAGAACATTATGCAATGTTTCCTTTTTCACCGGAAACAGCATTCGAAAACAATTGCACTTTTTTTAGACAGCATGTTCTCAACGTGGTTCCTTTGCCGGGTTTTTACTTTCTACAAATAAAACAGAGAAGAGGAAATGTTGTAGTGATTTAAAACGGTGACCGAGCCAATCTCGTTTCAGGAAATGAATAGTTAGCACTATCTGCATTTCTCCTGTCCGTTCCATTCTTTTGTGCTGTTCTTTTATGAAAAATGAGTATTTAAACTTCGGTATAAGTGTTTTCGGTAAATCTATTAATCAATAAAAGTTAATCTCATTCGACTTATTTTTCGATGTATTAAAATTTCATTAACTGGACTCGTATTACTAGATATGATATTTTTCTGATGCAAATAATTGAGAGTGTGAAGTATATAATTTGTGGATTTTACACAAATAATAAAATATAGAATTTTGAACATTTTTTAAGATAAATAAATTGTTCGTTTGAAAATGTTTAAACAAAAAAAGGTTTTCGAAAAAAATGGTTCATTTCAGAGTCCAAATCATTCCATTCTAAAACATTAATAATTAAAGTTCGAAAATTATTCGTATTCGAAAATATTGTTAACTTTTATTTTCTACGTCAATTTTCTTGGGAAACGATCAATACAAACATTCGGAATGCAATAACCGGTTATTAGGACACCCGCTACACCGAGTAGTTGCGGCGGCAAATAAGGACACGGCGCGCGTGATTTGTTTATGACTGTGTAAGTTTGTAGTCTGCTGTTCGCGGCAGTAATTCCGAACGGAACCGGCGCCGCTCCCCGGCGTCTGGCTCGGGGGGGGGGAGGGAAGGGGGCGAGACCTCCGGAGAGCAGGTGGAGGGGGAGGCAGAAGCGCCCTGTCACTACGGAACTAACGGGACAGCAATTAAAAACGCGCCTCCCCCACCCCCCGCACCCGTGATGCTGCATCGACGGCATGCGCGCCCTACAGCCAACGTCTCCATCTAAACGCGGGCACGTTCGGGACAAGCAGCCAAAAGCACGTGTGGAGAAGTGGATTGATGGATCCGGACACGTCAACCGCTATGGTCATTAATTGAATTGAATTGAATTGAATTGAATTTGCCTTATTTTACGTGGCGAGACTCAGGCCATTAGGCCTGCTCTTCCGTCTGACCACGCAAATTTCGCTACTCTCCTTTCACCAACTAGCAGAGAAAGGAGGTATTTCTTGGGCGAGAAACAGGCGATTTGAATTTAGCTCAGAGGCGTCATTTAGGCTTGAGGATCTTTTACATGCAAGTAAATCTACTAACATGGGACAGCCGGCTTTACTTCCCCTCCGAAGGAAAGCGTACGAAGGATTCGATCGGGATTGAACCCGCCAACTTGGGTACAACAGTTCGGTACGCTAACCGTTACACCATCGCCGTCGCAAATTAATGCCGTTAGAGTCAGGGATTCATTTTTCGCCGAAGGTGGCGGTGATCCGCCAGTACTGGACTGCGCTGTCCAACACGTCCGTTTGGGGGGGGGGCATTTTTGTCATCCAAGTATCTCCCTCAGCGGGCATTGCCCCAATTGGAACAAGTTATAAGTCCCCGATTGGAGTCCCAACATACGTTATAATGTAGTGCATATGTGTGTGTGCGCGCGCGCAAGTGTAGGGGTAGGCAAAGGAATAAAAAGAAGAAAGAGGGAAGAACAAGAAGAAGAACAAGAACAAGAAGAAGAACAAGAAGAAGAACAAGAAGAAGAACAAGAAGAAGAACAAGAAGAAGAACAAGAAGAAGAACAAGAAGAAGAACAAGAAGAAGAACAAGAAGAAGAACAAGAAGAAGAACAAGAAGAAGAACAAGAAGAACAAGAAGAAGAACAAGAAGAAGAACAAGAAGAAGAACAAGAAGAAGAACAAGAAGAAGAACAAGAAGAAGAACAAGAACAAGAACAAGAACAAGAAGAAGAACAAGAAGAAGAACAAGAACAAGAAGAAGAACAAGAAGAAGAACAAGAACAAGAAGAAGAACAAGAAGAAGAACAAGAACAAGAAGAAGAACAAGAAGAAGAACAAGAACAAGAACAAGAACAAGAACAAGAAGAAGAACAAGAAGAAGAACAAGAAGAAGAACAAGAAGAAGAACAAGAAGAAGAACAAGAAGAAGAACAAGAAGAAGAACAAGAAGAAGAACAAGAAGAAGAACAAGAAGAAGAACAAGAAGAAGAACAAGAAGAACAAGAAGAAGAAGAAGAACAAGAAGAAGAAGAACAAGAAGAAGAAGAACAAGAAGAAGAAGAAGAAGAAGAAGAATAGTTTGTTATGGTCCTCCTCCGGCAGGCGCCTGCTATTGATCGGAAAACCTAACTGAGCAGCCTGCTGCTAGTATTCTCGTTCAGACAGTGGATGAATTCGACCCATCTAGGTAGTGACCAAAGCCTCCACAGTTATGATTCGAACCCTAGGACCCCCGATTAGTGTCGCAGCATAGACAGCGGCAATACTGTCTCAGATCTAATATCATCATTTGGATAAACGAACGAAAAAAGTGGAATGCGCTGATGGTTAAAAAAAATGCGCATTCCGTGCTCGTTACGTATATTCACAAACTTTAGCTGTTTAACGAAATATTCGTCCTGGACGTTTAAGCAGACAGTATTGCAGTAGATTCGGAACTATACGACCTGCACACGACATCGTTTGGATATCATTGACGCTGGGAATGGACTCGGAAAATTTGTATTTAACATCAATATAGAAAGGATCTTTTTTTGAGTTGGAGAACATTAACTGGAAATTTATTTTTTGTCTTATCGCTGATTCTTTAAGTAAAGACATTTGCTTAGAGCACAGTTATTTTTAAAAAACTGAAATTTAAAAATGGGTTTCCATGCATTTTGATGAGAATTATTTGCATACAGAAGAAGAAGAAGTTCTTCTTCTTATTTGCATACTTGAACGAGACGTTCAACGATGGCTAGATTTCGACGTCGCAATCGTAATTGTTACAACAGTTGGGGAACATAGCCACATCTTTGATGAAAACCTCTTACAAAAGTTTAGTAACATATTTAACAACGAGAAATGTTTATTGAATTGCTAATTGAATGCATGAAACCAGAATATATGACCATTTCTGGCATTATGCTATTATGTTATTTACGCTTTTCTCTCAAATCTACTCTCACATTGAATCAATCACATTATGGTTTATAAAATAAATATACATATTTTATAAATATAATATAAATAAATAAAGTTATATTTTTTTCTTTTCTGAATTCCATGCATGAAATAACCTGCTAAATTTAATATTTACATTTTTTATCATAAAAATTCATTTTCAATTCCAAGATATTTGATATTGTCTAATGTTTTGAATTATCTATGTTAGAGTGAAAATTTATAATCATTTAACATTTTGCACACATTTATCTTAGGATTCTATCCTATTTGTTTAATTTATAAATTGAATGAATACATATACGACATGATTGTCAACAAACAGAGCAGAAAGCAGTTCAAAACAGCTCGTTCCAAATAAGAGGTTGGTCATAGCAAAAAGTTTGTTATGTACTTCTTCTGTTTCGGAAGAGTAATAGAAGTTATCGCACGTACTTGTGTAAATGCACTAGAGCCCAAGTTATTTTGAAGTTTTGTTTTCTTTAGTATCTTTTATTTCGAAAGTAAGAAAAATAAATTGATGTATTCAAATGAATGTGCATAATGGACTTAATTTAATAGTTCTCTATCAAAATGTTTTCGCAGGGCCCGCTCTACTTCTGAATACTTTTCATATTATTCTCTGCCATTACTTTCGCTTCTTTGAAACAATTTTTCTTTCTTTTTCATTCATTGGTTGCTAAGTTAATCATTATTTACGACAGTCCTTGTGTTTCCATATTATATCGTATCTTTTGCATTTTCTTCGACCGCTTCATCAACAAATCAATGTATGTGTCCCAACAATATTATATATGCCTTCAAATTAATATTGAACATTTTGCTGATTAATCTTCTTCCTCCTCCCCGAAGTTCTCAATGTCATTCTGCTACGAGTGTGAGTTGAGTCAGGAACAGAACTGAACTGCGCAGATTACTTCGTGTTCATAATAAATTGGGAACTCAGGCGTAATCAGACCGCAGATTCCTGGCCTCCCATCTAATCTACGACTTTGGAAACTCACAACTAACGCTCTCCGCCGCAGAAACCGGAAGTTTCTAGGTTCGACACCTGGCGGCGATGGGAAACTTTGGCCTGCAAATGAACTTCCTGACTTGAATGATGTTTCTAACTGGACGGAGAATTTCAGTATTTTCTCTGCAACGTCACCAGTCTCGTATATTGGAATAGACAATGATTTAATTAAAGTTTAATTCCAATGTATGGTTCTCTTTCTACTACTACCGGTTTCATGCATTAGAGTTTGCTGCAGCGTGACTTCATGATTTTAATCATTGCCGTCTCTGTACTGAATGACTTGCAAATCTCCTCTCTTTAGTGTAGAACTCGAGGATGTTGCGTGGTATATTTAATGACATAGTTACAAAATGCAGCCTATTCTCTGAAGAAATGGCTTGTTATTTGCCTAAGTTTTGTTCATTCTCTTTTTTTATTGATGGTTATAAATCAATTAAGAACCGAAGAACAAGAAATGCGTGTTTAAAGCTAATTTAACGCCACCCCGGTCAAGCATCACTATTTTCCCCGATCGGATGAATGGCTCGTCAGTTTTTTACCGATGTAGGTCAAACTTCTAAAAGCCGCACTGTTCACCTAGTTATGACGGCCGGAATGAGTGCCTCAATTGTCCCTTCTCTTTGGGGCAGTGTTACAGGTCAGTCATCATTAACCATCGTCACCGTTGTGTGCGGTCGCAGCCATCGTCGTCTCTCCGCAGTCATTCTTCCCCCCCACCCCACCCCCACCCTCGTGCCGCGCCGCGCCGCACAGTGGTCTGAATAAGGCTCTACCAACAGAATGCGATTTCTCAATTTTCTCTACAGAGAACGAATTGAATAGTGAAACGAAGAACGTCTTCGCTTGGACGGAACAGTCTTAGTGTATTACGAGTATGCGCTTTGGAAAGTTCTTTACCTACTTCCTTGAATTGGATTCCTTGATTTGAACATTTCTAAGAGTTGACATCACAAAACGAAGTGTCAACAGAAATAGTGTTCCTGGTAAGAGGAAATTAGTACATTATTATTATTATTATTATTATTATTATTATTATTATTATTATTATTATTATTATTATTATTATTATTATTATTATTAGGTCACTGCACTAGATCAATAGTTATTATTAACAACAGTCCGATTAACAATTTCCATAAATCTTTGGAGGGATAAATGTACATGACGGGGAACCCACAGGATATTGTAAAATTTTAAATACCGAAGCATTTGTAATGTTGTTATCCAAATTTTAACAGAGACTTACAATAGTTTACTCTCTATCTTTTTTCCCTTTTTTTCTATTTTCCTTTCCCCCCCCCCTTTTTTATTTTTTCCTTTTTTTCTTTTTTCCTTTTTTTTCTTTTTTCCTTTTTTTCTTTTTTCCTATTTTTTTACATCTTTATTTTTTATTTTCCAATTGTTCCTTTCCTTCGTATTTTTTCTTGTTTTTTCTCGTGTTCTGTTTCCCTAACATTGTTGATTTTTTGGAGCCTCCGTGCGCGTGTGGGCCGGGTTGGCCCGTGCGTGGGCGCCGTCGCTGACCAGCGTTGCTCCACTGCCCGTGGGCGGCGGCGGCGGTGGTGGCGGCGGGCGCCGGGGATTGCTGCCGTAAAAGCATTCGCCGCCCGCGCGCTGAGGGCGCTTCCTGATTGCGCATCTTCACCGGCGGCGAAGGGGAGGGCACAAGCGGGAGCACAAGCGGGAGCACAGACAGCGCGCCAGTGTCGGCGTGTGCGAGTGTCGGCGTGTGCGAGTGTCGGCGTGTGCGAGTGTCGGCGTGTGCGAGTGTCGGCGTGTGCGAGTGTTGGCGTGTGCGAGTGTTGGCGTGTGCGAGTGTTGGCGTGTGCGTGTTGGGGCGTCCGAGTATGTTGGGGTGTGCGAGTATGTTGGGGTGTGCGAGTATGTTGGGGTGTGCGAGTATGTTGGGGTGTGCGAGTATGTTGGTGAGTGAGTATGTTGGGGTGTGCGAGTATGTTGGTGAGTGAGTATGTTGGTGAGTGAGTATGTTGGTGAGTGAGTATGTTGGTGAGTGAGTATGTTGGGGTGTGCGAGTATGTTGGGGTGTGCGAGTATGTTGGGGTGTGCGAGTATGTTGGTGAGTGAGTATGTTGGTGAGTGGGAGTATGTTGGTGAGTGGGAGTATGTTGGGGTGTGCGAGTATGTTGGGTGTGCGAGTATGTTGGGTGTGCGAGTATGTTGGGGTGTGCGAGTATGTTGGGGTGTGCGAGTATGTTGGGGTGTGCGAGTATGTTGGGGTGTACGAGTATGTTGGGGCGTGCGAGTATGTTGGGGTGTGCGAGTATGTTGGTGAGTGAGTATGTTGGTGAGTGGGAGTATGTTGGTGAGTGGGAGTATGTTGGTGAGTGGGAGTATGTTGGGGTGTGCGAGTATGTTGGGTGTGCGAGTATGTTGGGGTGTGCGAGTATGTTGGGGTGTACGAGTATGTTGGGGCGTGCGAGTATGTTGGGGTGTGCGAGTATGTTGGTGAGTGAGTATGTTGGTGAGTGGGAGTATGTTGGTGAGTGGGAGTATGTTGGGGTGTGCGAGTATGTTGGGTGTGCGAGTATGTTGGGGTGTGCGAGTATGTTGGGGTGTACGAGTATGTTGGGGCGTGCGAGTATGTTGGGGTGTGCGAGTATGTTGGTGAGTAAGTATGTTGGTGTGTGTGTGTGTGTGTTTGTGTGTGCTGGGAGCGGGGAGCAACGTCGCGGCAGTTGTGAGTCGTATTAATTGAAAACGATGTAATGTCGAATGTACGAATTAACAAATTACTGAACCACTGAACCAATAGCTCCTTTTTACTATCATTGTTGTCTTGTGAATATGTCAGTTCGTCTTAAAAGTCAATTGTCTTTGTCAAGCTGATAAATTGAGAAATACTAGTTGACTAAACGCGTTGTAAGTCAACGCTTTTAAAGCAAACTACGCCAATAATAATAATAATAATAATAATAATAATAATAATAATAATAATAATAATAATAATAATAATAATAATAATAATAATAATAATAATAATAATAATGTCCAGTTTGTTTTACAAAGAAAATTAATACATTTGAAGACATGATACATACATACAATTTTCTAGCAAATTCTAATCATCAGAAATCAATTGCCTTGATCAATAATTGTATTTTTTAATTGTTGTTTTATTTCATACTCCCCTTGTATAGCATATACTATTGGAATAATTTAGTTTTATTTATAAAACTTGTGATTATTTTTATTGAGACACCACAGCCTAACGTGAATTCAAATCGTAGACCAATTCCAATTAATTTGTTTACTGAGATGATCGCTTCTAATGTGACGACAGGGTCCTCGAGTACAATCAGTACGTACGACACAGGTTTCAAGGATATGGAACAGTAGTAAGGACGACGTTAACAGGCAGATTCCTAATACAATGGAAATATTGTGCTGATGTAAGAAAGTATAATGAACTTTGGAAATTCTTAAACACACTAAAATAATCTGAATTGTTTCAAATGCATAGATGAGAACAAGTACTTCATATTCTTATATATAGTAAATACGATAATTGCATTCCAATATTGTATAAAAATTATGTTTATTTTCGAAATGATTATCAAATTCTTCAGGAACAGTCCAAGAAATTGTAAACATATATTAGTCTTATAACAATTTAAATATGCTATATTTCCATTGTAATTATATGTGTATTTATATCCGTTAATAGATAAACCTCTTTTCATTCTTTAATCCGTATTGTCACCATCAATTTCCCGTGTTTAATATTGCATATCTTTGAAAAACTAAACTACAGTTTTTAAATGTAGTTTCTAAACACGTAACATCTACATGATTTGAGATTGAACTGTGTCTAGTGTCTCAGAACGATGCCTAGAATAACGAACGGAAAAGCGGAAGTAACGTAATGAGAATAATATCTTCGAGATGACGTGACAGGGAAGGCAGGGGCGGATTAATATTTTTGCCGCCTGTAGGCACATCAAATTTGCCGCCCCCTGTTTAAAATTAGTTACATTTCAAATTGTAACGTTTCAGTAACAATTCCTCATTAATTTAAACGTTTTAACTTTAAAAGTAACTTTATATTTTGCACATTGTTTTCATAAATTAAATATTTTTTTTGGATTAGCTAATTTTGGATATAAACTGTATCTTCATAGCAAGTAACGTTCAACATTATTAACGTTTCAACACTGAAACGTTAACATTAAAAGGAAACTAAAACATGACAACTAGAATTGCAACATGTTTTCTTTCGTCAACGTTTCAGATTCATATACTTCTGAAATCATAAGGTATACTCTAATGAAGTAGACAAATAAATAGCTTGTATTAAATATTAATATGATATTTTTAAAATAAAAATATGATTTATGCTGTTATAGTTTTTAGAGAACCTAAATTTGTTATAGAAAATATCAAGAAAATTTTGCGCCTTTTAAAATTTGCCGCCCTTGAAAATTTGCCGCCGTAGGCACGTGCCTACTGTGCCTATGCGTAAATCCACCTCTGAGGGAAGGGGATGAGAGCACCCAGGGTCAAGACTTGTGTTCGTGAGAGTTGAAATCTGAGACGACCTGCCGTGAGCTAAGACTCATATTTTACTCTGCCACTGCGCTGTTACGTAGTGTGAATGCCCTTTGCCACTGCGGTGTATTTTATTGCCGGCGAACAACCTGGGAGATGCAAACTACCGAGTAGTTGTGATGGACTCGTTCGTAATGGATGAGGCTTCTAGTGATCACTTAATAATGTTCAACATTAAATGAATATTTCCATAAAAAGAGAACTACAATAATTATTGGATTCAAATATGTCATCAAAATGTTTTGGTATATTTGTTGAATTATTTTCTTTTAATGTTTTTAAATTCCATCCTAACAACGTCAGGAAAACCTCTACCTGGGTACGTGCATCACACAGACGAGTAATTGATACACTGTGCTATTCGCGTGATTTTCTCCTTTAGCGCTTGATCTTTCTGAAATTACGATTATTGCTCCTTTATGTAACGAGAAAGTGTCCCACGATCGTAACTCAACACGTAATGAGGATGAGAAGTCGGTCGTTATAGTACACAAATGCTCTGCTTCCGGAACTGCGGAATTATCTGCGACCATTCTAATGAGGGTCGCACTCTATCAGCAGAGTATAGTTGTGGATTTGGATGAGAAAATGCACAGAAATCTTTATCTTTATCCTTGTAATTTCCCCTTTGAGAACTGAAAGTGGTGAAAGAAAAGGACAGTTATTCGGTTACCATTTTACAGTGTTATCAAACAGACATCAACAGAGTATCGATTAAGATCACGCACATTCTAAAGTTGATGTCGTGCAGCAATTAGTTTTCGAATGATTAAAAAAAATATTATTAATAAATCTTGCGTTTTTAAATAATTATGTGTTGGAATGCAACCTTGTCTTACTAGCATTCGGTTAAAGCAGTTTTCCTTGTATTTTGATTTGAAGATTGTCGAGAAACATTTCGTATAGCAACTAGACAATTAAGAACATATAGGTCACTTGGGAAAGTAAAAATGTACTGAAGCTAATGTATTCTTGCTAAAAGAAGATGAAGGATAGCCAATAAAACGTTCAAAAGAAAAGTGTAGTCAAATAGAATACACCAAGTTCAAACGTTCGATGGAAAGTTAAGACATTACTGATTCTTGAATGTGAATATTGTCAAGAGTTTATTGTAAAATAATACACGTTTTTGGAGCAGTAACAACTTAACTATTTTTTACTAATTCTTTACAAATACTCTTTGAATTGAAGGGCTCAATAGAACAAGGAGCTTTTCCACATTTGTATGAAATTGAGTTCTTAGCATAAAATTTCAAATATTTCAAATATTATTATTTATTGTAATATGTTACTTAAATCCAGTTTGAACGTATATACAAGTGTACTGAGTTTAAAATAGAACTGAGCGAAAGCTCTAGCAAAACTCTCAATATATCAGAAGTAGGTCAATGTGGGACAACTCGTTTTTTACTGAGTCCTTAAATTATTTGGCTATTTCAAAAACGCAATCTAATGTCCAAATCATGTAATTTAGTAATTCAATCATTACTAACTTCAAAGACAATATAACAATAAGTTACACTGAAATTTATTTTAATTTTCTCGTTGACTAATCCACCCAACGTTTCACTTTTCACTACTTCAACGACATGCGTCATTTTGTATCACCCGCCTATTTATTACGACCTCTTTTTAATGCAAAGCGATCAAAGTCCAATCACACTGCTCACCTACGAATAATGAATTCTGATCAGACCATCGGATGACGCATTACAAGAACGCATTTTTGGAACATGACCACGTCTTTATTACACTTCAAAACGTCTTTATTATTTCTCCGTCATTTTTATGATTTGATTATCCAACATGTTTTCATGTCGTTTTAAATTATTCAGGGGAAAGTAACTTATTCCATTTCGTATATATATATATATATATATATATATATATATATATATATATATATATATATATATATATATATATATAATGTTCGGTTTTGAAGATTACGTAACATTGTCACAATAGCATCCTTCGTAATTATGTCTTCTCATGTCATTTCTAGAAATTTTTATTTACTTTTTTTATTTTTTTCATCATTTTATTTTTTACATTATATTTTACTTTTTTTAAATCTTATAAATTAGTATATTTATTTGCAATTTTTTTTCATCTGCACAATAGGCCAATACGTAGACCTTGAACATTTTATTCTTTATTCGGCGCCGTAATAATAAACCCCGGCACTTCGTTTGCCGTGGGCTCCACTTGTGTGCCCGTCGCCGATTTGGCCCCGTCCGGCGCACACGTCGCGGCGCGCGGCCTCCGTTACGGGATCGTCTCCGGCGATCGCCGATCGACGCCGCCGCCGCCTCCACCGCCGCCTCCGTACTGTTACTCGAACGTCACGCTCATCGCGGGCGAAGGATCTCGAACAGGTCTGAGAGCGGCGACGGAGCGACGGCGGCGGAGAAGGAGACGGTGGCGGCTGCAGCGGCAGCGGTCGCACAGGAGGCAGTAGCGACTGCGGGAGAGGTGGCGAAGGAGCCGTGGCAGACTGAAGCGACAGCGGGAACGATGATTCCAGCGGTAGCGATGTAGGCGGCAGGCTAAGGGGTAGTGATGCGACATCGATAACAAAACATCGACCAGTTTAGAAACATCGATAACACAACATCGACCAGTTTAGAAACATCGATAACAAAACATCGACCAGTTTAGAAACATCGATAACAAAACATCGACCAGTTTAGAAACATCGATAACACACCATCGACCAGTTTAGAAACATCGATAACACACCATCGACCAGTTTAGAAACATCGATAACACACCATCGACCAGTTTAGAAACATCGATAACACAACATCGACCAGTTTAGAAACATCGATAACACAACATCGACCAGTTTAGAAACATCGATAACACACCATCGACCAGTTTAGAAACTTCGATAACACAACATCGACCAGTTTAGAAACATCGATGTTCAAAATACATCGAATATTTTCGCGATCGTTCTAAATACAACCGATATTTCGCAAACATTGATGTTTCTAACTGGTTGAGTAACCTCTAACATTAAATGCATGTGCATTAAAATTTAATTTACGAGTTCGTTCAATTCGTTGAATTCAAGGATTTGAGAAGGGGCAGATCCTATGCCCAGACCGTAGTTGTTAACCACATCTGAATGTGCGAAATAAATATGAAGAAAGAGAAAAAAATCAAGGGCATGAAGGTCATCTCGGACGAGGGAGTTTGGTCGCTGAAAGTAGTACAATGAGCGTTATTTTGGTTCAAAACAGTGTTACCATAATTTGTATTTCACATTTTACTTTTACAGTATTGTGATACTGGGCATTTTTCATTCTGAAACAATACATCGGAAAAGAAAAAACATCGATTACAAAATATCGATGTTAAAATAACATCAGCGTCAATACATCGATGTCACACCCCTGCTAAGGAGACGATAACGACTGCGAGAGGGGTGGCGAAGGAGTCGGTAGGAACGGCGACTGGAGAAGGTGAGGGGAGGTAGGAAGGAAGAGGGGAGGTAATAGGGGCGGTTGTGGGATACTCGCAATGGTTCAGCGGCAGAGGCCCGGAGGGTGGTGGGGAATCAAGTGTCATTCCAAATTTGAATTTCCACCTTACAATGCAAAATATACATTTATTAGAGAAGAAGATAGTTTCAAATATCGAGGGGAAAGCAGAACTTGATACGGAACATTTTTTCTAAATTTTAGAAAGAAACAACCGGGAAAAATTGAGGGATCTGAACAAATATGAACAAACAATCCTATTTTAACAAGCATACGTTTTTATCACATTCAACAATATCTAGGATCGAGCATCAAAAATACCCATCGTTATACCCCAAAATAATACATACCAGAAGTTTTATCTCTCTTCATTTTCACTCTCGCGTATACGTTAAACAAAGTTAAGTAATGCTTCAAAAAATTAATGTATAGATTTAAACGAAAAAAACGCGATGTTTGCATCAGCGATGCAGAAAAGTTTTGTTCAATTGCTTCTCAGTAGTACATACACGTTTTCCTAAAATGTACATTCCACAACACGGATCTCTTAGTGTACACGTAATTCATTGCCGCACATTATTGTTCGTAAAATGTGCCTTCAATCAGGAATTTTGCAAAAGCACCTTTTAGAAGATTTATTTACATTGAAACCCTCGATGCTAACTTCGGTGAATAGGTGTCACCTTGCGATGTCATGCAATTTGTTTTTGTATCGACGTCAGGCCCCAGCGTCATACTACTTCATACGTCATATCTGATTGGCTTAGTTTACCCGTGCACTTAATGGTCAATTCTAAAATCGGATCTCTCGGGGTATATGAGTACTCTGGTCAGTACTATGCATTTGATTTACGTGACAGATGATTGTTTTGACGCACGTTCATTCACTTGCGAGAAGATAAAACGAGCTCCAGAAATGTCCAGACGCACCAAAACTCAACTCTTCAGATGGTGTCGTGAGGATTTCAAACATTCATTGTTCGTAGTATTTTCTAAATAATGCCACAACTCATTTTGTCATTCTGTGTGTACGAGTACTGATGTAGACAGAACATAATCAGTAACTGCTTGTAGGGAACTGCAGGTTTTCTTTTGCTAGTTTGATGTTTGAAATGAATAACATGAGGAATATAACAAACGTAGATAAGGCAATGGTTAAAACTATGAAAGTAAATAAAAAAAACGTAAAAATGTGGTTAATTTTACAAAAGGAAGAATTCTGGAGGGTCTCGAGTTAGTGATTACATTCGTAAATGACCACTTTATATTGTTTATATATTGTAATATTTTATTTTTGTTACCTTTATTATTTTAAAATTCATACTATGATATTATTTTGTTCTTGTACTACAACACTAAAATTAATCAAAAAAGACAAATTAAGTGAATTATTAGCATATTAACTGGAAACCGTTTTCTCAGAAAAATTCACATGACTGTATTTTACTCTCATTTACCAAGTGAGAAAAATAGAACTAGATAATACTGGGAACATAGCGAAACGATACAATGTGAAAATAAGTGTTGTAAAGTTAAACAATATGTGGATACATTCGATTATATTTTCCCTACGTAAAAATCCATACAATGATTAAAAATGTCAGAACCTGTTAGCCTTGTTAGCTCATTACTGCCTAGTCCTATTAACTATAGAAAGGTATGCATCTCTTTCACCCATATAAACTGACTTGAATAAAACAATGAAAAGAAAAGAAATACAGAGGAAAAATTAGATGATACAAAATATCTATAGGTACATTTTAAACTCACTACTCAATCTTCGTAAACAACATGCTGATTGGTTGCATAAGCAATCACGTTCGTGGAATATTTTTTTTCGATTTGATTAATCGTCGAAGAGCGAACATTTGCACACATAGTATTACGTTAAGGATCTTATCAGAAGATCCGCGCATTCAAATAAACATCGCAATATAGGTAATATTCTTATTTTTAAATGAATGAATATTTAAAAAATAATCTTCTAATAATACACCAACAGCATTATCATCAGTAGAGGGCGGACTTTGATAACCGAATACTCGAGCGCCGGGTGCCACCGCGAGGCGTTTTCGTCGCCAGCGGGGCGAACGGGAGTTTGCGACCTTCGCCAGCAACTCGGTCGGCACGCGCCCTGTCCCGCCGCGCCCCCGACACTGTGCGACACGAAACGGCAACACGATTCGACACGACACGCGGGGGCCTCGTGATGCGGGAAGATGGAATACGACACACTACGATACTTCCAGATACTACACAACACGGCACGAAACAATACGATACCTCGAGATGCTGCACGTGTCACAACAAGATGTTACGCGATTCGATCAGTTTTCTCCCCCCTCCCCCATAACTCACGTTGCTTAGTAGAAAGCGAATGTATCCTGTTGTTTGCCTTCATTTGTCGCTGAGAACATCTACATGTCTTATTTTTCTCATTATGTGTAAACGGTACATTTTTTCCTTAAATTTCATCTGCTTGAATATTATCCCTTTCACCGTCTTCTTTTCTTGTTTTATCATAGTTTCTTTTTCAGAAGTTCCATCTACTTGTGTTTCATTCTTTCGACGATAGGGAGCGAAAAGATAACTTAAAATATTCGATTACGATAGTCCCTGATGCGGTATCAAAACTCGCTACAGACGAAATGACAATATATCGATGGTTTTGGTACACTATACGCGTGTAGATTAGTTCAGGTTTTTCATGTTGTGTAACGTAATCATGGTGTCGAATGATTGATACATACATGAAGGAAAAATAAGGACTTTGGCCTCTTAAAAATATATAGTTAATGTTAAACGATCAGATCAGAGCATGAGACATTATGTGATGAGTTTGAGTAAGCAACATTATCAATTCTGAAGACGATTCTCTCAAAAAAGACTCCAGACCATGTATATCACTTGAGAGGGATAAGGAGATCACTTTTTTGAGACAAAAAAATAGTTTTGTTATTTTATTGCGAGGGATATTGAGAACCACATATCAAGACAATTAAAAGAAAAGATTTATTAGTGTTCTTGCCGATACATCACTTTTACAAGGAGAAATAGCACTCAAAATATTATTTTCGGTAATCTATATCTTCGCTGCTAATAAACGTCGCTCGTACGCACCATGGTTACAAAGCACCAAAAATACGTCGATAAAGTCGTCGAACCGAACTCTGGACATTATAGTTGAAACCCGTCTTCTTTTAGACGGCCCTGCTCCCTCCGCGAACACATTTCTCGCACCGCCCTCCATCACAATATTTGCCTTCTCTTCTCCGCGCCCCGCCCAGCCGCATTCCGGCAGAGTGCGAGGGCGGGGGCGAGGAAGGGGCGGGGCGGGGCGGGGCGCGGCGCGGCGCGGCGCGGCGGGTGCAACAACCCACGGCCGCCGAAGCGCCCATTTCGCCCGCGGAGTGGAGCGGGTTACGGCCCACGCTAGGAGAAGCGAGGCGATCGCTCGCCTTCCCACACGAGCGACGCCCCGCCCCGCCCACCCCGTCCCGCCTCGACCCGGCGCCTGACGCCGCTCACCCGGTGACACAGTGAGCCCGGAGCGCGCGCGTGGCGGCCACTGGGGGCAGGACGCGGGAGGAGCGGGCAGCGCCGAACGGGAATAATGGAATTCGGAGAGAGAGGAAGCGGAATGGTGCAGAGGCGAGCGGAGGAGGCGAGGCGCGGGGGGCGAGAAGCGGAGGCGAAGAGCTACGCCGAGGAGGCGCGATCGAGACAAGTGAAGCGGGAAGAGCAGCACATGTTTTCAGGAATGACGGAACAAGAGGAGACGGGACGAGTCGAGACGGGACGGGACGGGACGGGACGGGACGGGACGGGACGGGACGGGACGGGACGGAACGGAACGGAACGGGACGGGATTGGACTGAACTGATCCGAACGGACTGGAATATAACGGAACAGAACAGGGCGAGATTGGACTAACTGAAACGGAACGGGGCGAGATGGGACGGGACGACTGGGAATGAGACTGGGACGGAACTAACTGATGAACCAAACGAGTCGGGACTGAATGAAACGGACACGCAACGGGACGGAACGAGTATTATATTGTATGGGACAGGACGGGTCTGTCCGGAACCCGACTGAACTGAACTGAAGGGCATGATGAGAGGAATGGGTCGGGACGGGAGGGGAGCGAAGGGATGAGACGAGTCTGGGTGAAACGGAACGGACGGAACAAGTGAAAAGGGTCGGGCCGGAGAGAGGGGGACGGGACGAGACAGATCGGTCCGGGATGGGGCATGGCAGGGCGGTACAAGGCGGAGTGGAGAGGCAAGTAATTGGGGCGAACGCAGCGAGAGGGTACAGAGCGGGCGTGTCAGGGAGAGAAGGCGAGGGAGAAAGAGAAATGGAGGTAGAAAGGGAAGAGGAGGAGCGCTGTCCCGTTGCGTCAACCGGCGCGAGCACAGCGAGGCGGTGCGGGAGCGGTGGCCTTTCTTCCGAGTTTTCGTAGAGCTATTCAAAGCATTCTTCTTGCCCCCTTTCATAACCCTGAACACGTTTTTAACTCATTCAGTGCGGCGGAATATTCATGCGTGTGGTTCCCTGGAAACCGCTAACGTTCAGCTTCATTTCTTCCTCCTGTAAGGCTACGATATGGAGATTCTTAGTGGATTTTAGGGTTGCATGTAGACGTCTGGGTAATTCTGTAAGTGAACTTGCACTCCATGAGTGTGTGGGAGTTTATAGTGTTTTGTAGACTATACCACTAGGGGTAGGCCTGTACAGAATATTGCTGTTTTACTCAGAAGGTCTGATTCAATTATACATTGTACGATGTCAGTCATAACCGTTGCAATTGCTTTCAACTTTGAGTGATGTCTGCAATGGCACTGCGGATTTTTAATGACTTTGCGTACATTTTCCCATTAAGATGGTTAGTTAATCCTATCGATAAGTTGGCATTAAACGTATGTGTATTAGTTCAATTTTAATTCCGCAACGAGTTCAGAATAGTAAAGTTAGACATTTTTATGAACTTACTGTTCTTAATTAATTGAGAAGGTATACAAATGTTCATGCGCGAAAACAAGAAGTGTTATTAAACAGTTTTACACACAACGAAACCACTTTATGTTACTACATATTTGTGTTCATAATGAACATGCTTTAAAAATGGTGTCCTACAAGAACACTAGTTGAATTTAACTACGCCATTTGTGCATGATGCTGAGCAACACTTTATTTCGTTTAGAAAATCCCTACATTCGCTATACTCGTTTCTATTACCTTTTTATTTCGTGAAATTTATCAGTTTACAGATAAAGAGACGATATTCAATGGAAAATAATTAAAATCAAATTCTGTACACACACGAGCAACTCTACAATCATCAACAACTAACTACAAAGAACACTAGATAATAGTTTTTCTCGCAAACGATTTATTGGACATGCAACTGCTGTATTTACAACAACATAACAGATTTAGTGATAAATTCTTTTAAAAAAAATTCATTTAAACCTTCTATAAAATTCTCTTGATCAGTCATTCGGAAAACAATGTACGCCATGACGCTTTCGTGGAAAAGCGTTTGCACAAAAACCGTTCCCGTGGAGAGACAAGCGAAGCGGCGACGGCAGCGCCCAACGCGAGCGCCACCGGCGGTAAATCGGCGTGGCGGCGATGTCGCCAACTAGGGAAGACGACGTTAAAAGCTCCATGTTCTCGTGTGACATTCTCACGGGCGTTCTACTCACTTTCCAGAAAAATCCGCGCGAACTACGACGCCGCTGCCGTCGACGATTTCCGACGCTCGAACGATATTCAAAACGGCCGCGAAGAATCAAATTCAAATGTATTCCGGCTGTTTCGTGAAACTCGTTCGCGGTTTTCGCAGCGGGTTGCGTGTCAGAAAAAGCTGAAAGTGCAACTGCTCGCGGACCCGGAAATGCTGGGTTTTCGACAGGTGAACGCGCAACAAAAGGAATGCAAAATGTCCATTGTTTGTGGTCGGTCCTTTTCTGTGTCTGCTAGATGTTCTCTCGCTGCGGGTAGATTGATTGTGGTCGATAAAACGTTTACTGGCGGAGCGTGGCAATATTTTCAAACGCGCGTTATGTAATTGTCGGACCCTAATTCTTCGTTTGATGCAGACTACCAAAGAAATTCTGACGAAAAAATTGATGACTGTGATATGACATTTTCCATAAATTTTAAGAATTAATACAGGGCAAATCGTTTGACATACGTATATCTTTAAAAATAAGTAGACTTTTCTCTTATTTTTACATTTTTCTTACATTTTGTAGCCTAACACTTACCCATTTATGAACTTTTACGTTTATTGAAATTTTGTCGTCGCTTCTGAGAGCTAGATTTTGGGTGCTTACCTTCCATAAATCAAATAAAACCGGGATTTGAAGGTTTTTATTCCCTCTATAATCTTCCCTCATGAAAATATTAGTCTTCAAATCTCACTATCTTTGATACTACTTCAAAGTATGGGTAACTTTCTAAATCCAATTCCCATTAGCTCATTCATTACCCTCTCAGTGCTTTCTTATTCAGATTGTGGAGCAGTTTACGTACAAGTACGGTAAATCTGTTTAATAAGAAGAGCATAACATTACAGTACGTGTGCTTAAGCATGCAATTAAATGACACACTATGCACAGATCAGACTTAATCACTATCTAAATGCGACAGTATTTGTGAATATTTCAGCTTTGTGGTGAACTATGTATTTCCCAGCAATTCCTCATCATCCTTTATAAGTAGGTCATTACACAAATTACAGTGAGGTCCGTGCAGTAGTAAGGTACATCTGTTCAATAGAAAAAAGGTATAAAATAAAAGTACAACTTTCCATGAAATTAAAATGAAACACCATGACGCATCTCTAAGACTCTCGCGCAAAAGTTTTAAATCCCGCAATAACTTGAAAACGTAAATGCAAACCGGTGTCCTCTCCTGACGTACGTACAGGAATAACCTCAACATGCGACGAAGAAGCCAAGATTCGTTTATTTGGCCGGGCGCGACACAGATTTATATCAAGAATCGAAAAGTTCATGGTTGCTCGACTTGATGGTGACATGAACTTTGGATAATAGCTACATAGCAGTCTGTAAGACAGTCTGAACGCGATAGCGGGACGAGGGTCGCGTTTGAGTTGGACAACTGAGATCCACGTGAACATTTCGAAAATTAGGCAACTGGCAACGATTCAACGCACATTGCACGAATGTAATGCCTTTAAGCTACAGAGGAGATGAGCAAAGTCACCTCTCGACTAGTCTCGGATAACGTTTTTAGAATACACAATTCTTGTGATACTGTACAAATTTACTTGTATTTCATAAAAATGTATCTCCACTGATAAATCAAGTTCTTTGGAGTAAAGCGACTGCAATTGCTGAATCTTTTCGAGTTCGTTCTTGAGATACTAATACATTTCACAAGTTTTTAGTGATTTACAGCAAAATCAATTGAAGGGAAATATCTAGGGCAGGATTAATATTGCTTCAGAAATCTGTCTGGATGATCTAGTACATATATACATTCACATATATTGAAACTCATTGTATAATATCCTATAATACATATGCTGAATGATACCGGTAACTAATGAATACAAGAGAAACTATTAAGTGAAACTGATTTAATGGACTCGGACTTAAACGTAAGTAAAATACCTGCAAGTGATTCTCTTTGTAAATTCTTTCAAGGAAGGCAACACCCTTGTGTTGTCACGACCAAGTCTCGTGTGCACTCTACTTGACAAGACTTGACTGCCTTGACTTGGTCGCGAAGTTTCTACTTCACGATGAGGACGATTTCTGTTTCTTGCGGGTTCTCAGGGAGTGACCGCAAATGCAATGGATTGTTGGTTCTCCTAATTAATTGGAAAGGTTTGACTAAAACCGGATGTCCGTAACCAAAGCAACTTACCCATAATAAATAATGTAAATCCAAATAATCCGTTTCAGGCACCAAAATATTAACAAAAACATTTACATCATTTGTTCTATCGTGATTCTCTCTTCTTAAGTGATTCTTTCTTATCGTGATCTTCTTTGCCAAAGGCCGGACCTTAGTAACTTAGAAATTAAGTTACTTGAAGTAATGAACGTAGCACATAGTAACGAGGCTCCATAGAGGCTTTTTCACCTGTCACACCCAATTCACGAGCACGAAAAACAAAGGATTATTACAAAATATTGAAAATGAAGATGGTGTGATGGTTATGCCATGATAAACGAACACACAGTCACGAACGCATGAGATGCTTCTTGTGGGCGCTCTATTGCGAGAAATACGCGACCGAGTCACGCAGTTGGGTGGGCGAACTTGGTACGGGCGAATGTTCGTGGGGAATGTACGAAAACTGGGCCAAACTTTGAATGAAAGTGGAAAACCTGATGTTCCTGTAATGTCGAAGTTGTGGATTTATGAAAGCGAAAAAATCCTTCGTACGGCTTCCTTCGAAGGGGAAGTAGAGCCGGATGTCCCATGTTGTAGATATATTGCACGTAAAAGATCATCAAGCGTAAAAAAAAAGGCTTTTGAGCAAAATTCAAATCGCATGTTTTGTCGCCCGAATAATACCTTCTTTCTCTGCCAGATGGCGTAAGACGTTAAGCAAATTTTGCGTTGTCAAGTGAAAGAGCAGGCCTGATGACCTGAGCCTCACCACGTAAAATAAGGTATCATTGATTGAATGGCCTTTGTAAAAAGAGGGCAACCTAAAACCGTCGCCGCCGGCGCTCTACAGGAAGCGTGTGTAAGCGCGTTCGATGTGGGTTGGGAGGCACGTGGCCGCTTTGACGCGAGCAGCGCGGTGCACACCCGCTTTTATGCAGCCGGCAGGTGACGCGTCCGGGTCGGGCCGCGACGCGACGGTCGGGCGGCGGCGGCGGCGGCGGCGGCGGCGGTTCACGGCACGAGCATGTCATGCGTGTCGCTGCTGCGGCGAGAGCGGAATACGTGAGCAGAAGATGGCGGTGGCGGTGGAGATGGTGGCGTGGGAGAAGACAGTGACTGTAGCGGTAGGAGTGGAAGTGACTGGAGGAATCGAGGAAGCGGCGGCGGTAGCAGTGGAGGCGGCGGTGGCGGAAGCAGTGGAGGAGGCCGTGGCGGAAGCAGTGGAGGAGGCCGTGGCGGAAGCAGTGGAGGAGGCCGTGGCGGTAGCAGTGGAGGAGGCCGTGGCGGTAGCAGTGGAGGAGGCCGTGGCGGTAGCAGTGGAGGAGGCCGTGGCGGTAGCAGTGGAGGAGGCCGTGGCGGTAGCAGTGGAGGAGGCCGTGGCGGTAGCAGTGGAGGAGGCCGTGGCGGTAGCAGTGGAGGAGGCCGTGGCGGTAGCAGTGGAGGAGGCCGTGGCGGTAGCAGTGGAGGAGGCCGTGGCGGTAGCAGTGGAGATGACGTTGATGGCAGCAGTGGAGGAGGCGATATCGATGGTACTAGCGATTATGAAGGCGAAGCGATGGTCATCAGGATGACGGAGGCGGTCGTGATCATTATTAGTACTGTTGATGGTATTGCGATGTTGGTAGCAATGATTATAGTGGCGTAGTGTTGATTGTTTTAGAGTAGGGGCAGAGTTGTTGATAAAGCTTGTGGTGGTAGGCGAATCTGGCGTGAAGGCAATGATAGATAATGGTAGGTGGGTTCGTAAGGCGACGATGATTTAGGAAGTCGCGGAGATAATTATTGACGGCTATTTTAGAATTGGTGGTGTCGGGATCTAACAACAGCACAGGCAGAGGCCATGGCGATGGCGGTGGCTGTGGCAACTGGGGAGAATGGCGACGGAGGTGGTGACGGTCGCAGCGAGGAACCGCTGTTGCTGGCAACCTCGCCAGTAACGAATCCCGTTCTAACGGCGGCAGAGAGAAGCAAGCCGACTGAATAAAATGCCTGAATAGTGAGGAATTTCCTTTTTTAATGGAATATGTTTGCCATCTCTTTCTACACGTGGATGATAGATAATACAAACTGACTCTAAGAAGCTATATGATGCCTTAATGACCTCATAATTCCACATCAATGTGTAATATTATTCACAATTTACAGAATTTACATTTGTAAATCCAACAAGTATGCACTACTTATATATGCAAGTATACATACAACTAATTTATGTAACTATGAGCTTCAATGACGTTTTGCATTCGCAATTCAATATGATGAAATCGTTGATTGTTATGAAATCTGTATTAGCGACCACTATTGGGTCTGTGAACCAAGTGGTAGTTTAGAGAGGAGATCGCTTATCAGGGGTAATAAAAATTTTGTACGCAAAATGATCTCTTATTATCTGATATAGAAGTGTCATATTAGTGATGTAGGAATGTGCTTGTTATATCGTATGCTTATGAAAGTTTTTTTTTAAATATGAGCACGAAATATTAAAAAAAGGAAATATTTTAACTTAACATTATTTTGCTTTTTTGACACATATAACGTTTTAGAATTATTCCTTATTTATGAATGCATTTGAAATCTTTAAATCTCCTTCTGTTGGGTAAATATAGTGTTTAAATCATTTTCAGTTTTACGACTCACGATAGTTGTCTATTGGTAAGATTCCTTCATTTTCTCGCGTAGATTCAAAATGTCATTTGGAAATGCATGGCATATCCCATGTGTCAGTACGTCAAACCTACATTTCCTCGCAATTCTCCGCACAATTAAAAAAAAAAAAAAACCTCAGGCAATATATTTCCGATTGCAGACGCACCCCGAACACTGACGTTTCACAGGGCAAGTCGATAACCCTGACTTCCGGCATTGATTCCGTACCAGATGTTCTTCCAGGGCGGTAAGGAAAGGAAGGCTCTGTTACTTCGAAGAATTGAACGTTAGGCCACTTTCATATCCGCCGTCTTAAAGCAAATGAAACTGAAACGGAAGGAGGAGCCGTGATACCGTATCAGTGGCCACGGTTTATCTTTCCTTGAGGATCACTTGACCCCAACGTCTTCAAGCATAAAGGTTACAGGACGTTTTGCGTGGATACGTTATTCGTCCCCAATACTCCTAGGTTTGCAGAAAAGTTGGTGCAATTTATACTTAGATTTTTTTGTGAAAATGGCCAGCTGATCAGTGGACAGGGTGACAGAGGATCTGCTAATAGGGGGTATAATGAATGAGTTTGAATGCCCATTCCAAGAAAACTAAGTCGCTGAGGAGGGTGGTCGTTTAATAGCGGTGGTCTTTTAGACAGGATTCACTGTACGTTTCGAAAACGGAGGTTTTCGTTTTAACGGAGGTTAGAATTTTTCATAGGTAATACCACTCGTTCTTTGGAAATTCTCAATAAATTCCCGTCTCGCGAAGCGCGGAGAGGATTTATCTGAGAATTTTCGAAGCACGAGTAGTATTTAATGGAACAATTCTACGAGTGAAAGTATGTCCATCAGAGTTCCAAAATGCGCCAACTGAAAATAACTGAAAGCTATGTTAAAATTACATGCGACACAGCGATCGATGCAGTAAACCGTCACTTAAGATAGACGAGTCACAGTTTATGACACATGAGATCCATGAGTCACCAGAAGGAAGAACGGGTAAGAAAAATTGTATAGAAAAAGCGATAATTTTTTTAGATACACCGCCCACATTGGAACATTTGGTATGTATAGTTAAATATTATTTGTTTTAAGTTCACGAGTGGAATAGTCATTGTAATTATTAAAGATACTTTTGCCACACGCAAAATTAAAAATACTTTTACAAGTTACTCACTGAATATTTTTGGAGAAATAACAGCTTATAATATTGTTCATCTGCTGATAGTTTCTCCAAGAATTTTGACCATGTTCCTCTTAATTTGTTTATCTTACCAATATTTTGACTCCTTTTCAACTTCTTAATTCCTGTAGAAAAACGTGAAGATGCAAACAATCCCCACACCCTCATATATAGAAATAAAACAGTTTGCAAGGGTACCGTCAAGCAGCTTTTTGTTTCACAATTTTTTAAAGCATAAGCCATGAAATTGTAATTACTATCCTCGTAGCCTCTCAATTAAATACAATGGCTATGGAGAAATGTATTGCAAGACTTTTTCATGAGTTGCTTCGAGCCACTTACTACAATAATTATCGTGGTAAGAAAAATTGAAAGTAATATTCATATTCCTTTGATTCTAATCAAAGGAATCTGTATGTTACTTTCAAGCAGGTAGATATGTTGTAATTCTTGTGGAAGATTTAATATTTTTCGAGACAAAATACGACACGTACTTTTTAAACAATGATTATTAAAGTCTCTTACTTAAAGAATCAACAACGCGTCATGACATCGAGCAATGGGGTAGCAGAAGTAATGAGCTGATTATAGATATTACAAGTTACATTTCATATTTCAAATTAATATTTGCAAGAGCTTTCCTGAAAAAATATCAACTCATTTAATAAGAGAACGATCTTGAATTCTCGGTGCATTTGTTTCTGCAATTGATTGAAGTAATATATTCTGAAAGAGAAGAGGACAATCATGCAATCCAGTTGACGGTGACGATCCAGAGAGAAATAATTGTATTCGTTTTTTTGTTCGTAACATGAGTTGTGAACAGTTGAATTAACACAGTGGAAGAGATAATCCCTTGTTGGTTTTTTTATGCAGTGCCACTAAAAACGCTAATGTTTAAATGTAGGAAAAGTATTCCATATCCATTAGTTAATGCGTGGGCTAATGTTCATCCTTAAGAATAAAACTACGTCAGTGGAAATTTTAATAGCATCAATGTAATAAAGTTGTGATGTAATAATGTAAATAATGTAATAAGATGTAATAATACAATATTATCAACTAAAAAAACGTCTCCATGATTAGTCGTCTCCATGAATATGATGTCCTGGCATCTTTAATATATTTGCCTCAAATAAACCTTTTTAATCATTAATTGTATAAAGTAATATTGGATAGCTTAACAGTTGCTGACATACGCAAATATTATAATTTCATTTTAGGGACATAATTTGCAAGCTTCATTATTTGAGTAAAATTTACAGTGACATAACATTAGCAGTCACATAATATGAAAGACTCATTATTAAGAGAAATATCCAAGTCACTCCTGGTAATCCATTGAAAATATCTACTCGCATGCAGCGTTAGTACGAAATGCTTACTTTCATTTTGCGCGAAGATTATGAAAAGTAGCATGTGGACGCTACCCAGTTACCTAGTTCTCCACAAAACACTTTGTTCCGTGCCTCAATTCACTCACACAAAGAAAGTAGACTTCCGGGCCTTATTTTATAAACCGGAATAGCACCTAACGGTATGCCGGTACGAACATAATACCAAAAGCATGCAAACCAACCAGGAAAGGATGCGGTCCAACGTCCCACGTCCAACCCGAATACGCGCGCCGCGAAGCCTCTGCAAGCGATCCACTTTTTCCGTTAGGGCAAACAATCTGCATTTGCATAGGTGATCGCCCACGGTGTCCCAGCACGTGGGAGTCAAACTGCACCGCCATGTCTGGGTCATGGGTTCATAACCGCTTTACGACTGTGAGCTTCATCGTCCTCTCACTAAAATATGCTATATGATACGGTATAATTCGCATGAACGGGGAAGATTAATGAAATAAAATGTCCCAAATATTGAAGACTAGAAACTGGATCAGACGAGAGCGTAGGCTTCCGCGGCCGGAGTCAGTATTTACTAGGCTGTCCGGGTGACGCCGCGTCCATGGCGAAGGTGCCGACGTTTCGGTCGCCATTCTGCGACCTTCCTCCGCATTACGCCCTGAGGAAGGTCGCAGAATGGCGACCGAAACGTCGGCACCTTCGCCATGGACGCGGCGTCACCCGGACAGCCTAGTAAATAATGGATCAGACGAATCCATTTTCACTATGAACATGTTATATGCGTTAGTACTGTTTCACCATCATGACTGTTATGTCTAAAGATAAATATTTCTGATCCGACTGTTAGCCTTCAATCTGCGAGTCATTGCATGTCGTTCTTCTCCGCCATTCATGCCGATTGCAATGTGTACAATAATCGCAGATCGCTGTAAAATCGTCAAATAGTTACAAATGCAATGTTCCATTTGAACCAGAAACTCGGTTGATTTAATCTGGATAATGGAAGGTGCTGGTCATGTATATGTGGGATCAAATATTTGCCCGTTATGACGCTCCAATGTCTGTAAAACTAAATGAAATTTCATAATGTTTTGTTAGAAGCAATCGTGGCGTTCTCTGATTATAAAACATTTCACTGATTATAACGCATTTCTAGGCCTTATTCAATGGTACAGAATTTCTAGTCAAAAGGTGAAGTAATTTTCATAATAACTGGAAACAACCACTTACAACTTGTAGAACCATAAGTTGTTTCTAAAATGACACGATGTTCATATGCAGCTTTAGTAAACAATTTCGTAGGCAGATTCTTGTAAGAGATACATCTCCAGCTTCCGTTTCAGAGAAAAGTAAAGGAACAAATCACTGATGTGAATTACTTAACAAACTATGAAAATTTCTATAGTAAATAATAACTTATGTTGTTCGGTAAGTATATCCTAAAATCTCTATCATCTCAATTTTTGGATTTAATGGGGAGACGTGAAAGAGCAACTCTACCATACCAAAAGTATTGGCAGCCTTGATTAAAAACCGGGCCACAAATAAGTACAAAAGTGTGTGCAAATATACTTTCTTGAACTTCTTTCAAACATTACGAAATTAAGCTCAAGAGTGAAGTCATACCAGCAAAAATTATTCACATCGCAACTCATTCTGCAATGCTTATCTGATAATATTGCTCTAAAAATTCGTCCTCGTTGAAACTAAGTTTGCGATTAGCATTACAAAGTACATCTCCAACCATCACGACTGCATTCAACTCGCATATCTAAGTAAAGCAATTGCACAAGAGATGATGAGTTGGGCAGTGGCATCATCTAGCTTCATCCGTTGCGAGAGGGTCATCAACCTGAATAAAAAGCTCTATTCACTGTGACTTGTAGAATTAAAATTGTGCAATGTAGTTCTCAGAGTTGCACTTGTATGCACAGAGCAGTGATGGCACTTACTGTTCTTCGTTTGTGTACAGTTGATCTGCAAACATTCCCTGATTGAGTACTACTTGTACGTTGTAGATGTGAGTTCTTGGAGATGACCAAGTGCATTCATAAGCAGGTTGCAATCTCTCAACTAATCATTTGAACATAATGACAATTCTGTTTATGTGCCTGGGTCTTATATATTCGTTGTAATTGCTATTAAAATTAGAGCCCTCTGTGATGGATGAAACCTCTTCATCCGATACGAAAAAAAAACATCTCCCATTTCCTGAACAGGTGTCAGACTGTCATGAGCCAAGAGAATGTTTTATATTCTTCTTAATCACATATTCCACATCACATTACTGCAACTAAATTATGGGGATGTGATATTGAATGCGAATTCACATAATGGAACTGTAGCATGGCTTTAAAGGATCAGTTTTCGGATGTCTGTTATGCAAATTGCTATGATGTTTAATTATTGTATGGTAAAAATATATGAAAAACGCTCTTAACGCCGAGTTTGTTGAAAGATAGGTTTCTAGGGATAAAGTTCATTCCTTCCTTTGAACTTATATCCACACTTCCACTCGTCGTGACATCAAAATGCCGTTTAATGTAACGGTAGAAGATTCAGACGAATTTCAAGTTCACGAAATTCTAATCCGTAAGGTTCAAATCAATAAGTTTCGAGTTAAGAGCTTTGATTGATTGATTGATTGATTGATTGGTGAACCCGAGAGCTCCAAGTTCAGTAGTCCCGTAAGTGCAGTGCATGTTTTAATTGCGTGATGTTGCGATGATCTCCCGCTGGATGGTGAGATCTGGCGCCGACCTCGCCCAACGTCAGCTTGTTAGAATTTCCCCAACAAGGTATTTCCCACGTCGGAACAAGCTCTAATCTCCCGACCGGTCTCTCGTCAAGAGGGTAGCATGTGTAACAAGCGGTGTGCATGGGTTAGTAAGTGTGTGTACGTATGGTGTGAGCATAAAACAAGAGAGAGGAAGAAAATATCGCGCACAGTCCGTGGCCCGTTTGTAATGGTAATGCTCCGGCATTCACCTGCTTTTGATCGGGAAAACCACGAAAAAACTACCAATCAGAGCAGCGGTCGCTAGAATTCTCCTCCAGACAACGGCTGTATTCGTTGTGTCTGTAGTGTCGAAAACCCTACCACCGTCGGGACTCCAACCTAGCACCTCTCGGTTGGACGCACCGCAGTGACATCGGTAGATCCCCCTCAGCCGGCGTCGTTCTTGAAGCAGGCGGAATGCCTCGGGAGGGCGGCGCCGGCGCGGCCAGCGCTTTGTGGCGCGGTTGCGTCGCTGGCGGCAGGGGGAGAGGCGCCTGCAATGCACCGCTCCGCGTAAACACGCGCCCGAGGGCCGAGGCGGCCACGCGGCGGAAAGCGCTGCCAGGGTTGGCGCGAGGCACCTGCGACCGTTACGGCGCGGACGAAACACACACGAAGGGAGACACCCAGGGGCGGACAGAGAAAACAGGTCTGGAGCAGTGGAACTACGAGGGCCGCTGTCTTGTAGCGTCTTGTAGCGTCTTGTGGCGTCTTGTAGCGTCTTGTAGCGTCTTGTAGCGTCTTGTAGCGTCTTGTAGCGTCTTGTTGCGTCTTGTTGCGTCTTGTTGCGTCTTGTTGCGTCTTGTTGCGTCTCTGAACCCTTGTTGGACGTTAAGCACAGCTATAGATTATTCGTCATTATTTTTGACAGGTCTCGACAAGTCGCAGTCATTCAGTGCCTTTTATCCCTTCGGCCAGGGTCTCGGCGCCGTAAGGTGTCAGGGTTCCATCCTGCCACCCAACTAGAAACACGCGAAGTCTCGAATCCGCTTTACCTCCGAGACTTCACAGAGTGTAGTAAACGAACCCGGCTAGCGACGCCGGCGGCCGCCGCAGTGCTGCGTGTTGAAATAGACTACACTAACAAAACATCGAAGTTTCTAAACATCATTGCTCAGAATTAAAACGTCCATGTTAATGGATACCTCGCTGCTAAACCATCCACGTAACATCGATGTTTTTAAAACTGGATTAGTAACCATATACGTTCACGATAGCGGATATAATTTGAAAGTGATCTCCTTTACTTTTTAATTGAGATTTCTCAGACAAAACACTGTCAAAAATCATCAGAAGAAGAAACTTCGATTGCCTATTTCGATACTCCAAAAATAATGTTGGCTTCTTAATTGGCGAAAACTCGGGATTATTTTTTTTCACCCTTGGTCAATCCGAACTGAAGAATATTCAGTTAATGGACATCGAATTTTGTAGTGATGGTACTTTTTACATTTAAAATATATTAACATCGACGTTGCATTCTTAATTTCAAACAGAAATTCTGTCCTACCCGACACCAATTCATGAACTTCATTAATTTCTCCATTATCAGAACTAACTTACAGCGGTTAATATAAATTAGGAGGAAATACATATATTTTGCTTTGAATTAAAATACGTTTTCCCAATTTAGTCGGGGACTCTCGCAAGTTGCCCCAGGTATTTAAAGCGGCATGATATTTAAGGTGTGTTCTACTACATTTTAAAGAGCAATAATCTGTATCGTAGAAAAACAGTATCAAGTGGCAGTTGCTTCGAGTCGTAACTTTAATTGCTTACCCAAAAACATTATTTCGCTATAAAAAATCAGAAACGTTCTCAGATATATTTAATTTTTTCTTTCTTAGTTCTATTTCTGGGAAATGTGAATATATATGAAAAATATTATTGTGAAATTAAATTCTTGATTTAGATGTTGTTCAAATCAAAATTAAGTGTGATTTTAGTTATAGTGATGGAATTATATTTCCATTTGCATTACTATTTACAAGGAGATTTGTCAAACAAGACTTTCCTCAATTCACTCACTACAAATAGGTATTCAGATTTCGTGCAAGCGAAGCCCAAAGTCGTGCTCGCTTCGTTAAATACAGAACAAGAGCGGAAACGAAAATGAAGAAGCACTTTCTTTAGAAACATCCCATTATGTTTGTGTAAGAATGTTGCAGCTCCCTGCAATAATGAAGGAGGGCATACGTATTATTTTTCATTCATTTCTTTCTGGAAGATAAAATGGATGGCAACGAAATGAAACAGATTCTTCCATCTCTGATCTACTATTCTCGACTGCCATTTCAAAATGTTCAGAACCACTACATAATTCTCTGTTTCTTTTCAACAAAAAAAGTTACGTTGCAACTTAATATTTACCTTCATCAAAGGCCTTACAAGCGAAAACCTCAACATCCTCACGGAGACGGGTACAGAAATTACGACTAACGGCAACCCGCTTCTTATATCTCGCTCTCGTGCCTTTTCCGCCGGCCACTCCAGAACTTTACCACAAAATACTCTGAAGGTCGCAGCTCCGAGATGTAGATTCCGGTCCCGTTGGACACCAAAAGAAGGAGTGTGTCAGTGTGGCATCCTCCGAACGTCATTTTGACCGCTGTAAGTACTCCAGTTTTCTTCTCGCAAAACCGCAACCTTGAGGCGGTCGGATGATCGGAGCGCTCCTATCGAAAGCAACGGCAACCAGCCCGTTAAGCGCCGCGTCTGGCCTGCCTCACCGGACGCCGGAGAAGGGGGACGAACGGCAGAAACGGCAGAACGGTAGAAAAACAAACTTCCCGGCTCGTTTTTTACCGGCGTGATCTCGAAACGTGGACCGTGATGCTTTGCTGCTAAAATCGCGGATGCACAAAAAAATGTAGCTGGGTATAAACACGGTTTGAGGAACCGCACCGATTTAAGAATTTCCATTTTTGGTTCTTATTCGTTAACGTGGTGAGTTTTAGTAAGTTGTGTATGACCCTCTCCAAGTGCAACGTTGAAACTTTAAAAATGATTACTTTGTCTGTTCTTTACTGTAAAATACGAAATTTCATGTTTAAACTGTTTCATTATTAAAATTAATGAAGTAATAATGTATTTACAAATTAATTATTTTTAACTAAGCTTACACGTTCAAATGTGTTGCAGAATGGTAACTGTTCAATAGGCAAATATATAACTTAAAATTTCTTTTGTTTCAGGTGAGGCTTCTAGGCCAAAGGAAAGATTTGATTAAAGAATACTGCTGGTGAGTTGATTTCTACAAATTTTTTTCGATCTTTATACTCGTAGTTGGCTTTTAATTCCATTTTTGTAATTAATAATATTTAGAATTCAATAATGAAATAAGATATTAGACTTTTCAAGTTAATTGAAATTTCAATTTGAACTCTTCTGAATCAAAAAGAAAGAACTAAATAAATCAGATGGTATGTGAAAATCTGACTCCATAATTATCGTAATTTATTTCATGAATTAATTGTAATTTTATAAATCCTTGTTTTGTTTGATTAATATGTAACGGCGCTACGGGAGTTAAACAATCTCCCATTCTGTTCCGGCATCGAAATATCCTTTTAGAGGAAGGGCACACTCAAACATGGTGTCACATGAAACGCAGATATCTCATTAAAATTTAACCGAAGTAAAACCACGCGAAGGGGAAGTACCAAAAGGTCTCGCGAGGCCATTCTCGGATTTCAACGCCGCCAAAAATCCCACCCAGCGCTCCGGAGGAGTCCCATTAGAGTAATTCTGAGAACACGAGACGAAGGCAAATCTGCGCAGACGAATCTGATACGACGAGCCGGCGGGCGGGCGTGGCTCTCCTTTAGGTCTTAAGCTCATTAGCGTAAAGAGGGGGGGAGGGGCGAGCGGAGGCCGTAATTAGCTAAATGGCTGCCGTTGCACGCAGAAGCGAAATGCTTCATTAACGCGTAATGAAAAGCTGCTGCTCCTTCAGATGGAAGAATGTGAGATGCGAGTCAGAGGTCTGGGGAGACTCGCAGACGAGGGCAACGCTGTTATACAAAATACGGCCTCTGAAGTGCTTTTGCTGCTATGAAACGTTTCGCGTTGACATTCCGCGCATTCTTTTGTTTCCTGGGAGCGAAAGAGGGTTTCTTGGAGGCTGGGAAGATGTCGGAAAGCAGGAAGCGCAAGATTGAATTTGTGTGTTTTCGGAGGATGATCGAGATAAGAGCGATCTTTTCTAAAACGCCGTCAACTAGAGCAGCATCGTTATAACACAGACTCAAACAAAACATCTTTGTTTTTGTACATATTGAACGGGTTGAAATATACGATCGACCCACTATTGGACCACATTTTATGTATAAATATTTTCCATGAAAGTGGAACATTCTCATTCATGAAATTTCTGTTACTACGAGTTTACTTATTCATTAAAAACTTTCGGACCACATACTAAAATCACGTCTGGGAAGAATAGTTTAGTGATCAAAACATCTTCGGGTATCTACCTGGCAACTCAGTGGGAGTACGGGGAAGAATATAACCTTCGAAACTACTATAGATAGTCCAGCTCTCATTCTGTAGATTATGGTTTAAAGAGTATCTTTCGGGAAAAGACACAAATATTTGCTACCGTTTTCTCAGGGTTAAGGATGTGACGTTTTCGAATAAATACGATCGACCGCGCGAGGAACCCTTTAACTACAATTTCTAATTAAAAAACCATATGTTAGGACACTATTCGAAGAAAACGTGCACATACACACAGAAACGAAATGTGAGTCTACAAAATCGAACGTACTATCAGTTACCTGTAGTAGAACCATTCCTTTTCTAGTTTATTGTTTTCATTATTGTTCGTTTTCATGGGGTAAACAAAAATGTTGCCAAGCCTAGAGAATATTTTTGATGAGAGTTTCTCCAATTTTGCGCGCCTCTTCACATCAACTCCCGACCACGTAATGAAACGCCCTTCTCCAGAAAGAAAGTACATCTAGCGGCGCTATTCAAACACCGGCAGAGCACGTATAGAGAGCGGGCGGCGGCCGATGGCGTCGAGAGGGCAACGAAGAGGGCATCGGACGGGGCGCGGATGGCGACCTCGCGCCAGGGAAAGCGCTGCCTTGGCCGAGGCACCCGCGGAAGTCCCGGGCGGCGATGGCTATCTGGGGCGGAATATTGAGAACCGTCTCTCGCCGCTCCGCGTGATTGGCAGCGGAGAGCACGCGCCCCTCAATGCTTCCGAGAGCGCTACATTACGTAATGGCCCTCGTCTACTTGAATTTGAATTTCATTTTCTGTTTTTCCATATTCCTTTTTCTTTCCTTCTTCTTCCTTCAAAGTTAATTTTCGGTTTTTAAAACTCAAGAAATTCCAATTATGCGTCTATTGATACTTCACCAATAAGAAATTTGTGCTTTCTAATAACAAATTAATTACCGTTCTAAATAGGAAACTAGAGTGTTTTTTTCCCCTGGGGATTTTACTAGTTTTAGAGGTTGCCAATTTAGACTATCGGCACCAGGTACCTACAATGTCCCTCAAGGGGACACAATTTAAACTTTACAGTAGACAAAAGCGAGATTATATGTCTGAGGTCAGATGTCTCACAAGGCCTCCCGCGACACCAAAATATGCACTAAAGACTAGGAACAAACAGCCATGCGGCGGGACTCGAACCCGTGACCTTTCAGACCGAGGCGCTGAATCGGTCCACACTCTAGCCACCTCGACCAGCCACGTCCGCACAAAACTAGTGGAAATTAAAGAATTAAAATATCAACGCTAGTTGTAATATTACCACTAATAATATTAAAATATTATACTTGGTAAGAAATTATTTCGTCAGCCAGATGTCGAATGAACGTCTTAGACGAATACGCAAGTTCAACCCTTAAAGCTAAATACAATCCAACGAAACACAATAAATTTGAAAGACATTCCCCAAAAGCACACGTCTAACCAAGCATCTTCATTAAAAACTCGAGATAACTTCATCCACAACAAAAAAGAAAAAAAAAATCCGCAAACTCTCTTCAAATGCACTCATTTGTCTAGGCCCCAGCCTCGCGAGCCCGTGCCAACGAGAAACGCGCGTCATTGAGCGCAAACAAACGAGCAGGTGACTCCGTGACACGGCGGAAAAGCGCGCATTAAAGCGGCGCCCGCGTTTGTCTCGGCGCCCCCCCCCCCCCCACTCACCAGTTCTGCGGGGAAGAGTCGCTCCGAGAGGCCGGGAGCTGCGGGCGGTTTTCCTGAAGAAGCTCCACTTCCTCTCTTCCTGCAGCGCACCCGCCATCGCCCTCCGCCATCGCCCTCCGCCATCGCCCTCCGCCATCGCCCTCCGCCATCGCCCTCCGCCATCGCCCTCCGCCATCGCCCTCCGCCATCGCCCTCCGCCATCGCCCTCCGCCATCGCCCTCCGCCATCGCCCTCCGCCATCGCCCTCCGCCATCGCCCTCCGCCATCGCCCTCCGCCATCGCCCTCCGCCATCGCCCTCCGCCATCGCCCTCCGCCATCGCCCTCCGCCATCGCCCTCCGCCATCGCCCTCCGCCATCGCCCTCCGCCATCGCCCTCCGCCATCGCCCTCCGCCATCGCCCTCCGCCATCGCCCTCCGCCATCGCCCTCCGCCATCGCCCTCCGCCATCGCCCTCCGCCATCGCCCTCCGCCATCGCCCTCCGCCATCGCCCTCCGCCATCGCCCTCCGCCATCGCCCTCCGCCATCGCCCTCCGCCATCGCCCTCCGCCATCGCCCTCCGCCATCGCCCTCCGCCATCGCCCTCCGCCATCGCCCTCCGCCATCGCCCTCCGCCATCGCCCTCCGCCATCGCCCTCCGCCATCGCCCTCCGCCATCGCCCTCCGCCATCGCCCTCCGCCATCGCCCTCCGCCATCGCCCTCCGCCACTTGGTGTTTTTCTCATGCATTTTAATCTTAGAATTAAGATTTCACATCTCAGAACCGTGAATAAAAATCACAGAGGTCCAATTTTTCTCAATGTGTGTCGTTGATCACTATTTCAGACGTTTCAGCGCTAATACACACAATTCTACAAGGGAGAAGCAGCAATCTAATTCCCCACTTTCAATTATATCTATATCACTAATTTCCAACGCGCGCTGAAATTGAAAGAAAGCTATGCAGCCTCCAGCCGTGTAACATATGTTATAGTTTTGTCAGACATCCAGAAACTGGAAAAACACAGATAGGATGAAAGTTGCAGTTTTGACGAAAAACCGAAAGTATTTGATTGTGTTATTTCGCTCATTCTCGTATTAAGCGCTCCAACGGAAATATCTTATTCAAAATCAGTGCGTCTCTGCTTAAATCCCGCTGCTGAAATCAAGTGACAGGAAGGATTTAAGGACGCTTTCCTCCATTAAATAATTGTTCCCTGTTGCTCTCTTTTCTGATATTACTGGTATGTAAAGAACTATTGTTCTAGGTATCCGTATGAACTATACTATGTTATTGCAGTTTTCCTGAACACGGAGTTTGTTAAAACGTTCATTTTACAGTAGTGTTACACAAGAGTATTTCGTTCATTGTTCTTGAGCCGTGTAGATTCTACTATATGGAAAACCATTGTTCGATTCATTCAGCAGCATTTTTACTACTACAGAGTGCTAGACTATTTCCTATTTTTGTGAATTTCCTACTATCCCAATATCGCCGTTATTGTCGCCGTCTGCACTATCACTCTCTTTCGTCCAGACATCCACAAATTGAATTGAATTGAATTGAATTGAATTTGGCTTCTTTTACGTGGCGAGACTCGGGCCATCAGGCCCGCTCTTCCGTCTGACCACGCAAATTTCGCTACGCTCCTTTCATCAACAAGCAGAGAAAGGAGGTATTTCTTGGGCGAGAAACAGGCGATTTTGAATTTAGCTCAGAGGCGTCATTTAGGCTTGAGGATCTTTTACATGCAGGTCAATCTACTAACATGGGACAGCCGGCTTTACTTCCCCTCCGAAGGAAGGCGTACGAAGGATTTTTTCGCCCTAAAAATCCACGGCTTCGATCGGGTTTGAACCCGCGAGATTGGGTATAACAGTCCGGTACGCTAACTGTCACGCCATCGCATCGCCGCCGCCACAAATCACACGCGACGAGAGATTTCGCTCGCGATCCTCACCGCGCCGCCCCCGCCTTCCGCCCCCGCCTGTTAGGCGTGATGCCGTCACTTTTCCAGCGCCCCGCCCCCGCCCCCGCGGGCGTCCGCGCCTCCCACGCATTGTGCGATGCCTATCACATCCCCGCCCCCTCTTCCCTCGCGCCGTCGCGCTCCTTTTCCCTGCCAGCCAATCGCGCCGCGCCGCAATCTCGCGCTTTCTTCCGCCGCCCTGCCTGATGGGCTTGGCTCGTTATCGTCGCCGACGCGGCAACTCGCGCTTCTGTCTCCTACGGCCATTTCTATTCAACCACTAATGTCCCGTAAAAGAGATGGTAGATTCTAGCAATTGCTAAAAATGCGAAATGTTACCAAGCGCTAAAAAAAAAGTATGTTTGCCGTTCAGTGCAGTACATTTATAATGGTCTTCAATCTGCGATAAAATGCGAAATCGATTAGATAGTGTGAAATCACGTACAAAACACGAAAAGGTCGTCAATCTGCGATATAATTGTTAAAATGCGTGTTATAGTTTCCTTCGTGTTCTCTCTCTTACTAGGGATGCGACATTGACAACACACATATCTTCGAAAACATTTAATTTAAGAGTTTATTAATTTATGATTATTAAGATTTAACTGACAAAAAGAGTAAAACTAATAATAAGAGTAATAATAATAGTGATGATAATAATGATGATAATCATAATAATGATAATTACAGAAAGAGGAAGAAGAAAAAGAATTTTTAAAAAAGATTCTGAAAGCCTGGGCACCATAAGGCTTCTCAGGTTCCTAGTTCTCGGTACAGAAAAGATCACAAGAAGACGAGGCCCTAAGCTTAAGGCGCACTCGTCATTTATTACGCTTCTTGCGCTTTTATAATTGTTGAAGTTCACAAATGGCGAAGTATTAAATTTGTTTCTCTTACATTCTGGTTTTAAACGGAAAATATGAGAAGCGTCAAAATATTATTTTTATCTTAAAGAGTCCTCCCTTATTAATAATTTTCGTAACAAATGCTACAAAATGATAATTATTAACTTTTATGTAAAATGTTATGGCATTGTTTTCAAAATGCAATTTAAAAAAATGCTAAATTCTACTATGGCAACCGATGATCATTTCTATTTACCCATTTTTTGTGAGTCCTGAGTCACTTCCCTCGTCTTTTGATCACAAGCGTGCACAAAGGAGGGGCAGAGTTGCTTTGGCCTCCTAAAAATTTCGTAAGGAAACCTTTAGTTCTATGTAATGCAACATACTCGTATTATTTCCGTATATATGATCAATTTCCGATTTTACCCTCTTCAGCTCATAATTTGGAGATTTGATACACATGTGGGGAAAAGTTTCTCTAAACCAATGTATTTATTGATTTGTCATTTAAAATGAATTATAAATATGTAAATGAAAGAGTTTAATGGAAGAGGGCCCAGACGGGGCCATAAATACAGTTGACCCCTCCTGTTGTTTTAGGCTGTGCATGCGTATATATACGACAGAGATTTTCACTCGCAGCTTTAAGACGATCGTCGCCCAGAGACTTACATTAATTGTTTACTTTAAATTTACCAGTGTTAACGGAAGTACTGTTTACTTCACATTTCGTATTCTAAATCTTTGGACGTCATGTATGAATAACTGAAATTAGGGTAGAAAGAAGTGACTTGCTCTTAATGCAACATATAAAGTGCACGAAAAAATATTAATAATAGATTGAAAAGTATAATGTATTTAATAACTCTAGATGAACAAACAACTTTACAAGAGAAGATCATGCTCTTTTACACGTTTTTGTTAAAACTGTTGAATGAAAAGAGGCAAGCATTCAACTGACAAACACATATGGTCTTTAGAGAGAATATAAAAGCCAAAACTTTCTCAGAGTACAATTATCGTCAATTATGGCCTGAAGTGCTGTGCCAAAACACTTAGCTGACGTTATTTGAAAAGGCACCTGAATGTATGTACAAAGATAGCTAAATTAATAAAGGAACAAAATATACCGAGATACGCAAGAAAATTATATAGGACACAAGGGTATTGTATGTTGCCAACACTTTTTAATATTTATTAGGTCGGTTTTCTCAGAGTATGGAAATAAATGATACTCTCTAAATTTTATAAAGAATTATAACAACAAAAGTTGTATAATGACCCTTCTTTTTGTTGTTTCTGATATCTGATAATATAGATACTCTAAAAACAGCTTTTTATGTTCTGCTGATGATCGAAAAAGAACGTAATTTAGACATTTCTGTTTCAAAAACGAACTCGATGGCATTTCCAAGGAAATAACTAGTTTGATGTAAATAAGTCGTTAATTAAAAAAATATAGATAAAGAGAGTTCAATAAAGTTCCCAGAATTTGGTTTGCCGCATAAAAAATAATTGACGCGAAAAAATACTCTGAAATGTAATAGAATGTGCGAAACTGTTTGAAGGACATTGAAAAGCATGGTCAGAAAAAAAACACTCACGCAATTTTATAAACCCCTAGCAGTCCCTTATAAGATATATGGATGAGAAAAGTTGACTATGGATTCAAACATAAGAGGTAAGAAACCGCCAAAAAGAAGTTTATAAGGAGCTGCACCGACGTTACAAGTAGAGACAGGATTCAGAATGAGGAAATTCGAAACTACCTAGCAATTTATAATCCAACTGAAAACTTTAACGAGTACAGAATAGTTTGGAGAGACAACATCAAAAGAAATGAAAACGCCCATAAACCAAAACATATTCCAAAGTACAAGTTGAGAGAAAAAAGAATATTGGAAGACCGGAGAGAAAACGGATTGATAATGAGACGAGATGCAACGGAACGAAAGTTGTAAACCAAGAAGAAGAGACTAACTGGAAAATTACGAAAGGAACATGAGAAATAGAGGCCTTTAGAGCATGTTATTTAAACTAATTTTCAATGAACGCTATTTGTTCTTTTCATTGTACCTACTTTTCCTTCCGTGAATATAGACCTGCATGTGTTGCGATGATCTCAAGAAAGTCACTAGAAATACATTAGTCTGTCGACGGAGAAACTTTAAGTGAACAAGTAGCACGTTTTAAAATATATTTTGCTTTTGGCTTTACATACCCAGGGGTGCACTGGTGTCAGATCGCCCTTCGTCGTATTTTGATCTAGTATTTCAATCCCTAATTCTACTCAAGACCGAGAGTACCAGGCACGGGAAATTAAATACTTTACTAAATAGAGACCTAAAGTCTTTCGGTAAAGTGATAATTGCAACGAATTTCTTGAATGTAGTTTATTTATATTCTTAGGGAGGTTAAAAATTTTTCTTGGTAGTTTTCAGCACATTCTTTTATTATATGGTGTTTGTTTTTCCTGAGTTGAAGATAATTATAAAGTTTCGAAGTAAAAGAGGACCTGGCTACTTCGTGGCACGTCACAAAGAAATCCTCGTCAAAAATGAGATAGTATTTTCATCAGATTCATTCGTATATCCACACACGTTACTTTATATATATTCACAGGAAATTGTAATGTAACCGCGGACAAATTAACATGGTGGATCCCGGCAATTATGATTTCTGATCTCATGGTATGAGCGCTGAAATTCATGCAACCGTTGATGTTACATTGATTGATTGTTTAGTGATGCAGGGCACATCTACCACGGCCATTTGTCTCGTAAGTGCAATACATGTTTTTTGCTCGGGAGGTGGCGACAATCTCTTCCTCGCAGTATGGCGAGGTCCGGCGGCAACCTACAGTCTGCTAGCGGGGTTTTCCCCAAACTGATATCCCCCACCAGAACGCGCCGCATTCGCCTTTTGTTGACGGAAAACTACCGATCAGAGCAGCCGGCCGCTAGAATTCCCCTCCAGACAGCGACTGAATTCCACCTAGCTACGAAGCTAGTGTCAAAAATCCTGCCACCGCCGGGTCTCGAACCGAGGACCTCCCGGTCAGAGGGACTACTGTGACATCAGTCGATGCTCTGAGCCATCTATCCCGGTTTGAAGTTATATCTTTCCTTATTTCACACAAATGGTTACTTGACGTGCCCGTTCACTGTTATGATAATCAGTCTCTTTAGTGTAGTAAATGCTTTATCCCGGGATATGGCGGTGTTCCTCCCCGGTGGATGGTGAAATCCGGCGCCGACCTAAACGGGGGATTTCCCCCTCCAGGAATCTTGCAGCGGCGCTGGTGTAACGGTTAGCGTACTGGACTGTTGTACCCAAGTTGGCGGGTTCAAACCCGATCGAAGCCGTGGATTTTTAAGGGCGAAAATATCCTTCGGACGCCTTCCTTCGGAGGGGAAGTAAAGCCGGCTGTCCCATGTTCGTAGATTTACTTGCATGTAAAAGATCCTCAAGCCTAAATGACGCCTCTGAGCTAAATTCAAAATCACCTGTTTCTCGCCCAAGAAATACCTTCTTTCTCTCCTAGTTGGTGAAAGGGGCGTAGCGAAATTTGCGTGGTCAGACGGAAGAGCGGGCCTGATGGCCCGAGTCTCGCCACGTAAAATAAGGCCAATTCAATTCAATTCAATTCAATCTTCCCCGAGCTCTCCCCGAGCGACATATACAGCAGTATGGTGCATTCAAGTGTGTTTGTGAGTAAGGGGAGAGGAAGTAAAGATCGGGAAAGATCATGGCCTGTTTGTTAACGTACTTCGGCCGGAGTTTCCGTGACATTTTGTAATTCAGCTGGCAGTGACTCAGTAAGAGAAAGATGGCCCACCCGCGCAGCGACGTTTTCTCCATTTTCCTCGAAAGATTCCTCAGCATTGCCTCACACTTTGGAGCATGACTAATCTAAAAACTGCAGGAAGCAGAAAGATTTTCCAAATAATTTGCAAACTTATCTTGAATTTTGCGCCAAGAACTCAATGATTGTTAAATTAAAATTCACTGACATGCTGAACCAGTTATAGGTCGTTTTAAAATTGAGCACACGATTCATGTACCGTTTGAAGCCAACCAAGTATGAAGTTTTAGTTATCTTTTCATGAAATTAAGTGAGGCAGTTAACACCGTGAATTATATTATTTAATGTACGAACAGAGAGTCATTATGTTGTTTTCGAGTAGGTGTAATGTGTTTAGGTAATACAGTAATGTCCTTAACAGTTTTGTTAATTAAAACATGCATTACAATTAAATAATTTTCTATTAAAATTATCATATATTGGAATTGAACCATCTATCAGGATTAATGTGTATGGGATATAGACAATTATATTATTACAGCTATCTGGAAAATTGTGTATACGGATTGTGTTTTTTCATCATTGTGTTTTTCAACATTTTTCATCATTTACATCATTTATTATGAATCATTTAAATCATTTGTATTTTTGTCTACTTAGAATTAAAAATTAAGATTATTGTCGACACTATTTCCGAGTACAAGTCCTAACGTTTCAGGCGTAATGAGCTTCTATAAACTCGTGTAAAAATGGAAAAGTGAAGAAAAAAATTACTCAAATTATTATTATTATTATTATTATTATTATTATTATTATTATTATTACCAATGATGTTATTTAGGGAGTCATAAAAAATGTATATAAGTTGCATGAATGCTGAAATATAAGACCTCTCACTTAGAATTTTTGCTTCGCCTGAATGCTTAAATAAAAAAACTAGTTTCGTTTCCACTCTACAGTGACAGGATTACTATGATTCAATCCCAAACGATGCAGGTGAAGAGAGTGGTTTCTTACGCAACACTTTCTAACCTCTTACGATCCCATCGTGATTACATTGTTTTGTCTTGTTCCTCTCATCCGCTATAATTTACGGTGTGACTGTTCCTGTTGTGAGCTTATTTGGATGTTATAAAGTAATTTAGTCTCTAGTCTCTAATTTAATCTCTAGTCAAATGTGTAACGAGTTATTATTTGCAAATAAAGTAATGAACAATGATTGAGTGTAGAGAATAAAAGTTCGCACATGCAGTTATGCAAAGGAACTTCCGCATCTAACTGCAGAAGGTTTATTAAGAAAGATCACTAAGCAAGGATGAATTTCTAGAGAAAGTTGCGACAGAATTGAAGGTTTTAATGACTTTACGGCAAGAATATCATAATTCATGTGCTCAATATTCTCTTCTAAATTTTACGTATGATATATTACTTTTGAAATTGGCGGCTTTGTAGACTTGAAGGTGATTCCCAAATCATCACAAATGATATATTAAAAATTAGATAGACATATATTCTATGGAAAATAAGTTAAAACGTTGTATCTAACGTGTTGTTTCATGCTTAACTGTTAGCCATGCCAATTGTTAAAATTGATTATTTATTACGTATTAATGAAGTAACATACATTTTTATTCTTAAAAAACGTGTTGGGGGCTCCCTGTCCCCAAAGGGGTGAAGCATGTGCAGAATTAATCCCTCCTGGATCGTCCCTTTCATCAAGTTGACGATCAAAGTGCGACACAACACGACACGAGTGCACAGCAGCAAAGCACACCGTATGCGAAGTCGCCCACACTCGCGCGGGAAATGGGGCAGCGGTGGCTGGCAGGTGGGCGGCGGCGGCGGCGGCGACGTCTGCATAGCAATGACGGTGACGCTGGTGGCGGCGGCGGCGCGGGACACAGTAACCGAATGACCAAGAGTCCACGCGCCTGCCCGGCCCGGCCCGCCCCACCTCGCGCCGGGGCTTATCGCTGGGAGGCGCAGACAGGCCGCGGGATCCGCGGCAAGTGGACCGGGATACCGTTAGCGTTCCGCCGCCAACGCCAAGTCCGCCTCCGCCACCGCTGCCGCCGCTACGGAACGCGCTGGGTGTCCGCCGCTGCCGCCTTTGCCCGCTCCACCGCCACCGCCACCACCACCGCCACCGCTACCGCTACCGCCACCACCATCACCACCACCGCCGCCACCGCGCGCTGTCATTGTCGCTGTCACCGCCGCCGCCGCCGTTTGCTACTGCTCGCGCTGCTAGGAGATTTCTCAGGGAAGGAGAGAAAGGAAAGTCCTCATGTATTTCCTTTTTCTTGGTGTAATTACTTAGTAAAATATCTGCTTCACTGCTTGATGAAAAGTGTTGATTGCTACGAGGAAATTGGATTTGATGGGGTGTTCAATTATGTGACGAGAAAACTATCGAATACGGTTTGAGGAAGAGCTCTCGCCCTTTCGTTCCCTCCTGTAGTAATCGCCCATATCATACTGTGCTACTATGCCTCGAAGGCGTTTTTTCAAATTGAGCCTTAGGGCGCTGGATCTTTCCTTAAACTGCAAAGTAGTGTCGTCTCAATCGACAAGATCAACGCGTACCTGGCTTTGCGCCTTGCCCCTTTCTTTGCCCGTGAATCATTCATTCTGGCAAAGTTCCGGAGATGGCAGAGGCCGCCACATGGTGTTTCCTTATACCGCGGGGACGTATGAAGTTGGGTTGAACGGGAAAACGGAACTGATAAGTCCATCTCTAGTACCTATTTCAAGTTAACGTATGTGATTTACTTTGTTGGAGGTTTCATTCTTAGTAGTTCACTCAATGGACTTTTCTCCTCTTAATAAACGCGCACGTGGCATCGCTATCGTTCTGCGAGTTGATGTCTTTGCTGCCTCCGCCATCTCAGCTTCCGCCACCGTCACCGCCTCTGTCGCTGCCGCTACCGCGATTGTCACCGCTTTTACCACTGCTACCAACATCACTCATTGACACCTGAAGTCATAATTAGCTCAGTTCATCCGCCTGGTGGAAGAATATAATTCGCAGATCGAAGCGCTCTTAGTAGTGATGTGACATCTAAGACAATGCATCGATGTTTAAAATTAAAATATTGACATTAATAATACATCGACGAAAAACTATCGACTTTTTTTAAATGTCGATGATTTAACACTGGTTCGATAGCCACTAACATTGCACATATGCGCGGAACAACATTTAATTCCAGAGTGGCCATGTTAAATAATTTATAATTAAAATTTAAGTGGCAAAAAAGGTGAAAAGATAAGAACAATGAACAAAACCGACTCTGAAAACCTGAGCGCCCCTCAAAAGGTCAGAGCATTCTCAATTCGTCGTAAAAGAGTCAGAGCCAGGAAGAAGGCCCTGCGTCCCCGTCACGTGCATTCACCGCCTCTCTACGAACGCACGAAATACAAGGAATGACGTAAGAAATACTGCAGCACTCGAGTCATTTCGGGCAAGAGATAGTCTGCTTGATGACGGTAGTACAAACATCGTTCGTTTGGTACGAACCCATAAACTGACCACATAAACCGACACATGAAACTGAAAACAAACTGACTGGTAAGTGTATCATTAGCCATTACTTTTTAACTTTTACAAAATTGTCATTATGGAACTACAGAATTCACAAACAAAATATTGAAAACGTAAAAACATTGACACAAAACATCGATGTTAAAGAAACATCGGCAGCAATACATCTATGTTTAAAACATCGATATGTCTCTAAATTCATGATTTCTGAATTTCTGAATTTCTGAATTTCTGAATTTCTGAATTTCTGAATTTCTGAATTTCTGAATTTCTGAATTTCTGAATTTCTGAATTTCTGAATTTCTGAATTTCTGAATTTCTGAATTTCTGAATTTCTGAATTTCTGAATTTCTGAATTTCTGAATTTCTGAATTTCTGAATTTCTGAATTTCTGAATTTCTGAATTTCTGAATTTCTGAATTTCTGAATTCAACTGATTTAGAACCTTTCAAATAATCGTTCGCTGGCCTGAACCGAGTAATACAGCTGCTGCAATTGCCACCAATGCCACTCCTACTTCCAGTGTCTCTACCGTCACCACAATCACCAAGAAAAAAGCCACCGCCTCCCCCACCTTCGTCGTTCAGGCCCCGAGCACGTGGGGTGTAAACGTCACCTGAATGGCCTGTTCCGTGCGCGGAGCCACCAGGCGTTTTTAGCAGACTAGTCGTCCTTTCTTGTTATGCTCGCAATTTATAGGACAGACATGACGGTACTCGGTCTTATGCGGAGATGGGAGTTCGCGAAGAGTCAAGGGTGCCGAGGCCACGTGCAAATGGCTGTGTAATGTTAAAGATAAATGAAGAAGATGCACGGTTGTTACTTTTAACGGTGCGTTTTGCCCTTCGTATATTTCACTTATGGTTAGTAATACGCTGAAACTTGTTAAACATAGAATGATATTTTAAGGATAAATACGTACAAGATGATCGTACAAAAATATTCGTACTATTGAGTTTTTGCGCAAGAAGTATGATGAAACTTGCTCGAAGACATTCATTTACTACACGTTTTTGTCAGATCAAAAATCTTCTTTTTTATAAATATCAAGTAAATTATAAGAATAAAACAAATATTCCCAGTATCTCAGTGACTTCAATGCGATGAAAACGGGCCGATAAATACTACAATCTGGCCATTTAAACGAAACAATCGCTGTGACACGATTGCATTCAGGACACCTCGATAAAACAAATTGGGTTCACGTCATTATGGTTCTCAAATGCGGAAACAATTCCCTCGCCAATTGCTCTTATTATCTGTATAATCGATTATACTGTTCCGCGATAACGTCAGTTACGAATTTAATGGATGAAAAATGGATAATATCGCAAAAAGTAAAATCTGTGTTTTCACATAAATAAATGTTGACAAGAGTATCGATTTCCCGCCGATACCTTTCAAATGGAAGTTATGAAAGGCACTAAATAGATGATAATACGTATAAATAACGTCATTGTAAAGTGCAAATCGACCTCGTGTATTCTTTTAATAGAGATAAATAAATAGAATATATCGCACATTGTGTCGCAGTGAATATTGTATTAAGAGACTTCGAAATCAGACCATAAATACTAGGAAAACACAAGAAACTCCTCAATAGAATATATTAGAAAGTTTCAAAGTTTGTGTTACTTTTAACTGCGGTAGTGGACAACAACACAGGGGGAAGAGAGAGGGAAAGCTATTGCGTTTAACAACAGAATACGCAAGAACTAGTGGTTGACCTTGTGCGCAGTCATTACAGAATATTCATCACACATTTCTGAAATTATGGCGACTCGTGCTAAAAATTAATCTATTTCTGCGATCACATCAATTCATCTTTTACATTTATTGAGTTCGCTTTGTCACATTTGATAGAGGTGTTTTCTCGTCGTGGAGCAATGTAGAACGTTCTCGATTTTTAAAATCAAGGACTAGAAATGCAATTAAACATTACATTGTAGACAGAGAATTAGCCCTATTCTTACTTCTCCGGTAACTAAATAAAAGGGAAAAATAGGGGTTTATCTCGAGGAAGTCGCCGTTTTACGACAAAAACACCCATGTCTTACCCAGAATTTCAATACATAAGTCGGTTGCACTATCTGCGCCTTATAGGTCGGGTTTTACACTCTAATTTATTTTATTTATTTCGGTACTGCCGTATTGGTAATAGTTGTTAATGACGTTACGAACTACTTTTCCTTTAAAAAAATCCTTTTGTAGGTTGAGTACGATGAGATGTAAGAACCATTTCAATACGAAAATGTTCAAAGAAAAACAGTTGAACGTAAAAAAATATCAATGAGAGAACAATATAAATGGGAGAATATGCGGTTATTCAACGTCGCTCCTCCAAGCGGCGGCGATGGTGTAGCGGTTACCGGACTGTTGTACCCAAGTTTGCGGGTTCAAATCCGATCGAAGCCGTGGATTTTTAAAGGCGAGAAAATCCTTCGTACGCCTTCCTTCGGAGGGGAAGTAAAGCCGGCTGTCCCATGTTAGTAGATTTACTTGCATGTAAAAGATCCTCAAGCCTAAATGACGCCTCTGAGCTAAATTCAACTCGCCTGTTTCTCGCCCAATAAATACCTCCTTCCTCTGCTAGTTGGTGAAAGGAGCGTAGCGAAATTTGCGTGGTCAGACGGAAGAGCGGGCCTGATGGCCCGAGTCTCGCCACGTAAAATAAGGCAAATTCAATTCAATTCAATTCAATTCAAGTTCTGAACGGGTTCTCCCGAGACCGAGGTACCCGGACCTACTGCCGCGGCGGCCCCAAAGGCTGCTCGCGTTAACGAAGTTGTTGACATTCTCCGCCCCCTCCTCGCCTCCCACGTAAGAAAACGCGGCGAGCCGCGCTAACGGGAACGGCGGCCGCTGGGAGGTGTTTGTGGAGAACGGTCTGGCCACTTCGAGAACCGCGGGTTTCGGCTCGGATTTCCGTATTTATGTTCCATGCGACGGGAAGTGGTCTTCACGACCGGTTTTTCGCGTGATGTGCAATAAATCACTGCCTCAAAGGTTGGTGGTGATTGTAAATTTTGCAATCAGTCACTAGGTGTGTAGAACTAAACGGTATCCCTTTTTGTGGGTACCTAGTGGACAAGTATTACTTGTTTCATGACGCTCTTAAAATTAACAGTAAGGAAACATAAATAATATTAACCACGCAATGCTTAAGAATAATGTAAATATTAGTGCAAATTACATGTGTGTTGGGATCAATAAAAAGTAAAGAAATTTTTACTGAACAATTCTTTTAGTTGAAGACTTCATGCGAATAGCATTTCTTTTGATCTTCTACATTTATACTTTTTATGCATTTTCATTTTCCCCTTTTCTCTCTCTTTTTTTGATCAACTATTTTACAGTTTGTGATACGAAATAACGTGTGTTGTATTCATAACTGTTCCCTTAGTCTGTCAATTTACCCAAAAATATATTTCTGTTTTGCGAAGAAAAAACAAATCTGCAGTTTCAGAAACAAATTGTGAGGAAGGCCATATAATTAGCACATTCTGATTCCATGTCTCAGTAAAAATATTGAGGAGAGAAATATCAAACGTATAGCATTAGTATACACTTTAAATGACTGCCTGGTATTTATCTTGATTTAGGATATTATGTTTGAAAATTTATATATTGGTAAAGAAAATGCCGATTGGAATTTTTAAAACGTTTTTGTTTTAGTTATATTCCCACAGGGCGCCTTGATTAAAAAACTGATGAAAGTAGAAATACTTGAAATTCATAAAAAAAATTACATCACAGACTCAGACCCTGAGAAGCAGCCTTCTAGCATTACGCAGTTTCATCACGACCATCGGTGCACACGAACTTCACCAAATTAATTAACGCACCTGTTACGTAGGTCCGCGTTCGAAGTAAATCCTCACGCACAATCTGTGGACCTGACAAGGAAGCGATGGCTGCTCACCCAGAAGATCACGGCGCTTATCTAGTCACGATAAACGCAACACTTTCCCCCAGGTAGCGAGACACCCCACACGCGACAACGCGACAATTACAAAAGATAGAGCGAAAGCGCCCGCGCGGAACTCGAGACAGCACGCGAGGGCTGTTATGACGACAGCGGCACCGTAATGCTGGAATCTCCCATGGCGCGGATTGTACGACATCAAATGAAAGAAGGAAGAATCGATGAAATATTAACCACAAATGAAATGCGAAGAAAACTGAGAAATTGATCCAGACGATATTCAATAACGCTTGATTAATATTTCTTTTTGGTATATTATTTGCTTTTTTATTTATTTATGTAACGTCAAAATCGCTTTAAACTGTATGTTACAATTAACATCAGTTTCCCCAAGTCAAGTAAGATGTCTCAGTGGGCCAACTGAAACAACTGAAAACCAAATAGAAATGCCGGGTCTTTATTTATGATATTGAAAATTTTCGTATTTATGCTTCAACGCCACTATATAAAAGTAGAAAAAATGAAATGCAACCAGTTCATAATATTTATTAAGTCAAGATTAAAAGTTGCCTCCGTTAAAAATTTGGAACCATTAGTGGATGCAATACACAAAAAAATTGAATTAAATCTTTGATGACTGTTTTGACGAGAATGGCGTGTCGCTGGATCACACTCATTCTGTACACTAAGAAAACCAAAAATAAAATGTGAATTCACAGTCTTAAGAAACTGATTCAACACTAAAAGCTGCATTGAAAAAATATTAAATATACAAAACTGTAATTTGTTTGAGCAAAATATGAATTTATTTGGAAGTACGTTCTAGCTTTGATAGTTCTAGTTCACCTTTTATGCTTTTTTCTCGGAATTCATTCAATTTAATTAACGATTCAAACCAATCACATGTTAAATAAATTATATTACATTAAGTTATCACAAAATGCAAAATCCATCGTAGATCTTTTGAAAAGGAGGGATAAAACTGCAAATGTAGCGAAAGCCATGAACACTTTTGCATACAATGACATTTTATCCTGGGTTTTACTTAATTTTGGTCTTAGTTCCCCATACCCTCAAACACAAAAGAAATTTTATCACTTATTTCACCATCTGCTAAATGTTGGTGGGCCTTCTTGCCATCGCCGAGCATTCCGTATATATTTCAACACATGAACACCACCATAAATCGATTCGTGTCGGTGAGCCAAGTGTAGTATTCGGCAGAAAGGAACAAAAAGAGAGAAAGGGAAACGTTGCAAAGAAACTTCCACCGTTGCTAAAGAAAAAGGCGTTTGTATAAGGCATTAAAATCGGGTACATTTTTGATCACTGAAATGCGAAGTAACATATCTTTCCAAAAACACAGAGATCGAATTACTGCCCATGATAAACGTAGAAATATTACCATTTATCTGTATAGTGAAATTCTTTAAATATTTAAAGCAATTTTTTTTCAACTCATATTTTGTGCAAGGAACATTTAATTTACTTTCTTATTCATCCTCCAAATTCAAGTCGAATCAGGGGAAAGGGGGTTATTGTCATCCCTTTATTCATTATGTAGGAAACTTTTGAACAGAGGAATGCTATAATAGTGTACAAAGAAATCGACTAATAAAGCTGTATTTTTACTGAACCATAGAGTACTAAAATAAGGCGTTTTAATTTCGAGAGACTACATTGCTTAAGTCAAACTGTGCAAGTTGCCGAATTTGCAAAGGCAAATAAATATGCTCGTGAATTTGTTTTGAGGACCGACTTAGGAGACTACGAATCGAAATTAGATACACTGTTAGTTTTTAAAATTCTTTACCACAAACAATGTAGTTAAAGTATATTGTGTAATGAGTGTTATTAAATTATACTCGATTGTTTTGGTGTACATTACACATTAGCCGAATCTTTATGAAGAAAATGGAAATGGAAAATAAAAATGGCGTTACAATTAGACAAGTTTCCCCTACTTTTGTATTGTAAGGCCCGACAAAAATTAACAACTTAGTATGAAACCGACCGTCCACTCTGGTGGAAATTATGCTTCATTATAACGTTTCAAGTACCGTTTATGTAATTATTACGTTTAAAGAAGCTGCTGTAATGACTGTCACAATTTAATGTAAATCACGAAAGCGGCAGCCTCGAGTGAACTCTCGCAATTAAAACGACAGTCTTTTATTCACAAGCCGGCACCATTCGAATCTGCCGTGCGGCAGTTGGCCCCCCTGGAACAGTTCGACGGCCTATGCTGCAACACGCATGCGCACAATCGACTCTAAATTAACTATTAGGTGGCAAGCGCACTTTTTCCTCGCCGGATCTGCAGCGCACGCAACGTAACGCAACGTAACGCAACGCAACGCAAGGCAACGCAAGGCAAGGCAACGCGCTTTCAGCTCGGGTTGCGTGCGCTTTCTCGGGCCGCGGGGGCGGGTGGACCGTGGGTGGCTGCGAGGCAGCTGCCGCAGTCGCCGGAGAGCGGATGGTGGCGGTGAACCGATCCGCGCAGTGGTGTGAAGCGCTCGTGTGGGTGGAAAGTGGAAGTGTTGTGGAACGGTAGACGTCGCCGCACTAAGGTAACGACGGCTCGCTACAACAAGGCTTGTGCTACCCAGTGAGTGTCGCATTAGCTACTGACGTTATTACTCCCGTGAGTGTAGTGAAGGTTCTATCCCGGAAGCTGGCGGTGTTCCCTTCCCGCCGGATGGTGCTATCCGTCGCCGGTGGCTTGTGGGGGAATATATACTCAAGGTATCTCCCCTAGCGGGGCAACGCCTCCGATCTATGTGGTATGTAGTGCACGTAAGTGAGAGTTTATTTGTAAGGGAAGAGGAAGGAAAGATCGTGCGCGGCCCGTGGTTCATTTATTAGGGTTCTGCTCCGGCTTTTACTCGGTATTACTCGAAAAAACACGGCAAAGTACCGATCAGAACAACCGGCTTACAGGGAGTGGAGTTCTCGTGTGGATGAAATGTAGAAGTTGTGTGGAAGAGTAGACGCGGCCACTGTAAAATAACTTCGGCTCAAAGGGTCGTTCTCGGAGAGTTGGAGCAAAGAAGGCATTTCCGTGAGTTGTAAACTTCTATTGTAAATCTGATTCAATATTATTTTTAAATAACGTGGAGATCTGGGGCTGATATTTCCGGGAGCTTTTTGCGTTTTTGCTAACTGACGATGTTTCTGCCAGTGCAAATCGAAACTTAAAAAAAACTTCGAAACTTATCAAATCGCGTCTCATTGAAACCTTTAAGTATGAGAAGTCTCAATGAAAGCGCAATATCTTGTGAACTTTGTATGACGAATACTGTGATTCTAAGAATAGTATTTATTTTATCGTACTACTTTATTTGATAATGGAGAATTTTCAAAAACCATTCTTAGAATAAATAATTTCATTTTAATATGCGGCGGTATTTTATAGGAGAAAACAGTTTTAAAGTACATTTGCGATTTCGATACTTATCTGTAAAGTTTAAATTTTGGCAGATCCCAGGGATCACTTAAAAATAGTAAATGCGTTTGTGAAAGGGAATCAATAAATATATTTAAATCAGTTTTAGCATTTTGAGACAACCGCCCTTAAGACACTATACTCCGAGCACGTCAACAATTATCTTACCAGAACGTAAACATTTTTATGATGAAAATCCATTCATCAATGATCACTCATATTGACACATCGTATTAGAATTCTAATTGCAATGCATAAGCATCTAAAAGCTACGGAATTTGCGAAACAACTGCCAGGCGTACGGGTTACACAATATGGCGGAAACCGCAGATTCCAAACGGCTCTTGTCGAGGCATACTTTTTTATAATAATCCATTGGGAAAGAAGTTCCGGAGCAGAACCCGCTCTCGAGCGCGAAACGTGTGCGAACCTCGTCTGGGAACGCGCGACAGCTCGCGTTTGTCCGACTCCGCGCCAGGGAGAAAGGCTTTAATGAGCGCGTTGTGAAGAAGTTAGGTTAGGTGTGTGATGCAGGAGCCGCCGCCATGTTGCCTTAAGCCGTCGCCGCAGGCAGCGTTGCCGTCGTTCGATTGCTTGCGCCATTGTGCTTTTTTAAAAAAATTATTTTAATATACTAAACTTGAAAACTCTGAAAAACGGAATAATGGTACATAGGGGAAGGTTTAAATTAGTCTGAGGCAATGTAAGATATCATTTCAGGATTTTATCAGTGGATCGATGGAAATTGTTTGAAATGCCCGTTGAAGATTGAGGCAACAGATTCAGGCAAAGATTGCAACAGTATTGTGACAGGCACTTAGCATAAAATACAGAAGATAATACTACCCAGAGATTTAATCTTAAGAGATGTACCTGGAGATTTTAAAAAATGATTGTAGACAGGCATTAATGGACTTCAATAATACATTTTTTGAAGTACGATTTGACTTATATATCTGGCAATCATGTTTTATTGGAAACAAAAATAGCGTCTGTTGATCTCATTGTCATGCTGAACACGCAAGAATATCTGCATAAGTACCTAAAATAAATCTGCTTTTCTCTGAGACCTTGTGAAAAAACTTTTCTTAACACTTAAAAGAAACACCATATATTATTTTATATTTAAATAATTGAAAGTACTTTCATTTAAATTACTAATTTAAGTGATTGCATAACTAAATGATTAAAATGTCATACAATAAACTTCGGATTGCGGTTTTTAATATTTGATTCCGGAAACATCTTCCCTTTAAAAATTGTATTCTAGCCTAGAATATTCATGTATACTGTGTTACTGCGAGTGCTGATCGAAAAATATATACATACCGGCATTTAAGGCACACATAGCGGATACATACGGCATAGAACTTTAACTCAAATCAATTTGCTAAAATATCAAAATCTTAATTAAGCAATCATTTTTAATTTTGATGTGAAATTAGGGAAATAATTTCCTTTGTGTAAAGTACTTGGCATTTCGACCATTAACTGAGAGAACACGTATACGGTAGTTCCTAGATACGAAATTTGTCGAATTTTTAATCAGCTATGAGAGAACGAACAATGTAAATGGCATTTCCGGTTTCACTGGGGTATTTAGGAATGTCTATATTGGGTGTGAAGAGATTACCTTGTATGTGTATGTATTCGTGAATATGAAAGGACGTGTAAAATACGCGTGTATGACCGTCAGCGCAGTGAGTGTTTTCTGTGTGTGTCTGTGGCGTTCATTGTATTATCTCCGTAAGTAGCTATAATTACTACAGGAAGTGATTTCTTCTTACATTGATTTCGCTGGGTATTAAGGTTGTCATAAGAAGGAGCGTTGGTGATAGATAATACGAAGGGTCTGAGATGAGATTCTCTATCTGCAATAAATGGCATACTTTTTTATCTTCGGCAAGGCAGAAGTGTAATGCTCTTTATCCTCCCCTTTTTGTCTCTGGGCAGAAATTACACCGGAGGTTTTCTCTTTCCTTCCACTATAATAATGTGTGTGTGTGTGTGTGTGACTGATGATGAAAGATACATTAGATGGGACGATGTAGAGACAGGATAAGCACATGGTATGAAACTGAAACCAGGCCACAACAACACGACGAAAACGTTTACTAATCTCGAATCCGCACCCTTCGTTCCTGCACCCTTCGCTGACAACTCAAACTTTTTCGAAATAACTATTTTCAGACATCCCTAACTTAACAGTAGAAATGAAACAACTTATGCAACATTATTTAATTTTTTGGTGTTTAAAATATGTGTTACAACACGATACTTAACATCAAAACCTTTACTAGCGAAATGAAGCTTAAATATCATGAAGTTACTTTTTTTAATGTTATGAAATAAAACATCCAGCAGACAATAATACTGATTTATTATTATTATTATTATTATTATTATTATTATTATTATTATTATTATTATTATTATTATTATTATAGTTAGTGATAAAGAAATCTATTGTTAACGCACGACGCCCCATTAAAAAAATGAAAACCATCGACTTTGAGAAATTTCAAATCCACTCCTGGGATCGATGACGACCCCTCTGAGAACGCCATCTAACAGGTGCGCTCGTGCCTTCGTGTTGCAGGCGCGCGCGCGCCGCCATGTCCCCCCGCCGCTGCCTCGCGTCGACGCCGCCGGCGGCGCTGTCGTCGCTGCTGACGGCGCTGCTGCTGCTGGTGGCGGGCGGCGCCGGCCCGCCGCTGGCGCGGGCGCTACCCTTCCCGTCCGCCAGCCCCGCCCACGCCCTGGGCGACGCCGACGCCGAGATGGACTCCGATGCCACGCAGCGCGTGCTCGGCTCCAGGTGAGCGCCACCGTTGCACGAGGAGGACAGGCCGTGGGCCCGCCATGTTTTGTAACGAATTGAGGCACTTTTATTTTGAAGTTCTTATAAACAGTTTAAAAACAATGAGTATTTTACGGATTTCTTTGCATTTCCTTTTTTTTAAACGTTTATGTTTATTTATTTTCGATGCATTTTCTTTTTCCAAAGAACGTTTATTTATTTTACGCCAAAACCATACATTTAAAAATGTATGTGGCATGCTGTGGGGAGAAGTGTATTCGGTACACTTTTCCTTAATTCTGGGATCCGTACCCTAAGTCATACACAAACTGAATTATAAATACAGAAAGAAACGAAACTTTTTGGCAAGAATTGTTAACAAAATATTTGCTCCGATGCTATAAAATCTGTTTTTAAGGGCAAATCAGTTATAAATTTGGGCTCTTATCCCTCATCCTGTTCTTGGTGAAGGAATGTACGTCCTGTCGCGGCAACAAGAAGAACGATAGTTTGAATAACTACATTTCCTACTGAACTCTTAGAAGTCGAATATTGATAATGAAGTTAATTTTTTTAAATTTAAATTTATTTAATGTCACATCGACATCAAGGTCATTAGCGACTAAACATATAAATGCATTTTACAATTACCATATAAAATTTAGAACCATATTTACATTTATATTTCAGTTACATTTAAATTTCACGTCCGCAGACACGAGGGTAAGACACATGGCCTACGCATGTGTCCACGGTTGCCGGAAGGCCACTCTTTTGTGAAAGCCCAGATTAGATGGGGAAAAATCGCATTTTGTGATCTAAATGCTCATGTTGCATTCGGTCTTGGACACAAGATTCCAACTTAAGAGTGTTGATATTATTCTAAAGAATATTACTCCCTCCTACGAAAAGCCTTGTCCCGGTAAAAAATGCATGTAATATGCTTAGTGGGTCACCAACTCCTTGATGGCTGTGGGTTGGCATCTTCAGCAAGACGGCACTCTTACCCATGCGGTTGACCCAGACTTCAGTGAGTTTGTGACTCACTAAAAGTGTTACGTAGATTCTCATTGAGCCAAGGCATTCCGTTAAAAGGGATAATGTCTTTGAGCTTTTTAATTTTATTTTAACTCTTTCAAGTAATACTACGGTGGCAAATGGGTAAGGACGCGGATATAAAAGCTTCAGAGACCTACGTATGCGGATTGTTCAATAGAGTTTTCGATTAACGTTTGATAGCTTACAAAAATCAGAAAATCTTATATTTACACATGTTTAGTTATTGTTATAAATTAAATTACATTGGTATTGATAAGTTTTCGATCATCTGAAGGTTCAATATTGAAGATGTTTATTGGCAAAGCAATTGTAAATAATATCTATATACATTTGCAAACGACTGACAGTTGGTAGTGTTGTTCCGAGTAAAAGAGGAATGTTTTGCCAAACGCAGAATAAAATATGCCCATCGCTTCAATAAATGCGCGTTATTATCGATTTACCAAAATATATCCACATAATATACTTTAACTTATAAATTACCTAATATCTCTGATTTTTCTTCAGAGCTCATTTTTTAAACAAAGTAATTCCTCTGGTTTGTTTCGTTATGTTTCGATGTTTTTAAGATATATCGAAAATTCTGTTGATTTATATTTCAAATTTTCGTCAATTTTACTCTTCTAATACATATATAATACATACATACGGTGTTGCATTTAAGATAAAATCATGTATGTATTAAGATCTGATATAAATGAACTAGTTTGATGACAATTATAATATCCGTTGGAAATTGAAAGGGATGCTAGAAAAGATAGATATTAGAAAAAATTGATACCAAAAAATGATATGCATGGATGTTGCATTCATGTCTTATCGTCAGAATTTCGTAACTACATTACAATGTGAACTTAAATTTGTGAAGCCCAGAAAGATGCCTCATACAAGAGAATAGAAGCGATCCGTCGAAAATATTTGTATATTTGGTCCGGTCTCTTGAACAACCCTTGCGCAACCCCTCGTTCTCAACATTACCCCACGACCCTTGCCTAACGCGCACCTTGCGTCCTGCGCAGCGTGGTGACGTCCGTGTCGGTGATCATGGACCTGGGCAACGGCACCAAGGTGCTGACGGAGCCGGGCCCCATGCCGCGGCCCGGGGAGCGCATCCCGGCGGTGGCTAGCCCGGCCTCGCTCATGCACCCGGACCGCTACGAGTTCTACACGTTCGACGAGGCGGGCGACCTGGTGAAGCGCTACATGACGCTGCCGCAGATCCAGAGCATGATCGCCGGCGGCGACGGCTCGCCCGCGGGCGGCGGGCTGGCGCTGCAGCCGCTGGGCGAGGGCCGCGTGCCGGCCGCGGACGCCGTCGACGCGCCCCCGGCGGCGCCCGCGCCGCCCGGCGTCGTCGTGGCCGACCACCAGGTGAGCGAGTCACTTTTCGCCATTTCATTTCTTTCCGAAATGTTGTTCTCTTTTGGTACATAAACATCGAATGGAACAGGTTACATCGAACGGACACGTTGTTGTAGTCACTTTTCGCGATTTCATTTCTTTTCGAAATGTTGTTCTCTGTTGGTACATAAACATCGAATGGAACAGGTTACATCGAACGGACACGTTGTTGTAGTCACTTTTCGCGATTTCATTTCTTTTCGAAATGTTGTTCTCTGTTGGTACATAAACATCGAATGGAACAGGTTACATCGAACGGACACGTTGTTGTAGTCACTTTTCGCGATTTCATTTCTTTTCGAAATGTTGTTCTCTGTTGGTACATAAGCATCGAATGGAACAGGTTACATCGAACGGACACGTTGTTGTAGTCACTTTTCGCGATTTCATTTCTTTTCGAAATGTTGTTCTCTGTTGGTACATAAACATCGAATGGAACAGGTTACATCGAACGGACACGTTGTTGTAGTCACTTTTCGCGATTTCATTTCTTTTCGAAATGTTGTTCTCTGTTGGTACATAAACATCGAATGGAACAGGTTACATCGAACGGACACGTTGTTGTAGTCACTTTTCGCGATTTCATTTCTTTTCGAAATGTTGTTCTCTGTTGGTACATAAACATCGAATGGAACAGGTTACATCGAACGGACACGTTGTTGTAGTCACTTTTCGCGATTTCATTTCTTTTCGAAATGTTGTTCTCTGTTGGTACATAAACATCGAATGGAACAGGTTACATCGAACGGACACGTTGTTGTAGTCACTTTTCGCGATTTCATTTCTTTTCGAAATGTTGTTCTCTGTTGGTACATAAACATCGAATGGAACAGGTTACATCGAACGGACACGTTGTTGTAGTCACTTTTCGCGATTTCATTTCTTTTCGAAATGTTGTTCTCTGTTGTTACATAAACATCGAATGGAACAGGTTACATCGAACGGACACGTTGTTGTAGTCACTTTTCGCGATTTCATTTCTTTTCGAAATGTTGTTCTCTGTTGGTACATAAACATCGAATGGAACAGGTTACATCGAACGGACACGTTGTTGTAGTCACTTTTCGCGATTTCATTTCTTTTCGAAATGTTGTTCTCTGTTGTTACATAAACATCGAATGGAACAGGTTACATCGAACGGACACGTTGTTGTAGTCACTTTTCGCGATTTCATTTCTTTTCGAAATGTTGTTCTCTGTTGTTACATAAACATCGAATGGAACAGGTTACATCGAACGGACACGTTGTTGTAGTCACTTTTCGCGATTTCATTTCTTTTCGAAATGTTGTTCTCTGTTGTTACATAAACATCGAATGGAACAGGTTACATCGAACGGACACGTTGTTGTAGTCACTTTTCGCGATTTCATTTCTTTTCGAAATGTTGTTCTCTGTTGGTACATAAGCATCGAATGGAACAGGTTACATCGAACGGACACGTTGTTGTAGTCACTTTTCGCGATTTCATTTCTTTTCGAAATGTTGTTCTCTGTTGGTACATAAGCATCGAATGGAACAGGTTACATCGAACGGACACGTTGTTGTAGTCACTCTTCGCGATTTCATTTCTTTTCGAAATGTTGTTCTCTGTTGGTACATAAACATCGAATGGAACAGGTTACATCGAACGGACACGTTGTTGTAGTCACTTTTCGCGATTTCATTTCTTTTCGAAATGTTGTTCTCTGTTGGTACATAAGCATCGAATGGAACAGGTTACATCGAACGGACACGTTGTTGTAGTCACTCTTGGCGATTTCATTTCTTTTCGAAATGTTGTTCTCTTTGTGTACATAAACATCGAATGGAACAGATTACATCGAACGGACACGTTGTTGTAGTCACTCTTCGCGATTTCATTTCTTTTCGAAATGTTGTTCTCTTTGTGTACATAAACATCGAATGGAACAGATTACATCGAACGGACACGTTGTTGTAGTCACTCTTCGCGATTTCATTTCTTTTCGGAATGTTGTTCTCTGTTGGTACATAAGCATCGAATGGAACAGGTTACATCGAACGGACACGTTGTTGTAGTCACTTTTCGCGATTTCATTTCTTTTCGAAATGTTGTTCTCTGTTGTTACATAAACATCGAATGGAACAGGTTACATCGAACGGACACGTTGTTGTAGTCACTTTTCGCGATTTCATTTCTTTTCGAAATGTTGTTCTCTGTTGGTACATAAGCATCGAATGGAACAGGTTACATCGAACGGACACGTTGTTGTAGTCACTCTTCGCGATTTCATTTCTTTTCGAAAGGTTGTTCTCTTTGTGTACATAAACATCGAATGGAACAGATTACATCGAACGGACACGTTGTTGTAGTCACTCTTCGCGATTTCATTTCTTTTCGGAATGTTGTTCTCTGTTGGTACATAAACATCGAATGGAACAGGTTACATCGAACGGACACGTTGTTGTAGTCACTTTTCGCGATTTCATTTCTTTTCGAAATGTTGTTCTCTGTTGGTACATAAACATCGAATGGAACAGGTTACATCGAACGGACACGTTGTTGTAGTCACTTTTCGCGATTTCATTTCTTTTCGAAATGTTGTTCTCTGTTGTTACATAAACATCGAATGGAACAGGTTACATCGAACGGACACGTTGTTGTAGTCACTTTTCGCGATTTCATTTCTTTTCGAAATGTTGTTCTCTGTTGGTACATAAACATCGAATGGAACAGGTTACATCGAACGGACACGTTGTTGTAGTCACTTTTCGCGATTTCATTTCTTTTCGAAATGTTGTTCTCTGTTGTTACATAAACATCGAATGGAACAGGTTACATCGAACGGACACGTTGTTGTAGTCACTTTTCGCGATTTCATTTCTTTTCGAAATGTTGTTCTCTGTTGTTACATAAACATCGAATGGAACAGGTTACATCGAACGGACACGTTGTTGTAGTCACTTTTCGCGATTTCATTTCTTTTCGAAATGTTGTTCTCTGTTGTTACATAAACATCGAATGGAACAGGTTACATCGAACGGACACGTTGTTGTAGTCACTTTTCGCGATTTCATTTCTTTTCGAAATGTTGTTCTCTGTTGGTACATAAGCATCGAATGGAACAGGTTACATCGAACGGACACGTTGTTGTAGTCACTTTTCGCGATTTCATTTCTTTTCGAAATGTTGTTCTCTGTTGGTACATAAGCATCGAATGGAACAGGTTACATCGAACGGACACGTTGTTGTAGTCACTCTTCGCGATTTCATTTCTTTTCGAAATGTTGTTCTCTGTTGGTACATAAACATCGAATGGAACAGGTTACATCGAACGGACACGTTGTTGTAGTCACTTTTCGCGATTTCATTTCTTTTCGAAATGTTGTTCTCTGTTGGTACATAAGCATCGAATGGAACAGGTTACATCGAACGGACACGTTGTTGTAGTCACTCTTGGCGATTTCATTTCTTTTCGAAATGTTGTTCTCTTTGTGTACATAAACATCGAATGGAACAGATTACATCGAACGGACACGTTGTTGTAGTCACTCTTCGCGATTTCATTTCTTTTCGAAATGTTGTTCTCTTTGTGTACATAAACATCGAATGGAACAGATTACATCGAACGGACACGTTGTTGTAGTCACTCTTCGCGATTTCATTTCTTTTCGGAATGTTGTTCTCTGTTGGTACATAAGCATCGAATGGAACAGGTTACATCGAACGGACACGTTGTTGTAGTCACTTTTCGCGATTTCATTTCTTTTCGAAATGTTGTTCTCTGTTGTTACATAAACATCGAATGGAACAGGTTACATCGAACGGACACGTTGTTGTAGTCACTTTTCGCGATTTCATTTCTTTTCGAAATGTTGTTCTCTGTTGGTACATAAGCATCGAATGGAACAGGTTACATCGAACGGACACGTTGTTGTAGTCACTCTTCGCGATTTCATTTCTTTTCGAAAGGTTGTTCTCTTTGTGTACATAAACATCGAATGGAACAGATTACATCGAACGGACACGTTGTTGTAGTCACTCTTCGCGATTTCATTTCTTTTCGGAATGTTGTTCTCTGTTGGTACATAAGCATCGAATGGAACAGGTTACATCGAACGGACACGTTGTTGTAGTCACTTTTCGCGATTTCATTTCTTTTCGAAATGTTGTTCTCTGTTGTTACATAAACATCGAATGGAACAGGTTACATCGAACGGACACGTTGTTGTAGTCACTTTTCGCGATTTCATTTCTTTTCGAAATGTTGTTCTCTGTTGGTACATAAGCATCGAATGGAACAGGTTACATCGAACGGACACGTTGTTGTAGTCACTCTTCGCGATTTCATTTCTTTTCGAAAGGTTGTTCTCTTTGTGTACATAAACATCGAATGGAACAGATTACATCGAACGGACACGTTGTTGTAGTCACTCTTCGCGATTTCATTTCTTTTCGGAATGTTGTTCTCTGTTGGTACATAAACATCGAATGGAACAGGTTACATCGAACGGACACGTTGTTGTAGTCACTTTTCGCGATTTCATTTCTTTTCGAAATGTTGTTCTCTGTTGGTACATAAACATCGAATGGAACAGGTTACATCGAAGGGACACGTTGTTGTAGTCACTTTTCGCGATTTCATTTCTTTTCGAAATGTTGTTCTCTGTTGTTACATAAACATCGAATGGAACAGGTTACATCGAACGGACACGTTGTTGTAGTCACTTTTCGCGATTTCATTTCTTTTCGGAATGTTGTTCTCTGTTGGTACATAAACATCGAATGGAACAGGTTACATCGAACGGACACGTTGTTGTAGTCACTTTTCGCGATTTCATTTCTTTTCGAAATGTTGTTCTCTGTTGGTACATAAACATCGAATGGAACAGGTTACATCGAACGGACACGTTGTTGTAGTCACTCTTCGCGATTTCATTTCTTTTCGAAATGTTGTTCTCTTTGTGTACATAAACATCGAATGGAACAGATTACATCGAACGGACACGTTGTTGTAGTCACTTTTCGCGATTTCATTTCTTTTCGAAATGTTGTTCTCTGTTGGTACATAAGCATCGAATGGAACAGGTTACATCGAACGGACACGTTGTTGTAGTCACTTTTCGCGATTTCATTTCTTTTCGAAATGTTGTTCTCTGTTGGTACATAAACATCGAATGGAACAGGTTACATCGAACGGACACGTTGTTGTAGTCACTCTTCGCGATTTCATTTCTTTTCGAAATGTTGTTCTCTGTTGGTACATAAGCATCGAATGGAACAGGTTACATCGAACGGACACGTTGTTGTAGTCACTTTTCGCGATTTCATTTCTTTTCGAAATGTTGTTCTCTGTTGGTACATAAGCATCGAATGGAACAGGTTACATCGAACGGACACGTTGTTGTAGTCACTCTTCGCGATTTCATTTCTTTTCGAAATGTTGTTCTCTGTTGGTACATAAGCATCGAATGGAACAGGTTACATCGAACGGACACGTTGTTGTAGTCACTCTTCGCGATTTCATTTCTTTTCGAAATGTTGTTCTCTTTGTGTACATAAACATCGAATGGAACAGATTACATCGAACGGACACGTTGTTGTAGTCACTTTTCGCGATTTCATTTCTTTTCGAAATGTTGTTCTCTGTTGGTACATAAGCATCGAATGGAACAGGTTACATCGAACGGACACGTTGTTGTAGTCACTCTTCGCGATTTCATTTCTTTTCGAAATGTTGTTCTCTTTGTGTACATAAACATCGAATGGAACAGATTACATCGAACGGACACGTTGTTGTAGTCACTTTTCGCGATTTCATTTCTTTTCGAAATGTTGTTCTCTGTTGGTACATAAGCATCGAATGGAACAGGTTACATCGAACGGACACGTTGTTGTAGTCACTTTTCGCGATTTCATTTCTTTTCGAAATGTTGTTCTCTGTTGGTACATAAGCATCGAATGGAACATGTTACATCGAACGGACACGTTGTTGTAGTCACTTTTCGCGATTTCATTCCTTTCCGAAATGTTGTTCTCTTTTGGTACATAAACATCGAATGGAACAGGTTACATCGAACGGACACGTTGTTGTATTCAGTCTTCGCGATTTCATTTCTTTTCGAAATGTTTTCTTTTTGTACGTAAGCATCGAATGTTACCAGGACTAATTTATCACCAAGTTATAATTATAATAAATATTTTAACGTCTCTTATAATGTTTATTTAATTATACGTTTCTTGACATTAATAAAAAACAGACGTACCTTTTTATAACAATTTATTTTATGTGATATGTTTCGAAACGTTAAATATAACATTAAATAAATTGTTATATAAAATAACTAAAGTCTGTTTTTTATTAAATGTCAAGAAACTCACAGCTAATAGTTATACTTCCAAATGTACTTTACTCCTATTGTTCGGCACCCAGAGATATTCTAGAGATGAATAAGTACTAACAAACAAAGCATACTTACAAAACATTTTAAATTTTTGCTGCTTACTAAAGTAAATACACGTTTACTTTATTAAGTGTTCATTCTGCCTGTCGGTCTGATTTAAACGTGAGTGAGTCGGGCCAAGTGATTATAATCCTCCGCAATTTCATTTCCTTTTCAAGTCGATTGACTTTGAGCGTTCCAAATTCTAATAGTTATATTTCAAAATGTGCGTCTCTCCCATTGCTGTGCATTCAGAGCGATTCTGCCGATGTCTAAGTACTAAAATAATGAATAGTTCCCAAATTATTTTGTAGTGTTGTGTTCCATTTATTTTATTATGTGTTCTTTCTACCCCCAGTCAGTCTGATTCGTTTTTAACAAAGCATTGTATTACTAAAGCATCTTCAGTCAGTCTGTTTTATCACGTAAGGTCACGGGACACCAAAATGTTCAAGGGGCCATCTCTCACCTGGCTCCCCTTCTGGGAATGCCTATACTTACAAAACAATTAGAAGGAAAATGAGGGCAACATATGTTTAAAAGCTCTACAACAGATAGTTCAAATGATATCTAAAAAACTTCTGAGCGATTATAATAATGTGGCCAGGTATTGCAACTATTCAACGCAGAAGGCTGTCATGAACAGAACTTTTCATCTACTCGTACATTCCCGGGCCCCCATACCAAGATGTAATTTCTCTCCCTGTAACCATTCGTGTTTTCTCTCACATTTTATTTCTATTGTATTCATTCTTCGCAAACATTGTTTTTTTTATTTTCTTCCTTTGTGGTATTATTATTATTATTATTATTATTATTATTATTATTATTATTACTATTATTATTATTATTATTATTATTATTATCTCATTCGTCTTCAATTTCTTACGTCTTATTCTTTCACGCCTTTCTACAAAGTTTTAAACCATCTTGAATTAAGGGGACAATTTTCGAAACAATCGTTTTGATTAAGAATGGAAAATGTATTACAATCAGATAATATTTTCTTCTTAAATATTACATTTTGATTTCAATAAAATGTATTAGTTTCCTTTACTATTGCCTATGAGTATGTAATACAAGTGCATACTCTCCGATATAAGTAGATGAGTAATATTATACACATATTACAACATCTATACATGTAATTTCTTTTAAATTAGTACTCTAAAATGAATTTCACACTGTAAAATTATGAAAGTAGTATTCAAGAACTATAATTGCATTTAATTTAAAAAAATATACAATTCTATTTCAAGAATATTATAATATTCTAAATTGTTAAATGCATCTACAGTTTACAATTCTAAGATTCAAAACTGTATTAGCATTTTAAAATGATTAAAGTTTTTGTTCTTGGCCAACTTCATGTATTATTTTTTAATAACTCATATTGACCCTTTTTTAGTTGGCTTATGTATAAAACACAATGAAATTTCCACATTTTCATTTGGTTGTGTTTGTGTGACGAATTTAATTAAACGAAAATGTGAATATTTCACTGTGTTTTATACAAGCGAACTAAGAAAATGGGTCAATATAAGTTATTAAAGATTAAAATGATTAACATAGAATGCTTAACGCAACGATTGTCTTTCCGTGCAGGGAGAGCCCACAGCGCTTGGCGTCCGCGAAGTGGTGGACCGCGTGCAGAACGTCCTTCGCAGCGAACTGGAGGCGAACAAGAACAAAGTGCCCACCCCCGGCGCCTCGCCGCCGACAGCGCCCCTGGCGGAGGAACCCGGCGACGCCTCAGGCGCGTGGAGCGTCCTGCTGCCGGCCATGATGGGCTCCGCGGTCGAAACCGCCTCCCCGTCCACCCCCGCCGCCACCTCGCCCACGCCGGTCGCCACCAACGCCACCACCGAACGCGCCGCCGCAACCACTCCCGCACCGACCGCGCCTCAGCACGACGAGGACGCACCTCAACCGACGACGTTTAAGTCGGTCCCCTCGGAAACACCCAGTACTGAGGCCTCTCCTTCCAAACCGGACGTCACCGAGGTACCAACGACTATCAAGACCGCTGAATCCTCGACCCTGAAACACGTCCCCACCCAAGGATCGACTCTCGAGATTGTCACCGAAGCCTCTCTGTCGACGTCTTCCTCCTCCAACCTCTCCGGCAGCAGTGAGAGCGACGAATCACCGCAGTCATCGGAAGACGTTTCGCTGAGTACCTCTGGATCTCTTGCCAGCGAAAGCGAGGAATCTCAGGAAGGGTCCACTGAATCCAACGCTGCCCCACCTGACACGCAGAGCCCGCAGGATGACGCCGCGTTGTCGAAGCCCCCGCAAACGCCTTCGGCTACAGCGCAGGCCCCGGCGTCACCACCTCCTGCCCAACCGGAAACGACTGTTAAGACAACCGCCGCGCCTCCGAAGACAACACCGTACCCCATCTCGTCCGAAACCCCGATGCTTCTGACGGTAGTGGAGCCTTCACCCGAAACGCCGATGCTCATCCCGGTATTCGAACCCTCGCCCCCGACGCTTCTGGACGACGACATGAATAGGCCGATTTTGCTGCCACAGAAGCCTTTGTTCAGGCCCATTGTTGTTCCAGAGGAGCGAGTACCAATCACCACGGAGGAACCGGATTTTCCACAACAATCAGCTGATCAGTCTCAGGACAACCCCGCTGAAGTGTTGAAACCTGCTTCGTCGGATGGTATTGTGCCGCCTGTTACAGAACAGTCAGAGGTGCAAACTACATTACGTCCGTTCACGGTCGAAGAAAAGACTACACCTCCCTCAGAGCAAGGACCTTCGTCCAGCCCCACTTCGGAGGAACCTGACCAAGAAGCTCAGTCGCAGAAGATCCCGCCTCTGTTCCTTGGCCTGCTTCCACCATTCCCCGATCCGTTGGAAGACGGGCCTTCCATGCCTGATGAAATTCCTTTACTGCTGGACCCTGTGCCCATGCTTTCTACAGACACGGCAACTGATCCTCCAATCACCACATACCGGCCACCATTTACAACAACTGTCTCTTCCACAGCGAGACCGACTACTCAACAGGAGACTACAGAACCCGAAGTGCCCACGCCGACTGTACGGCCTACACGGGCCCCGGAAGTGTCTGAAACAACTGCAAAAATCACTACAATTCCTGCAGACATAGGCCTGAAGACTTCTGCTGCCAGCGATTCCACTGAGAAGGAACCCACCCAGCCAGAGACGCAACCACCGAGGGCAGAACCGACTGCCACAACTGAACAACCAACGAAGGCCAAAGAACCAGAGAAACCAGAGGAAACAGATGATACCGACACAGCCGAAAGCGATTCGAGTCAGCTGAAAGGCGTAGCTGGTACGACTCTTCCTCCAGTCACTGAAGAGAGACCGCTGCCAGAAACTCCAAGCTCTACCGAAAGCAAGGAAACAACCTTTGCCGAAACAACATTTGCTCCCTCCGCTCTGCCACGAACACCATCAACACCCAGCACACCGCGACAACCAGAAACTGAGCACCCCGCAGAACTTGACATCTCTGAAGAGCTCGCCGATTCGCTTTCCAGTGTGCTGTCGCAAGTCGCAGAACAGCCTACCACCATCTTAATCGATCCTTCTACGAGTGATGCGGTTCTCAAGGTGGATGACCAAAAGGAAGATCAGCCAGAGCCGGTGTATATCGCAACTCCTCAAGTGACTGAGCAGCCCAAAGCTCCGACAACGACCGCTCCTAATGAGAAGACTCCAGAACAGTCTACAGAAGCAGATTCTGCGACAAGTGCCGGGACGGCGGTTAAGGCCACCCTTCCTGCCAATGGTGGAACACATGATACGACTACCAATGTACCCGCTGACACCACGCCATCAGCTGATAAAGCGCAGCCAAACCCAGAAGCTCATACTACAATTCCAACTGTAGGGCAACCATCGCTAGTGACCCTGAATGTAGCGGATGTAACGGAGTTACGGCAGCAAACAACGACAACAACTGAACTACCAGACGACCGCGAGAACAAAGTAACTCCCAGGCCCGTGACAGTTGCTCTAGTTGAGCTGGCTCCAGTGTTTAAAAATCCTTCTTCCATCCAACCTCCTCAGCTGTTTAGGATCGCGAGTTCGACCACCACAACGACAACAACAACAACAACAACAACAACAGCCCCTGACGAAGAACCTTCAGCTACTGACAAAACCATGCACCTTCTCGGCAGCGGCGAGGAAGAAGAGTTCATTAACAACAAAGAAATAGAAAAGGACATCGAGAAGGAGACGGAGGATGAGAAGGAGAACGATGCCCTTGTGAAACGCCAAGAGGAAGCGGAAACGCAGGCGAACCAGGAAGCAACGACGGAAGCGAAATCGCCAGAAATTACCACAGTCCCGCAGAAAACAGAAGAAACATTTGTTGCTACAACCACGCCCAAGGCAAGCACTCCCTTCAAAATCGTGGTCCAAGACTCTCCAGTCATATACGAGGACGAAGATACATTCAATTCGTACACAGCCACACCTCAGTCATCGTCACCATCGCCGTTTACTGCCACGCCGTCCGCACCAAGCACCGAACCGCCTTCAATCCCCGACGCCACCAACCCACCCGCCACGCCACCCGCGGCTCAGCAAACCACAGTCCCTGAAGAGGCGCCCGACGCGATTGCAACCACGCTAAAAGCGAAAGACGAACTGGTTTTAATAACTACACCAGCAATTAAACTGCTGCCACCGGAATCTCTCAACATGGGAAGCGATAAGGAAGGTACGGACATGGTCAACAATAGTCAAGAAGACGAAGACGTACATTCGCATAAGGATTCTAAACCGCTGTCGAAGATTGTACCGGAAGACTTCCCGGTTTTTGTACCAGCCGCCACCGCTATCCCAGAGGTCTACAAGGTCCGACCAACGACAATTCCGCCGACCCAAGCAGCAACCGAAGTTCCCGCGACTACCTTACCGCCGACGAAAGCCGATGATCAAGATCCGTCTCCCGAGGGAGCAACGGAAGCTTACAACACGCGTTACGAAGAATCTTCGATCACCGACACGGCTCCGGGCACGGAAACGCCAGCTCCAGAAACGCCTGCAGCGGACGTAGCCACAACGGAAAAAGAGGTAGCTACGACTTTGGTAGAGGAGAGCGAGACGACGAAAACCGAAGACGATACTGCGAAGAATGAAGAAACGACTGTTTCCAACGAGGAAGGTACTCCACAGGCTACAGATGCCCCTACAACCCTGAACGATGATCAACCCATCCAAGAGACTACTCAGCCTGCAGAAGAGAGTACAGACGCTGAGGAAGTGGCCGAATCCACAGCCTATCCAATCCTTAAAAAAGAAGCTGCTCCTGAGGCTACAACCCTGCAAGACGAAACCGCAGACGCAGCAGACACCACAGTGAATCCGGTGAAGGAAGATGCCACCACACAACCCAGCCAGGAGACCGAAGCCCCGGCGACGGAAACGCTGACACCAGAGGAAACTGACAAACCTGTGGAAACTGAAAAGCCCACTCTTTACAACGCACCGACTGAAGCGGAGATCCCGGCCGAAACTGAAAAACCGAATGTAAATGAGACGCCAGCTGAAACGGAAGCACCAGCAGTCACGGAACAAGTAGCCGATGAGACGCCCTTTGTGACAGAGAAACCTACTGAAACAGAGAAACCGTCTGAAGAAGAAACGCCGGCCGTTACCGAAAAATCAGCCGCAACTGAAGTACCAGCAATAACTGAGAAGGCAGCGGAAACTGCAAAACCGGAAGAAATGGAGAAACCTACAGAGACAGAGAAACCGGCAGACACAAAAAACCAAGCGGAAACGGAGAAACCGAGTGAAACACAGAAACCCGAAGAAGAGGACGATTCAGTCATGATGGAACCGGCAACAGGCACCACGACTGCCCCCATCACCAGCTCGGACAAACCAGCGGTAGAGGAAAAACTTGAGTCGTCGTCCTCGTCTCCGGTGCTCACCAAGATCGGCGATCACGCCAGCCCGGAAGTGCCCGAAGACCCAGTGGTGGTTTTGATCACTAAACCACCGGTCATCAACAATTTCGGAGTGAAGGACAGCGCCCACGACATCCGGCCGACCTCGCGCCCACGACCGCCCCCGGCCGTGCAGTTCCAGCCCCTGGCCTCCACCCTCGCGCCGCTTACGCGCCCTCCGCCCCCGCACCAGCCCGCCGTTCAGGTACTGCGCACGCCGCGCTGAGGGGGTAGGACGTTTTTGAATCATTTTTCTCCCTGAATTCTCGGCTATCCGGGAGACGCCGCGTCGTTGGCTGGGGTGCCGACGTTTCGCCTGACATATCGCAGGCTTCCTCAGGGCAGTGACCTCATTGTCCTGAGGAAGCCTGCGATATGTCAGGCGAAACGTCGGCACCCCAGCCAACGACGCGGCGTCTCCCGGATAGCCGAGAATTCATGATTTCGAGCCGCGGAAGCTTACGTATAAAACATTTTCTCCCTGTTTTAACCCTTGAACCATGCCTGCGGATTATTTATTTATTCTTAAGTATTTATCTACTAATCTTTTTAATTTATATATTTGTTTATTTTAACAATTTGTTATTTATTGGGATTTAAAGGGTCTGCACTAGATAAGATTGTTGATACTCATGGGTTATGATATACTGATATGGTTGCGTAGGCTTCCGCGGCCGGAGTTTGTGTTGGCTGGGCTATCCGGGACGAGCCGCGTCAATATCATGGTGGCTGACGTTTCGGCTGCTGCCAGAGGCAGCAGTACGCTCTGAAGAAGGCCACAATACGCTGGCCGAAACGTCAGCCACCATGATATTGACGCGGCTCGTCCCGGATAGCCCAGCCAACATATGATATGTAAGCTTCCGCGGCTTGAATCCATGAATTCTCGGCTATCCGGGAGACGCCGCGTCGTTGGCTGGGGTGCCGACGTTTCGCCTGACATATCGCAGGCTTCCTCAGGGCAGTGACCCACGGGCAGTGACCCTCAGGGCAGGGCGTCACTGCCCTGAGGAAGCCTGCGATATGTCAGGCGAAACGTCGGCACCCCAGCCAACGACGCGGCGTCTCCCGGATAGCCGAGAATTCAACATATGATATACTGAGTCGATGTTAGCGAAACTGATGTGGTGTATGATAATAGAGAAAGGCGGGGGGAAGGACGGATAACGGGAGATCCACAGAAAATCGCTCAAGAGCTCACTTTCCTCACCACAAATTCCATTAAATGTGGGCGGATATCGAACCGGAGCTCCAGAGATGAAAAGTGTGTGTGCTAGACATTACGTCACGGTCTCACGATACATTGGGATTTCGTCATTATTAATGACACTGGGGTAGTTTTTGTACCACGGCATCAATAACTTGTTTGTTTTACTAAATATTCTCAGTGCATTCCCAGATTTCTAGTAGACAGGCACGTCTGCACTTAAGAAGTAGATATTTTCACGTATTTTCTCCCGTTGAAAGAGGATATTTTTTTGTTATTTTACTAGATAGGCCCAAAGTATTGTCTTTGATATTTTTGCGTTTTCATTTATTCAGAATGCTTACGAGTCAGTTGTTTTAATATTGCTTTATTGCATTTCTGCAAACATTTGCCCACAAACATTATAAATCATGTTTTGAGAAGTTTATTGTAATAGAATTAAAGTAATAAATAATTATAGAATAGTGGTTAGACTAATCATCTTCCGACAGTAGAGGGGAGGGTTTAAAGTCAGGTTTTTTCGAATGAAATTTATGGTGGATAAAACGGGCTGCATATATCTCGAAATTCTCTTTCATTACATGCTCTTTTGTTTCTGTGTTTAAACAACTGAATTGAATTGAATTTGCCTTATTTTACGTGGCGAGACTCGGGCCATCAGGCGCGCTCTTCCGTCTGACCACGCAAATTTCGCTACGCTCCTTTCCACTAGCAGAGAAAGGAGGTATTTCTTGGGCGAGAAACAGGCGATTTTGAATTTAGCTCAGAGGCGTCATTTAGGCTTGAGGATCTTTTACATGCAAGTAAATCTACTAACATGGGACAGCCGGCTTTACTTCCCCTCCGAAGGAAGGCGTAAAAATCCACGGCTTCGATCGGGTTTGAACCCGCGAGCTTGGGTATATCAGTCCGGTACGCTAACCGTCACACCATCGCCGACGCGCAACAATCGAGCCGTACGGCAAACCGAATCTCACGAGCCTCGCTCCGCCTCGCAGGTGACGCCCGCGCCTCAACTGCGCCCCACGCAGTTCGAGCAGGGCCCGGGCGGCCACCCGCCCGTGTCGCTGGCGCCCGCGCCGGGCGAGAACCTGGGCCTCGAGGTGACGACGGTGGCGCTGGGCGGCGACGTGCGCAAGTTCGCCGACCTGTGCAACGAGCTGGCGTTCCGGCTGTGGGGCGCGGTGACGGTGCGCGGGCTGCACTCGGGCCGCAGCGTCGTCATGTCGCCCATGGGCGTCACCTCCACGCTCGCCATGGTGTTCCTGGGCGCGCGCGGCCCCACCTCGGGCCAGATGAACGACATCCTCAAGCTCGACGACATGGTCACCTTCAACCCGCACCAGGTGTTCCGCAACGTGACGGAGTCCGTGGTGCTGGGCAGGCACCCGGGCATCGCCACGGCGGCCTTCGTGCGGGAGCTCTACAGCGACAGGGTGAGTGGGGGCGGCCTTCGTGCGGGAGCTCTACAGCGACAGGGTGAGTGGGGGGCGGCCTTCGTGCGGGAGCTCTACAGCGACAGGGTGAGTGGGGGGCGGCCTTCGTGCGGGAGCACTACAGCGACAGGGTGAGTGGGGGGCGGCCTTCGTACGGGAGCACTACAGCGACAGGGTGAGTGGGGGGCGGCCTTCGTGTGGGAGCTCTACAGCGACAGGGTGAGTGGGGGGCGGCCTTCGTACGGGAGCACTACAGCGACAGGGTGAGTGGGGGCGGCCTTCGTACGGGAGCTCTACAGCGACAGGGTGAGTGGGGGGCGGCCTTCGTACGGGAGCTCTACAGCGACAGGGTGAGTGGGGGCGGCCTTCGTACGGGAGCTCTACAGCGACAGGGTGAGTGGGGGGCGGCCTTCGTGCGGAAGCTCTACAGCGACAGGGTGAGTGGGGGGCGGCCTTCGTGCGGGAGCACTACAGCGACAGGGTGAGTGGGGGGCGGCCTTCGTACGGGAGCACTACAGCGACAGGGTGAGTGGGGGGCGGCCTTCGTGTGGGAGCTCTACAGCGACAGGGTGAGTGGGGGGCGGCCTTCGTACGGGAGCTCTACAGCGACAGGGTGAGTGGGGGCGGCCTTCGTACGGGAGCTCTACAGCGACAGGGTGAGTGGGGGGCGGCCTTCGTACGGGAGCTCTACAGCGACAGGGTGAGTGGGAGGCGGCCTTCGTACGGGAGCTCTACAGCGACAGGGTGAGTGGGAGGCGGCCTTCGTACGGGAGCTCTACAGCGACAGGGTGAGTGGGGGCGGCCTTCGTACGGGAGCTCTACAGCGACAGGGTGAGTGGGAGGCGGCCTTCGTGCGGGAGCTCTACAGCGACAGGGTGAGTGGGGGGCGACCTTCGTGCGGGAGCTCTACAGCGACAGGGTGAGTGGGGGCGGCCTTCGTGCGGGAGCTCTACAGCGACAGGGTGAGTGGGGGCGGCCTTCGTACGGGAGCTCTACAGCGACAGGGTGAGTGGGGGCGGCCTTCGTACGGGAGCTCTACAGCGACAGGGTGAGTGGGGGGCGGCCTTCGTACGGGAGCTCTACAGCGACAGGGTGAGTGGGGGGCGGCCTTCGTACGGGAGCTCTACAGCGACAGGGTGAGTGGGGGGTAATTCCTTTCATATCGACTAAACGCAACCAACATTTTACTCAAAACTGACTTAACCATCATTGGCGGTTAAGGATTTAACAGTTCGTCGTCCATAATGGACAATCAGAAAACACAAGTTGTTGTTAAATGGCATATGAGTACACTTACTTCAAGAAATGCCAATTCTTGTTTATGGGTTTCAATGCAAATGGAGTATATAAGCTATCATTTCTCGTGAAATTATAAAATATGTACACCATAGGGCCATTTTTACTTATGATTTCACAATTATCTAACGCGCTTGACACTTTTATTTTATTTACATTCTAATTAGGCTGAGTTCCTATACATTATCAAACAATTGATTAATTTTTTATTTTTTTGCCCTTACTTCGTCAGAAAATGTATTTAGAAACAATATCCTGACATGTCGCATACCTTTATTAATATTGCTGAATTAATTGTATATTTCATTTTCTATAAAAAATTACCATGTAATGTTGACTTTTCAATGTTTACGCAACAACGTCTTGGCTTTTCAAAAAATATGCTACATTCCTTCATTTTATACTTCTTTTCCTCAATGAACATCGTTCAAGAATGGAAAATATTCGTTATATTTAGTAAATTATTGTAGACACAGGCTATTCGAAAATATTTCAATTTATTTATCTATTTATTTATTTATCTATTTATCTATTTATCTATTTATCTATTTATCTATTTATTTATTTATTTATTTATTTATTTATTTTCCTTTTCTTTCGTTCATTAATTTTGACCGGATATACTTTTCACACCCTTGTTTCCTGCGTTGGGAAGCCGCCTTTCCTGAAAGTCTATGGTGCATTGCAGAGCAAGGGCCGCCTGCTGGACTTCTACAAGGAGCGCGCGCAGCAGTTCTACGACGGCCACGTGGAGGAGGTCAACTTCAGCGTCATCAGCGACCTGGTGCGGCGGCGCACCAACATGCTGGTGAAGCGGCAGACGCGCGGCCGCGTGCCCGAGTACCTGCGCGGCTCGCACATCCAGCTGCACCCGCCGCTCGCGGCCTTCGGCGCCAACATCTTCCAGGTGAGACCCGCCCGCCCCCGCCCGCCCGCCCGCCGCCGCTCGCTCGCCCGCCGCCGCTCGCCCGCCCGCCGCCGCTCGCCCGCCCGCCCCCGCTCGCCCGCCCGCCGCCGCTCGCCCGCCCGCCGCCGCTCGCCCGCCCGCCGCCGCTCGCCCGCCCGCCGCCGCTCGCCCGCCCGCCGCCGCTCGCCCGCCGCTGCTCGCCCGCCCGCCGCCGCTCGCCCGCCGCCGCTCGCGTTCTGACGGGAAAACGCGGAAACTGGTTGCTGGACAGTCTTTTGTTTGGTGCTCAAATGCATCCGGTTTCGAAGTGGTAAGAGTTGCCGTTACCTTTCTTGAAAAAAGGTCGCTTCGAGAAAACATTCTTCAGGAGAGATGAAAAATTATTTTTAACAAAGTCAACTGTACGATTAATGCATCAGTCTTAATGATTCTTTTTCGACGTTATTAAAATTATTATTTAAATTCTTTATATTATCATTTATAATATTTATTATATCGCAGATACACTTACAATTCGCAGAGATGTTTAACACAAAATTTAGCATGCAAGTTTTGTAATCTGATGCATTTTCTTTTTGAACCAAAGGTTCTCTATATTTCCTGTACAGAGATCTTACAAACTTACGAAATCATTCAATTGAGATCCCTCCGCAGTTTTCAATACGTTCCGTTATATCTTCTTTAACCGAGGAAACTAAGATGCTTTTTAAAATAAAGTGATGTTATTGTTCTGATAAGTTTTTTCACAATATGAATATTATGCAAGCAATAATTTATAAAGTAAATTGACGTATGCTCAAGTTGAGACAAACAAATTTAAGGGTTCCAAACAAACGGAGAAGGAGAGCTGAAGCGTGCATTTTGAATAAGTTTATAACTCAATTACATTTAACAGTGAGGAAAGTCTTCACTTGCAATAACTAAATATTTTGAATACTTACGCTTTAATGAAACGTTCGACCTCCAAGGTGGAAAACATTTATAAAACTGAATCACTCAATAACACAAGGTACCCACATAATTCAGGCTTGTTCAGAGTGTAATCCGTTACTGGTGAAAGAAATCTGCAGCCTCCTCCGAAATGAAGGCTATTTCGTATAAAGGAATAGCATTTAAAATATGTAATACCTACATCTCTTTAGGTTATTTGCCAAAATATAATAGAATTATATAAAATCTGTTTTTTTATGCATGTTACATTCAACAGGGAGTTTTAATGTACAACACAAATTACAAATTAATTTCTGGGGGAAGATATCTTCCTCATCTATCTCAATTCTATTAAGCTTGTAATTTCCTCAACAGAGAACATTCAAAAAAATAAAATCTTTGACCATCCGGAATCACTGGAAAAAGAGGGTTTATAGTATTGTCAAAACGCATGCAATCACTATCATTAACGAGGCGCATCAACAACTATCATCTTCCGGAAGGCTTCAACAATCTTTAGTAAAAATACTCATAAACTTTAAAAGTAAAACAATCTCATAAACTTTTGTCAGCCTATTTTCAAACGCATCAAACAAAACAACACTCCGTGCGTTGCATTTCACAAAACGTTTTAACACCATGCATTTCTTGAAATTCTTTCTACTTTAATGAAACAACTCCCTGTCGTGGCAGATACAGTTTATAATATTGTTTAATCATACCAATAGACAGCAGGATAATTGCGAGTTGGCAGCATTTCCGAATTGCGCGTAAGGTCCATTATTGGCGAGCGCCATCTCGTTGCCGTCTGCTTCCTAAGGGCGGACGGCGCCGTCGTGCGCTGCGCTCGCGGTTGGAAGGCCGTTCCTTCGCTTTACGAGTGCGGCCCTCGTTACTGGCCTGGCGGAGCGCCGGAGCGGACGGCTTTACAGCCACTCGGAGACACCGACTTTCGAGACATGTCGTGTTTCGCGATTTAATGGCGCCCAATAATAGCATCCCCGGCGTAAAAACCGTAGCCCGTGAAATATCGAATATAGAACGATAAGTGAAAAATACTCAAGACTTCATGAAGGAGTATTTCGTGTTGGAAATGTGTCGTAAAGGCGTAAAAGTTGGAGTCGAATTGTGGGCTCGATATTCGTCGTTATGTTGATATAGCAGCGAGGATCCAGTGTCATATAGTCCTGAATTCGGATCAATTCATTTGTTATTGAGTAAAGAAGGGTAAGTGTAACATTTGTGGGATTTATAGTAGAATTATAAATCTTCGGAATTATGTCGTTAAATAATGTTATTTTTCATTATGTTGTTTGAATAGCTTCGAAAATCTAGCGTTATACAAAACTGTTGTCCTCGATTCCAACCCATACATGAAAGAAAAATAGACCAAACACTCGGGCTTCTAGAAAGATTATTTTGCATTGAAAATAAGTCGTAAAATTTTCACTTTGACGAAGAATTGTATGTCGATTTCGTCATTATGTCGTATTGATTGAAAAATCGTAATCTAGTTACCCGGAATTTAGAAAAAAAATTAAATTTGAGTGTACTACATCTAACTTTTAATAGTTTTCAATAGATAAAGCACACATGCCACCGTATCATTAAATGGAAAAATTACAAAACGTTTAAGTTCCAGTTAATGGAATAGGTGGCGTCTTAATAAATATTTATGTAAATTGCTAATATATTTTCTCGATTCTCTTACGTACGACGTACAACGAGAAAAGAACATTGCAGCTAAATGTATAAAATATTTAAATACTCGAGTAATGTCAAGAACCCGGACACCTTTTTTGTGCATGAAAATCTACTTCATAGAGAACGTTTCTTCACGAAAATAACTGGGCTTGCCATGTTCTTTTTAAAGCATTTTCCATTTAAATGTAATATTTGTCAGATATACATAGCATCCGAAGTATTGCAAAATTAATAGTAGTATAGAATGCCTTGACAGAAATGCGGAAGACTGAAGAAGTAGAGAAGTAGAGCAAAGATGGTTACATAGATACTGTAGAACATGAAGTTGCCATCTCGGCGTACGGCAGGCACGTCAGACCTACTTACAATTCTTGCATTCACTAACGTTAATAGTTAAGAACAAGTGCAAAATTGTATTTACAAATGTTTCGAATGTCCGTAATACCAGCAAACAGGCCTTTTTAAATTTCGAAGAACTCTCCAGACCCCACTGGGGAACATAGATGGAATTCTAAAATTCAGAGCATCGGGGATGTAGAAGAAATAATTAGAATTCTTAACGTAATTTACAGCACATTCTCACAAGCTGGCATTACCAGACGTAGACTTTAGCAGATTTAAAAGTAGAACATACTTTACATACTATGCAACTGTTCTTAATTTCTGTATCAGAATTTGACTTGAAATAGCTGCAAAGAGAGAAATTACTACAACAATTTTTGAATTAGACTATATAAAACTTTTCCAAATGGGACTGCTGGTGGGTGGTCATATTACATCTTTCAATTACAATCCATTGAAGATCAAGAGGAAAATAAATATTACAGCATATTCTGATTGAGCTACACAAGTTCTAAAAGTAGAAAAATGCAGATAACGTATAGGAATCTTTTAAATGCGATTCATTGGAAGTCAAAGAGTAGCATATTCCTACTCCCTCAGTTATATACCGTTTCCGAAGTATCAAGTTCCCCATGGTTAATTTAAAATACCGATGGTATTTTAACTGACATTTGCTGTTCTTAGAGAACATTAATTATCACATTACCCGAACATAAACGGTCACGATCACGAACAAAACAGTCACACATTTATACTGAGAGCAGAGTGAATTCCACTAAACACAAAATCCACAACCAATCACATTTTGCTCGCGCAAGTCTGCTAGATACGCGAGAGCTCCCTTGTCTTTGTCTGGTGCAGAATAACACGATCCGTTGGGATACTTAGATCCGACTGCGAACTGCACGTACCGATGTACAATGCTGCCAGCATTTATCTCGTAAATTCAAAATAATCGTATTCCTTGGGCCACGCTTGGGCCGATACGTTCATACCAATAGTTGGTACGCCCTTTTAAGCGGAAAAGGATAGTTACATTAATTTTAACAAACATTTTAATGTTGTAAATTAATCACCATTTGGACTGTAATTCTAAACAACCTGTAACAAGTATTGTTTCTGAGCTTCTGGGTCAATGACCCCATCTAGGTCAAGTTTTTCATCCAGTTTCCCCCAGTCCTTCGAGGGAATGCTGAGATCGCCCCTTGTTTTGCCTCTGGACATAATGTAACTGATGTAACTAACCTATCTGGGGACATCTTTTAGCGTTCTGTGGATAAACGTGTACAGAGTACACTTTTCTCCATAGCATGTAACACAGATTTTAAAGCTTTTTGACGATAAATAAGTAAATTTGGCGGCGGTTTGTTGCTACGTATTGTTAAGAGTGGTGATTAATACACCACATTAAGAATGTTTGTTAAAATTTGGTGTAACGATTAGCGTATCGGACTGTTACACCCAAGGTTCATGTGTTCAAACCTAATTAAAGTCGTGGATTTTTGAGGTCGAGAAAATCCTTAGTACGCGTTCCTTCGGAGGGGAAGTAAAGCTGGCTGTGCCATGTTAGTAGATTTACTGCCTGTTTCATCGCCCAAGAAAAACCTTTCTCCGCTGGAGGGTGAAAGGAACGTAGCGAAATTTGCGTGGTCAGTCGGGTCTGATGGCCTGAGTCTCGCCATTAAAATAAGGCATCAATTCAATTCAATTCAATTCAATAAATAAAGCCGTGAAGTAGACAGAGCCCTGCTCTCCCCCCACCCCGCAGTGGAATATCAAGAAATTTGGCGAACAGTATTTTTTCTTTGCGACCATCGGGTAAAAATGAGCACGTTAAGAGTACGAGAGAATGGAACGTTCCCTGAGATACATTCAGTTCCAAAATAACTCCGTGCTGACGGTTAGGCGGCAGATCCGGGACCGCGACCTCTGGCGGCAACTAACGGTGAGACGCTTGTCTCGCGAGGAGCACGCGCGAAGACCGAAGCGAAAGGCCTTTTGTCGCTTCACGGCGACCGGTGTCGATAACTTTGCATAGCGGGACCTGCCAATCACTTCTCGCGGCTCAAGAGCCTTAGGTTGGAGGGTCATTTGTTAGTCCTATTGTGCTTCTGTTGCACCGGAGAGATCGTTATAGATGTGCATAGATATTGAGATGTAGTGTACTCAGTGATGTGAACGGGTTTGCTGTGATGTGTTTCGAACGATATTTCGGTCAAACAACATTACAAACTTCATTACAAGTACTATAATGTGATGTGTCACAGAACGGTTAAGACGGTAGATGAGCAGAGTTCCAAGAAGTCAGTCAAGAATAACGTGAGATGTGATGGGTTTGAGCAAAGAGATGAGGAAAAATGACTCTTCAATCGTATTATTATTACCGCTTCTCACAGAAGCCATTAAATTAATCACCCTATTGACATTACATCTTTCTTAAGATTAATGATCTCATTTCACATGGTTCGAGCACTAAGTTATCCCGGAAACACTTCGTAAAAAATGTTCAAAAGTCATTAATTTTATTTATTTATTTTATTTAAAATAAATAAATAAAATTAATTTTACAATATATTAGCTACGTATCCTTTACATGCATGCATTTGAATACCGTGTTTCTTTGTAGAATCTACTAAATGTTGAAAATAATCTAGGGCCAAGTCAGTATGAAACATTTTTACAATTTACAATTTTACATTAATTTTACAATATAATAGCTACGTATCCTTTACATGCATGCATTTGAATACCGTGTTTCTTTGTAGAATCTACTAAATGTTGAAAATAATCTAGGGCCAAGTCAGTATGAAACATTACGAGAGTACATAAAATTATGATTTTGATTATTTGAAATCAAACAACGTACATTACTACACGTATGACAGTACATGTTTTTTCTGTGAGTGTAACGCTCAATGCCAAAATATTGGTGTATTTTCTTTGTATGTATTATTTTCCTTCAATAAAGTTTCTCCTTGAATAGAAAAACAGAAATATTAAATTAAACACACTGTCCTGCACTTCAACAAAATTGATATATTTAGTTATAAAAACAATGTCCCATTATCACGTCCTCCAGATGCATCGCATGAATGCAATTTTAGGGAAATTAAACTTGACAATCATAAAAGGATTGAGAACAATTCCATCCTTTCACAGCTTAAAAAACTGTACAGTTAGATATAAACAATATGTATGCTACATTTCAACGAAGAAACTTGAAACTGTAATAAATCCATTCACGCAGTTTCAGCGTCTTAAATCGATGCCAAACCCCTTTTGAGTTTCTCTTTTTGTAACACAAACTAAGTATTACATTAAATTCAATGTACGATTCTAGAAATAACATAATTAGAAAGGCAGTGACTGTCTCCTCCAAGAAACATTGTCAGAATCCAAAGAACATAGGACAGTATGCGCTGTACAATGTAGTGTCTGCCTCACACACTCCGAAGTATAGTTGTATAACAAGACGTATAGAAAGCAGTTGACGTTTTGTTACGCATTTCTATAACGCCCGTGTCTTCTACCATCGCGATGTACATTAAACATCCTCGAGTCTGCGGAATGCTTTTTATTGCCACAAAACAGTTTTGCCGCACAGTTTGTTAGCATGTTAGAAATCAAGGGCAAGCTTTATTGAATGTACATACTTCACTACCCTGGATTATTGTACTATTTTGCCGTCCGTTCCGGCGTCTGCTTACTTCTTAGAATTCGTTAAACGATAGCCGCCGAATTTTTCCTCGGCACAGTCCAAGGGCAAAGCGGGCTGTTACCGCTCCCCAAAGACAATGGCGCCCGGCGGCAAGGGCGCATGCGCAAGGATGCGCACCCCTCCAGCGAGAATGGCGCCGCGGAGCCCCACGAGCAACTTTTCCTATTTCCCCTCGCGATACCGGAAATTACGCTGGGCCGCGCAGTCGATATATCGCCGCGGGTCGGCGGCGACGCAAGCGCCTGTGTCTCGTAACGGTTCCCGTGAGAAATCGGGAGGCTGCGATTCTCTCACCGCGGCAGCGGCGCAGGCGGTTGCGCAGGGCGGAGAGGGAAGCTGGGCGGGCACGTGGTGGCCGAACGCCGGGGAAAACTCGCAGGAATTAGAGATAACACATGCGGTAGAAATATTAGCGGGTGCTGCCTAAAACAAGAGGGCCAAGTACATTTCTGCCCCCCCCTTCTACAGCCATTAGGTCTTTTTATTTACATGTGCCATATTTTAGTATAAATTATTAAAATGTACTACAAGGAGAATGAAATGGCATTAATTTGTTGATAAAAAATATTTATTAATGCACCAAGGACGTGATAAGAGTTCTGATGATCAAGCGGCTACAAGAAAGGCCGAGGGCCTTTGGCCCGAAGTCTTTTTGCCCTCCGAAATCACTAGAACTAGTTCACCGCAGTGCCACATACACGATTTCATTTTTTTTACGTAATTTGATTGAGCATAATTACGAATATAAAATGTGTTATTACAAAATCTGACGGGGTAACTTTAAAAATTTTAGGGAGAGACATGCCCCCCTCCCCCTTGTGCACGCATTTAAATATTCGAGATTTTGATTGACTACTGCTGCGTGACTTGTTGACGAGTGTAACTTAGCAACAATTACTTCGTATTTTCTAAGTTCGTTTCTTCACTCCAAAAGAATTGTTGAAAAATGAATTTATCTTCAGTCGTTTTACTGCATAGTCATTAGCGATCTCAGTTACATAAACTATTAGATATTGGAGAGGGGACGTTGGAGAGGGGACGTTGGAGAGGAGACGAAAGGGAAGGAGACGAAAGGGAAGGAGACGAAAGGGAAGGAGACGAAAGGGAAGGAGACGAAAGGGAAGGAGACGAAAGGGAAGGAGACGAAAGGGAAGGAGACGAAAGGGAAGGAGACGAAAGGGAAGGAGACGAAAGGGAAGGAGACGAAAGGGAAGGAGACGAAAGGGAAGGAGACGAAAGGGAAGGTGACGAAAGGGAAGGAGACGAAAGGGAAGGAGACGAAAGGGAAGGAGACGAAAGGGAAGGAGACGAAAGGGAAGGAGACGAAAGGGAAGGAGACGAAAGGGAAGGAGACGAAAGGGAAGGAGACGAAAGGGAAGGAGACGAAAGGGAAGGAGACGAAAGGGAAGGAGACGAAAGGGAGAGGTCGAGGACGTTAGCGCTTTGGTTACCTTTACACTAGCGACTGACACACATGCGACCTCCTCGGACTGGGGTTAAGAGACTCACATGGTCTTCTGCGACAACACACATACATGAAAGGCAGCGGGCAAATAACCATGCCCACCGAGGGACCCGATCCCACGACCCATCCGACCGAGTAACGGTCTGCACACGGTCAATCCACCTAAGCTATCCAGGTTGGCATTCATCTCCTTTAATAATTTCGTGTGAACATATTTTTTACACGTTTGCTTCAATTTGGCCAGCACTGAATCTTCTATAACAGATATCTGCTGAAAATCCTAACAAAATTCAACTCTTATGTTTCTCCACTTTTCCTGTTACGTTCCATGGCCGATGTTAACCGCTGGATGCGATCACACAGCCACATAGTATCCGGCGAAATTTCAAACCGATGGGAAAGCAAAACTCGACCTCTTACAACTTTGCCATGATCAGCACTCTCAACAGATCTCTACTACAATTCGAACTCTCCAGCCTGCCAGAAAGTTCTTTCGATAACGCACTCAAACATTTTTCGCGAAGCAAAAAGGGTCTAATGCAAGCGAAATAAACTTAACATCGATCAGCATCCTCACCTGTCTCTTCGGTTGAAACTCCGGGCCCAAGGCAGTTCCGTCGAAGACGCACTCTAACATTTCGCCCACGGGGCCAACCCAACGCACGCGGCGCGGCGCTCATTTGCCATTCCGTGTGCCGCAGACTGACTGCAGCGCGGCGTCGACGGAGGGCCGCGACGGCGAAATGTACTTCACGGTGCTGCCCGGCTCCCGGCAGCGGCGCTTGGTGCTCGTCCCCGCCGCCGTGTGGCGGTCGGACTTCCTCGCCGGCTACGAGCCGCACCTGGACTGCACGGCCGCCGCCATCGGTAAGGCATCAATAACATCAATAGGTATCGCCATCGGTAAGGCATCAATAATAAGGCATCAATAACAAAGTGTTAGATAACCAACAGTCTACTCTATTTTCATACAATTGAGATAAAATAAACATAGAGGTAAATTATACAATATAGTTACAATACCTTGGAACCACTGAACAGAAAATAATATATTATTTATATTTAGGGTGATTAAGGATTCTCGTCGTCGTCAATAGAATGTACTGACTATGACGAATACGGAACACAGCGCAATCTAGAGAACTTGATAAGTTCTGTCTGAACATTATTGTTGATACACAGCGCATTATTGGTCAATTTATTACACGCACGTTAGTAAATACGGAACTTAAACGAGACTCAAGAACTCTCAAACGAGACTCACACAAAACTGAAGCGAGTCGACCCGACACGACTCTTCTAGACTTGACCGAGCCGGACCCGACCCGACCCGACCCGACCCGACCCGATACGATCCGATCCCACTCATCTCCACTCAATCCGACCCGATCAGTCTGAACCTGACTCGACCTGACCCAGTCGACTCTACTTGACCCGACTTGACCCGACTCGACCCGACCCGATGCGATTCGACCCCACCCGACTCGACCCGACCCGACCCGAACCGAACCGACGACTCGATCGCCTTCAACCCGATTCCACCCCACTGAAATCCGTTAAGAATATAACCCGACTCGAACACAACTCGCCTCCCCTGACCGGCCGCGCGCGTGTCCCCTTAGGCGGCGCGGAGTCGCTGGTGTCGGTGGTGCTGCTGCTGCCGGGCCAACAAGGCCAGCTGGCGCCGGGCGACGGCGTGGCCGCGCTCGAGCGCCGCCTCACGGAGCCGGCGTACCGGCGCGGCGCGTGGGCGCGCGTGCTGCGCTCGCTGCTGCCGCGGCCGGGGCTCGAACTGCAGCTGCCGCGCTTCTCGCACCGCTCGCTGTTGAACGTGACGGCCGCGCTGCAGCGCATGGGGCTGCGCGACCTCTTCAGCGCGGAGAAGGCCGACCTGCGAGGGCTCAACGGCGTCGCCAACGACCTGCACCTCTCGGACATCGTCCAGGTGCGTGTTACTTGTCTACTCTGTCTTAACTCTGGCAACTTTATCTGCTGCTGCCAGTTCTAATATTTATCCAAATTTTAATACTTTCTTCGCCTTCACAATGCAGACCAGGGATTCTCAATGAGTCGATAATGACCCCCCAAGGGGTCGATAACGACCCAAGGGGTAGATAACGACCCAAGGGGTCGATGACGACTCAAGGGGTCGATGACGACTCAAGGGGTCGATGACGACTCAAGGGGTCGATGACGACTCCAGGGGTCGATTACGACTCCAGGGGTCGATAACGACTCCAGGGGTCGATTACGACTCCAGGGGTCGATAACGACTCCAGGGGACGATTACGACTCCAGGGGTCGATAACGACTCCAGGGGTCGATAGCTACTCCAGGGGTCGATAGCTACTCCAGGGGTCGATAACGACTCAAGGGGTCGATAACGACTCAAGGGGTCGATAGCGACTCAAGGGGTCGATAGCGACTCAAGGGGTCGATAGCGACTCAAGGGGTCGATAACGACTCATGGGGTCGATAACGACTCAAGGGGTCGATAGCGACTCAAGGGGTCGATAGCGACTCAAGGGGTCGATAGCGACTCAAGGGGTCGATAGCGACTCAAGGGGTCGATAACGACTCCAGGGGTTGATAACGACTCAAGGGGTCGATAACGACTCACGGGGTCGATAACGACTCAAGGGGTCGATAGCGACTCAAGGGGTCGATAGCGACTCAAGGGGTCGATAGCGACTCAAGGGGTCGATAGCGACTCAAGGGGTCGATAGCGACTCCAGGGGTCGATAACGACTCCAGGGGTCGATAGCTACTCCAGGAGTCGATAGTGACTCCAGGGGTCGATGACGACTCAAGGGGTCGATGACGACTCAAGGGGTCGATAACGACTCAAGGGGTCGATAACGACTCAAGGCGTCGATAGCGACTCAAGGGGTCGATAGCGACTCAAGGGGTCGATGACATTTTAAAGGATGTCGTTGATGATCAGGGGCTCGACTGGGTGTTCATAACCAAATATGCACCAAAGGCTGATCGGTATAATGTAGATGAAGATCCCATTGATTACCATAAATATATAATGCATTTTATAATATACAATGAAAAAAAGATAATGCATTACTTATTGTCTAATATAAAACTACAAAGAAGTAATAATGAAGTAGAAGTTCTCTTATCTTTTGGAATTTCACAATATAAAATAAAACTATTGCAATTATAATCTGTGATTATTTTTTAAACTTACATTTGTAAATTTAGAAATAGTAATAGTGCGAAGAGTTTTAAAAAAATATAACTATTTTTAGAATCCTTGTTCATACTTGCCTATTTGTTATCACTAAGCCAATTATGTGTAATTATTTCTATTACGACAATTTTGCATGCAGTATATTACATAAAAAAATTAAAGGGGGTCGGTGAAGCAAATATTTGTTTTAAACGGGTCAATGCAAGAAAAATGTAGGGAACCCTGGTCTACACAATAGCGTGTTCAGACCACTTGACAATCTTTTTTCATAGGCTTCTAGGCATTCCTCTATCTCTTTTTCCTGTCGGATTGTCAGATATAATAGTTTTTGAATATCGGCTATTTTCCATCCTACCAACGTGCTTTTGCAAGTGTGTTCTATACTGTTATATCTTATCACAAAAGGAAAATATGTTTAATTCATTCCTAACATCTGTATTTTTTAGCTTGTATTCTCTCCCGACCTTTCATTCTTCTCAGAAACAAAATTTTAATACCCTGAAGCTGACTCCAATCTTTATTCCTAATTGCCCATAACTCAATGTCATATGTGCAAGTGGGAACTGACATAACTTGAGGATTGTACTCCTCGTAACCCTGTTTTGTAATGTTTTATTATTTTCCCCACACCTCTGATGGAATTTGTGATTAGTTTAAGGTCTTCATCGTATTTGTATGTGATTTTGCAACCTGGGTATTCATTAATATTAATTATCTATAGGACGGTATTTACAATTAATAATTCAAAACCTGTTTTATTCTTAAAGCATTATATACACTGTTCTCATTGAGCACCTTTTACTTTCTGTACTCCAAACAAAAGTGTATTAAACCTCGCAATCTTCTAAAGTCACTCTTCTCAGAGTAATTGAGAGTAACATACTTCAATGGTAGTACATTTTAATGATATGGTATTACTCACAAGAAATTTGCTTCCGTGGACGAAATCAAACGATTCTTGACTGTCTTGGAAACGATGCGTCCTAGGGAAAGTTGCCAACGTTTAGTATCAATGCATTTGGCCCTGAAGAAGTACGCAGTACGAATTCGAAACTAGGTAACATTGCCTAGGTATGCGCCGTCTCCTGGACAGCGAAGAACCTACCTTGACTTGGATCTGAATATTTAGGATATGAAAACATATTAGAGAAGGAATGGACGCGAGCCTTCAGTTGAAACAAGAGCAACACTATAAAATAAATGTTTGTTTTTCCAATGTTTTCTCAAGCTCTCAAATCAATGTTTTCTCAATTTTCCTTGAATTTCGCTTACAATGATTCCAAATCCCGAAAATCTTAGTACGTACTAGCCAAACTGCTGGCACTGTGCGTCCTTCAATTTTACAAATTCTACAATTTTAAACAATTTCTCCATAAATACGTTTGATGCATCCCTACGGGATAATTCCCTATGCATCAGAACCACATTCATGTGTGTTTGCTTTTAGTCGATTCTGTTTTATTAACAGTAAGTTTTCTTTGGCATAGTATAGAGATGCGATTTAGGAACGCTAACGATTTGATTGAAATATTAAATACATAATGCAATAATGTTAAATTTTGCATGTCAAAAAAAGATTAGTCAATTGTGATCAGTGGCAATTTTCTAAATCTTTTCATTAAACACTATTTTGATGACTCTCTAACTGGCAAGTAGCCACGTCTTAGTGCTTTGTTTCAAGTTCTTATAACGTTCGTTCCTAAATGCATAATGATTTCCTAGGAGTGATTTTCGCAAATCAATTTTTAATACTGAAAGTTCAGAAACTGACTCCCAGATCTGGCACCAACGATGCTTCCTATCCTTCCAAAATGCTTGTATTCTGCCATGCGCATCTCTCGCGATTTAAATATTTCATATCGTATTTAATTTTGCAGTTTGTTTATTATCTTTGCCATGCATTTTCGTTGCATTTGCCGTAGCACTTCTTACCCTTTCATGTTAAGTATCTTTTCACATAAGAAATTCCGTTTGGAAACAGATGGTATCCTAAAGCTCACGAGTTTAAAGGGGGTCGCCCGAGCCGAGATGGATTTAAACGACTCCAAAAGCTCGCGAACACAGCTACTGTGAATTAGGGCACATCTGGTCTTGAAATATTGTTGCTCATACGGACTCAAACAAATTACTCCATTTCTTCTCCTTTACTTCTCCTCCACAATTTATTTCCACTCATTTTTAACAGCCATGCTTCTTCATTACTCCGCGTGTTGAGCGAACATGCATACTTTTGGGTCACCTGCGCAAGCTCTCTTTCCGTGCACACATTTACAAATCACCTCTCATTTCCATCCGCTTGCATTCGCCGAATGGCACACCCATAAATTCACAGGCATCAATATGACATCGCTTTTTCATTTTCTATTCAATTCATATTTCACAAACTGAAAATAAATTCCTCTTCGAAGGCTGCAGTACACGCAAAGTCATCAAAAAGTTTACTTTTTGCAAGCCTATCTTTGCCAGAGATTAAAATTTTTAGAACGTTCGATTCTGAAAACAATAATTGAATTTTAAACTTAAATTTAACACAATTTGTGTTGACGAGAAAAGTGCGTCTTCAAATGAGGGCGCTGTCTGTTAAGGGTAAATTAAAATTTTCATTCACATCTGTGGATTTTGCTACACTTTTAAAACAGCATATGTTTGAAAACGAATCCCATTTGTTACGTCTTTTTGGTAATGACGTTAAATCAATGAAAATCTTGGCTAGTTCAAACATTAATGAAATATGTAGATACTAAGCTAAGATAATGAATGACTCTTGATAGTAAAGCTGTTTTATAGTAAAGACGTTAGGTGCCAGTTAAATATAAAATTTACTCCACGTTTCAACCGACCTTCTTAAGAAATGATCGATTGTCTGGTTGCTTCCACAACACTTTGCTGCACACAAAACATGGGCTGTTTCCATTAACGCATTACTTTGCCCTTTCTACCCTTTTCACTGTTATGGAAGTTTGGACCAGTTCTTCTTCTTCTCCTTCTTCTTCTCCATCTTCTTCTTCTCCATCTTCTTCTTCTCCATCTTCTTCTTCTCCTCCATCTTCTTCTTCTTCTTCTTCTCCTCCATCTTCTTCTTCTTCTCCTCCATCTTCTTCTTCTCCTCCATCTTCTTCTTCTTCTCCATCTTCTTCTTCTTCTTCTCCATCTTCTTCTCCTTCTCCATCTTCTTCCCCATCTTCTTCTTCTTCTCCTTCTTCTCCTTCTTCTCCTTCTTCTCCTTCTCCATCTTCTTCTCCTTCTCCATCTTCTTCCCCATCTTCTTCTTCTCCATCTTCTTCTTCTTCTCCTTCTTCTTCTTCTTCTCCATCTTCTTCTTCTCCATCTTCTTCTTCTCCATCTTCTTCTTCTCCATCTTCTTCTTCTCCATCTTCTTCTTCTCCATCTTCTTCTTCTTCTCCATCTTCTTCTCTGTCTGGTACCTGTTGTTATCGATGTTATTTCCGTATTGCTACTCTTGCCATTGTCGTATGATTTCACTAACGCCGTGTGTGGCGTGCGCAGGTGAACACCTTCAGCACGTGCGCGGAGGGCACGACGGGCGGCCGCCACCACGCGGAGGTGTACCCGTCGGGCGGCGGCGGGAGCGGGGGCGGGCGCGCGGGCCGCGGCGACCTGTCGGGCGTGCCGCTGGCGCTGCGACCGCGCCAGGGACGCGAACCCGAGCCCGCGCCGGCGCCGCGCCTCCGCTTCGACCGGCCCTTCATCTACGCCGTGCGCCACAACCCCACGGGCTTCATCCTGCACATGGGCCGTTTCAACCCGCACCTGCTGCACTAGCCGCCCCGCCGCCGCCGCCGCTGCTGTGGCCGCCCCGCGCGCCGACGCCCGTCTCCCCAACGCCCCGCGATGGCGGGGCACTGGGATTGGCACTCGTTGATGGCGATGTTGTAACGACGGTTGACTTGGGACATTTCGGAAAGAAGCCGCTCTCGCATTCAACTTCATTAAGGCGACTGAATTTCTGTTGGCCAAAATTAAGTCGACTAAATTAAAGTCGGCTATCATAAAGACGACTGAAATTTAGTCTACAAAAATTACAGTCTATAATTGATTAATTGTAGTAATTACGGCCGTTATAAATTAGAACTACTACTACTACGACTTCTTCAAAACATTATCTTTTGTAATATTTTTTTATATTTCAAACATTCATCGATCAACTTTTGCCATTTAATGTCACTTGTATGATAAACTAAGGGGTGGTGAGGCCTTTCCTTACAAACAATTTCAAGTTGATTTGCAAAATGCAACTATCAAAAAATTGCAATTTAATCGAATTTAAATATTTTCCAATGGACCTAGGATACCAATAACCCTGATATATAGTGTGAAGAAAACCATCTATCAGATCAGATCAGTTGACGAAGAGTCAACAATTTTGAGTTCTGGAGATGGTTACATCGTCTAGGACAAAAGTGCCAATCCCATTTTACTTCTTTTAATACGATGATCAAGGGGTGTTTTAAGGGTTATTCAAGATATGTTCGAAAATTTGTCTGAAACTCATTGATCAACCCGATGTAATGACAAAAAATCGATATTGCACCGGAGGACATCGGCTGTCAGTTGAATTGTACGAATGATATTACTTTCAAAATAGCAGTGGAAATTGATAATGAATCCATGAAAACAGGGAAAAATGTAATGATAGATTTTCTGCTGCAGGATACTAAATGTAGACATAATAGCATTTAGTACAAAATCGATTTATTAGTAATTCCTATCTTTGTACGATACTTCAAGAGCCGATGTTCAAAATTTCATATTCTGCACAATGCGTATTGATAACTAGAGTCTTCCCTTTGGTGTAATTCATAGAACGTATTAGACTTTGAGCCCTTATAACATGTCACGAATTCAATGTATACTCAGTTGTGATTTGCAGATGACGTAGTGCCAGCCATCCCGTCTACGTGTACGAATTTACACATCTAATTTTCATTATCGATTAATATTAAGAGAATTTGAAGAATCGCATGACCGTATGTGGCTTGGGAGAACAACAAATCTACTATTATTTGGTATAGAAATAATGAAAAGCATTAGCCCAATATGCACGTCACGGCGGAAATGTTTCTTCTAATAGTTATTAACATTTTTTTGTAAAAAAGCGAATGTGAATCATTCAATGACATTTTTACATTCGTTTAAACACTTCGCCATATTTAACTCAAGTTATTTTCCTTCTCAAGAAGACACGGGGAGACGAGTATGTTTTAGGTTGCGGCAACACGGGGATAACAGCAGCGGTAGAAGTAACTGTTCTTACCTACCCGCGGTAGTTAATGCCTAACGAAGTAGCAGAAAGAAGACAACTACAATTTGAGTACACGCTCTGCTGGTCTACGGAGAACTCTGTCCTGTAGAATAATAGTCAGTATTAGACAAATTGAGCGGATATTTTCTTTAAATGTTTCTTTTTCTCCAACATGCAGCAGAAAGTGTACCGAAGTTGAAAATAACTGACTCTTCCCCAACCTAACTCGCTGGGTCCTAGCTATTACGAACGCGGTATTACAAGGAAGTGAATGAACCAACATTGGTTGGTTTCAAAACACTCCTTACTCTGATGACTTTCTTGAAGCGCATCCTACAGGCTGCTCTTTGAAGCTTCGAGTTCGCTCGAAGATCGTTGCGTTTCTAGTTCCAACGTGTGTTACGATTTGAAGGTGATCATTATAATTAATAACACATTACAGGCCATAGCCTACCGTTTTAGAGAGCTTCCTCAGACCTCTAGTGCTTAGAATCGATACTCCCCCTTCGGAATTCACACGAAAGAGAGCAGGTGAATCTTTTCTAGGTGCCACGTCCCGAGGATCGAAGCGTGGGAATTCCGTATGTTAGGCATTCCTGTACTTTGTTGTATGCTCCAATTAACACTTCCATGTAAATAGTCTGAGAGTGCTTGCGGGTGAAAGGACAGGGCGTGAGAATACCAGTCAAGCCGGCAGTGGTTGCCGGGCAGCCACGCCGGCACTTCGCACACATTCCGCTCACTCCATTATCTGGCATGCCCGGTCGGCGTGAGGTCTGCGTCGCCTGGCTCACATATATTCGAGGTAGGGGTGATGTGTTGGACACTGTGTATTTATTTGCCAATAAGAGACAAGACTTCTAATCCGGGGACCTAACTACAGCACTAATCCATCTCTGTAATCACTGTTGTGAAGGATATCCCACTATCTTAACTCCGATGTAAGTTATTTATATGGGATTAAGTTTTTGAGTTTGGATAGAGGAGGGATTTTCACGTATTGGGTTTAGACGTCACTGGCATATTTGTGAAGCACCTCTTAGCGTCTGCACGAGAATGCAAACGGTCTGTTGGAAATGACAGAACGCTTAAAAAAAACGTGTGCTACAATGCACGAATTAAAATTTATCGTGTACTTTATTTCTAGGCGGGTCATAGACAAGAAATAAGACACGATAAATAGGTAAAAGAAACTCTAAAACTCATGTCATTGTCTCTTGCACATAACAAAACTGAGGAACGGTTGCAATACTAGGTATGTTGGGTTTAGGTTGCCATAGAGATCTGAGTCTTGCTAACCTTCATCAAGTACGACAGCATCGTGCAGACGCAGAGATAGTGGAAAATAGAAGAATTAACCGAAGGAGACGTAAAGTGGAGTAAACGAGGGTTTTTTCACCCTTCTTCCCGCAATTTTCCATTCCTTTTCCCAACTCCTATTCCTTATAGCGAAGCAAGAAAGCCTGTGGTGGACGGAATTTGATTTGAAACGGAATAATCATTGTGTGGGCAAAAACAATAATCACGGGGGTTATTTTTCAGTAATTGGGCTGTGTCTCAAAAATATAAAATAATTGTTGAATTTAGGCTCAATGTTTCATTCCATAATGATAGCCATTCTACGAGTATTTTCATTTCTTTTTCAATCGACGGAGAACGGAATAGTACTTTCCAACAGACACACAAACCCAGTGGGCATTCTATTCGCAATTTTCCCCCGGGAGGCCATTTGCTTCTCGTCCACCACCCTCCATTTTGTCTCGTGCCGCCCTCCACGTGCGTTCTTGCTTCGCGTCCGCGGCGCCAGCCTTCCGCGGCCACCCGCGGCCTCGGCAGGGGCGCCCGTGCCCCGCCCCCCTCCCGCCCCCCTCCCGCCCCCTCGGTGGCGCCCACCGACGCCCCCGCCTTGGTGCGCGCCGCGAGGGGCGCCGCCCGCCGCCGCCCGCCGCCGCCCGCCGCCGCCCGCGCCCGCGCCCGTCGCCGGGCCGAGCGGCTGCCGGCCGCCGCGCGAGCAGTAGAGCATGTATAGATATTTTATTTGTTCGTGACTGTACATCTATTATTAGTTTATATTTTGTAATTGTACTCTTAAAAACCATGAAATAAATTTGCATTTTTTACATAATTATTAAGGAAATGTCGTCTTTTTATTTGGAGTGGTAGTGTTGGTTTGTCCTGTCCTCTTTGTGTAATTTGTAAGGTTTTCAAGCAAGTGTGAAACTAACGGAACCCGGCTTCGAACTGGTAAGATAACGTATTGTCAGAAGAACATGATGCAGATCCAGAAATTATTGATGTACTGTAATGGAAGATTGTTAATATAATCAATGAGAACTAATATTATTGTTAGTTCTCGAAAGCACTTTATGACACTTCCTTGTCATAGAAAACATTCCATCATTTTCTTCCAAATACTTTGGAAGATCTAGAGACCAATTATAATTGATCAGTTGTACAGAAGCAAGGAAATTTCTAAAAGTCGACATGAGCAAACCAACATACATTTCGCGAGTCGCTTGTGATCTTCAAACTACTAACTCTCCCCTCACACACACACACACACAAACACACGCACGCATACATATTCATACCCTATTTCCGTTCTGAAAGAAATGCACACGGGTGACAACAGGGGTAATTGTAAGAGCACGGACATAGCAACTGCATGACAGCGAGCAGTGTTACAAGATTGAAGAGAAAGGGGAATGGTGTATACCATCATCAAATAGGGATTACAATCACATAAATGTCAACGCAAATGTTAATATCAAATTTAATACATTTATTAAGAGCTTATTATCATTTACTTATTCAAAAAACAAAATGTCATAACTTACGAAAGTAAATAGCATTCTGTGAATGCGATTGATGTCATTGCAGATGTTCTCTGCCTGAGGGTACTGGAAATTTGAAACGAAACGTCTCTGCAAGAAATATGTTCAGAAAAATTGTTGAAAATGTTTTTCAGTTTACTGTATTCAGCGACGCTGATCTTTAAAAGTCATTATATTTATTTTGTAAGAATAGGGAGGTAATTGAAGTATAGAAGATTTGGCTAGTTGTTCGAGCTTGAAAATTGTTAGGGGGCATGCCCCCTAAGATTCTTTGAACCGTACAATAATTTAGAAATTTAGATTAAGATTAAAATTTTATTTCTTGAGATGTGTTGTTGAATAGCATATATATGTAATGTTTAATTGATCCATGTATTGAAATATGAGAAATAAAGTTGTGTTGTTAGGGAGGTAATTGAAGTATCGAATGATTTGGGTGTTTGTTCGTACTTAAAGATTGTCCCTTGAGAGATAACGAATATTAATCCTCCAAAATATAATTTATTTCTCTGGATAGGGCATCAATTTCCATCTTCTCCCTTAGGTATGGACATTTTTATCATGGCACAAAATATTGTGAATTCGATAACGAAAAGTGTAAAGTGAAATTCTTACAAAATAAATATAATGACTTCTAAAGATCAGCGTCACTGAATAAAGTAAACTGAAATAATTATATAAGAATATGTTATTAAATAGAATAAAAATGTGACCATGGACTCCTTCTAAACCTTCAATAAAGATGCCGTCCATACTCACTTCATTAATCAATTTGGAGACATACGGGTAAAAATCGAAGTCCATTAAAACATTATTTATAAATGTGTTTTATTGCTAAACGAATATTTGTTAGAAAAATAAATATAATTAACCGTGTGCTCACAATTTTATATATTGGTAGGTTACATTCAATGAAGTGGTCTGGAGATATGCATATGTATTTTAAATTGGTATGTCAGTTTTGTAACACAGCGTAAAAATATATATTTGGGACATGCAAAACGCTCGACAAATATTATGAAATATTGGACAATCATAGAAAGCATGAAAAATATCTCGCTGTGCTGAATAATAATAATAATAATAATAATAATAATAATAATAATAATAATAATAATAATAATAATAATATCTGGGCAATACTTCATCATGGACCCCCTAGTGATCTGGAGATATGCATATACATTGGTCACATACCTATTACCCTCCAAACACACATACACACGCACACACACACGTGCCGTGCACGCGGTCATGCATGTCAACACGCGCATCTGAACATAAAATATATTCCATTTGCTCCAGGTTTGTAGCTTTGACTACCTTAAAAAACGCGGCGCACAGTATGGCGATTTGCGCGCTATCTACAAGCGGTATTAAGAACTCGAGTGAACGATCTCCAGCGCTTTGCAGTGTGGTAGCATGAAGGTGAACTACAAGAGCTAATAGTTATCGTAGTCGCCGCAGCGCGTCGCGATGATCCCAGGGGATCTACCAGGGAGATTTTTAATATATTCCGACAACTATTTGGGAAACTTCAGCAGAACAATCGGAATGTAGCTTTATTAATATCAATGACATAGGAATACCACTCCAACGAATGTACTGCCGGTTGAAATGAAGGTAACATTTTTGTTTTGAGATGAAAGGTGTGTTTTATCATTTGAATTATTATTATTATTATTATTATTATTATTATTATTATTATTATTATTATTATTATTATTATTATTATTATTATTATTATTATTATCTATGATTCATTTTATTGATAAAGTATCGAAATCCAATTTTAAGATAATCTCTTTTCTGGAAACAGTAACATAATGTTTTAACAGTATTAATAAATTTAAAAACCAAAACCAAAATAACAGCTACAAATTCTAATAGTTTATTAAATTTTATGGTAAAACGGAATAAATGATTTCAATTTTATGATTAAAGATGAAAACTCCCACCTCTTTAGGGCAACTGGAGAGGGAAAACTAAAACTAGTGGTGCAAAAATAGCACGTACATTCTCACACGTATTTTCACAAAAAAATTACGCAAAAAGTATTCAAATTTTCAAAAAATTGTACACGACCTTATTTCAAAACCTATTTTTAACAATCAGATTTGATTAAGGGGAAAATGTCAATTTGACTTTAGGAAGACACCAAAAAAATTATGAATTTTTGCAATTTTCGAAAAATCAGAGTTTGGAACGAACATGAAACCTGCGCCGTTCTCTTAAACGTCCTTCACACTATGTAACAACAAAATTTAATGAAAAAAAACAAACGAAGCAGTAATTTTTTTAACATTTTGAAAACGTTCCTAGGGCTTCATGTAATGTGCCCCCAAAATGAAAATACCGGTTTCAAATTCAAGTGGCCGCGTTGTCAATCAAATGGAATGAGGAATATCAATTTTGGAGAAAATCGGCTGAGCAGTTTAGCCGCTAGCGTTGATCGTAGACAGGCGGGCAGACAGACAGACTGAAAGACGGACTGACACACGTTTTTCCGCTATTCGACCCTCTGAACGTGGCTTCTGGCAACACCATCTGGTAAAGGATTTTTTTCTTAATTTGGCAATAGAATTGATTCACTTTTTCGATACTAGGGCCATGTAATAAGAGTTTTTCTACCGAAAAGTTGCTGTTTTCTGTTGCAGCATTAAGCAACTGTAGATAGTAAGTGAAAACCGTGCTAAGTGCAAAAAATGGAATTCCGAAATAATTAAGGAAAACTGATTCTAAGGCACGCAGGACATGAGTGATGCGCATTCTGGTGGCGACAGTTTGAACCCTTGAGAATGAGGAATTCAGATAGCCCATTGTACATCGCAATGCGATTGACACCACGCTTTTCAGCACAAAATGCAAATTTCCACATTTTGGCACTTAGCCCGAGTTTTATTTATGCTCTACAACTTTCTCTTTACTCAAGAGTCAATTAATTTGTTTAGGAAAGTAGGTATTCACGGTACAGTTTGGTAGATGTACGACTTTTAATAAAATTGGTCATTGGTGATTGTAGAACTATCTTCTAACAAGAATCGAATAGTGGGGATTTAAAAGATGGTTCCGAAAGATGCAACGATAATATAAGAATAAAAACCCTTGCTATGTGGTATAGCACACTAAGGATACATGGCAGATTATCCCTTTTTTATAAGTAATCATGGGTACAAAACCTTGTAAGTGTATTACAGTTTATAATGGAATTATCACTCAAGAGCAGGTCAATGACATTAAGGCAAAAAACAGAGAAATTCCCATATTATGACATATTTGGATTATCAGGCACGCATGGAATCCCTAAAGTTTACTCCGCAACACACTTTATCACTCTGCATAAATCGGAAATGATGCGTCCTAGACAATTTTTTGTCTGTACAAGCTAGAGCGTCTCCATAATTCGCTTTCTCCTATGATGGACACAAGCCATAGTAATATATAAAATTAGACCCTTTTGGATTTCTATTGTATTCCTTATGACTCCGTCACTCCGTAATAAGTATTACCAGACAGGAACCTTCGCTGAAAGTTGGGTTGCAATGTGAAAGTATTTTCACTTTTAAAACAACGGTTTAAAACGTGTTTTTTTGTTTTGTTTTTTATTTCAGTTTTTAGCGAAACATCTTTGAGGTTCTTCTATTTCATTTTTGGGAGGTTTTCGCTCTTCCTGGTGCTCTAGATTATTCAAACTTACTGCTTCATACGGCATCAGAGACACTGCATTTAACGCCGCTGTTACGTTTACAAACGTATTTCGTAATAAAAAACGCTTAAATTAAATTTTTGTGTTTCCAGTTTTATTTAGAGGCTAACAAAAGATGGAACATGCTATGAACTTGTGAGAAAGATTTGGAAGAACATATGTGAGAACATTGGGAGAGTTGTTTAGGGGAACAGTTGGGACAACATTTGGAGAAACAATTGGCAAAACGTTTGGGAGAACCATTCGTCGGGAGAATTTGGTAGGGCTTATTTGAGGAAACATTTGGTGAATTTTTAGAAGATTATCTGAGAACATTTGGGGGAACACATGGGAATTTGTGATGAATATGTGAGGAAATATGTTTGGGTTTATATGGGTAATATGCGGAGGTTCACGTAGAGCAACTGACTATATTTATACTTAAATTCTATTGTTCAATTAAAAATTGAATTAAAAAAGAAAATTTAACGTACGTTTTGATGAAATTACTTCATCTTCAATTCATAACAAAACACTAAGTTATCATTTCATTTATTATTAAGAGCGCAAACAATTCTACGCGGAAAAGTTTGAATGAAAACATTATATAATTGCACAATGGAAGTTTAGAAACGAATGTAATTTGACGGTCTTCACAAATATTTTATTTTGTGTAACTCTGAAAATTATAATCGAATAGTTTCGCCAGTGTTTATTCACGGGAACGATATTCGAAACACCACCATGTGTATAATAACATCTCATCAGTCACCAGCTGCAACAACTGAAAAATATCACAAGGAGACGCCATTTCGCTTTCGGGCTAAAAAGCAACGAAGGCGAAAACTCGCTAACAACGCTCGTGAAAAGACAAACTCCACCCTCCTTCAACGAAATACGGCCGGAAGCAACGAGAGAAGCCGACTTAATTAGCAACAATTCGTTACACGAGTTTTCAGAATTCTTTGTTGATCACGGTACATGGAGGAACGTTAGTGAGTAACATTTAGTCTTTTAATAATGCTTTCGCAGTGAGCACGAAAAACTCGCTTTCAATGCGACATGCGGGACATATTTGAAAAATTCCGCCGACAGCGCTGTGGGGGACGCACGTGTATACGATATGCAACTCTTTTAAGAAATTCCCAGATATGCAATGAAAACGAAAAGTGAAACAGAACTGAAGCTTCTCAAATTGTTTGCATTGTCTACACAGTGAAAGAAATGCGAGGTATCAGAACTTGTTAGATCGTCATTTGGTACATGGTTACATGCCATATTATAGTTTGTTTGGTATTAATACAAGATGAACTGATTTTCAATTTAGAATTTTGCTATGGCATAAAACAAGAAATTACAATTAGTTCTGTGTTTTACATTCCATGCGCCAGGTATTATACATGATTGAAAACCTCAATATTTCTAAGCGTATGTTGAAAAAAGAGAGGATTATTTACCGCAAACAAACTATTCATAATATCAAGTAGTCAACTTAATTCTAAATTAATTCAATATTCTCACTCCCGTGACTATCCTTGCCACGGAATGGGTGTATCCTAGAGAGTTAAACACCCAAAATGTAATAGAAGATACAGAAAGATGTCGTTGTATAGAATGCGTGAGAACGAATGCGTGAGATTAACTTTGAAAATCTCATTACGTAGAATCAGAAGTCTTTATTATAATATATTCGTCAAAATACCTTGAGATTATCTTTATAACAACACACCTCATGTGTAAAGTTCCATTCAGTATAAGAGATTAAAAAGAGATTTTCAAGAGATAAAATATTACAAACGATAATTCATATTGATGTAATAGTGTTTAGTTAATAATTATGTAATAGTTAATATTATTATCCGGGGAAGATGTGTCTAATAAAAACGTTTGTCGGTATTGTGCACTCGTAATACATTGTAAATACATTCCTTACTCTAGCAAACGGATAACAACGGGTGTCATCAGTATATAAAAAATTGCATTGCTAAAACTAGTTAGAGATGCTCATGAGCTTCCCTGTACACGTGGTCAAGTGAACCACTGTAATTTGAGCTTAATGTTATAGGAGCAAGACAGGCAGAGTACTCATAACGAAGACTGTTCGCTGATTTTCGTAATAGCTGAGTATAAGTTTCAGGAATATTGTAGATCATATTGTTAGTTGTATAGGATTCATGATTAAATGTAACGAATTAATTCATATTAAATAATAAATATGATACCATAATTAAAGGATACTAAGATTGTTTTACTGAAGTGTGTTGTTTGAATTAGAATAATACACTGAAGATACCCAAAACTTGTACGTACTGAAATAAAGAGATCTGGAACCAATCAGAATACGGCGCACCGGTCGGCAACGACTATAAGACAACCAGAGTCTGAACAGTTGTTAGATTTGTTACTGCTGCTACAAAGGTTCACCTTTTAAGCGAGTTTGAACGTGGTGTTATAGCTGGCGCAAAAGAGATGGGCATAGCATCGCCGAGGTTGCGATGAAATTTGGATTTTCCCGAACGACCATTTCACAAATGTACCGTAAATATTAAGAAACCAGTAAAACATCAAACCTTCGGCAGCACTGCGGCCGCAAAAAGATCGTGCAAGATTGGTACGACTGAGGAGAATCATTACACGTGACAGTAGTGCAACCCTTCCGCAAATTGCAACAGATTTCGATGTTGGGCCATCAAAAAGTGTCAGCGTGTGAACCATTCAACGAGACATTACCGATCTGGGGTTTCGGAGCCGAAGACCCAGACGTCTCACTTGATGACTGCACGACACAAAGCTTTACGCCTCGTTTAGACTCATCAACACCGACAATGGATTGCCGATGACTGGAAACACGTTGCCTGGTTTGACGAGTCTCGTTTCACAATGTTTCGATTGCGGATGGTCCATCATTGCGGATGGACGTGTACGAGTGAGGCGACAACCTCATGAATCCATATACCCTGCTTATCAACAGGGGACTATTCAAGCTGACGGATGCCCTGTGATGGTATGGGGCGTGTGCAGTTGGAATGATATGGGATCCCTGATAGATCTAGATACGACCCTCACATGTGACACGTAAGCATCATGTCTGATCACCTGCACACATTCATGTCAATTGTGCATCCCAGCACGATAATGCGGGAATTCACACGTCCAGAATTGCTAGAGAGTCTCCAGGAACACTCTTCTGAATTTAAACACTTCCACTGGCCACCAAAATCTGAGATATGAACATTACTGAGCACATCTGGGATGCGTACTCTTACGAGTTTATGGACAGCCCTACAGGGTTCTTTGTGTCAATTACCTCCAGCACTACTTCAGACATTAATTGAGCACGTCGTGTTGAGGCACATCTGCGTGCTTGCGGGGGCCCTCCACGATATTAGGCCGGTGTACCAGTTTTTTTTGGCTCTTCGGTGTATATATGAATGGTCACGGTTTTGAATCTGTGAATATTCATGTTCAAAATCTCTGCTTAGGAGACGTGAACTTTTTTCTATTTTGTAACGTTTTGAAGTACATTATTTTATTTGCATTAGTAATGAAAGAAAAGGTACAAATAACAAGAAAAATCATCTACGTAGTTATGTTCATTTCAAATTCAGTCATAACATTAATTCAATTAATTTAACAGTAATACGCATCTTCTATAAGCAGCAAAGAGGATATGTAAAATTGTAAGTAATAAGTTAACCCAATTACTGCAAAAAAAGACTTGTTTGTACAAACAAAATAGTACCTTAAATTGAGTTTCTAATAACTTATATAAATATTCATCCATTAATCTTATGAATTAGTAACTATGGTAAATTAATACTGCAGTTATGGTGCATATCGTCAAAGTAACCTTTTCCCACATAAAATCAAGCAATATATGAAATGGAAGAAACCATCAAATCATTCAATATTTTCTTATGAAGCACTTATGTTTTAATCTCCGAATAAAGCCAAGCCTAACAAAGAGTAATATATAAACAACTGCACGCAAAATTAAAAGAAATATTTTGAACCAGCGTATTTAGCTCGCTTTTCCCTTCCAATTGCTGGAAGCCCTGAGGTCCTTCTGTGCTGCAAGCCCGGACGCCTCCCCGTAATGCGATTGCTCATTTGCGGCAGGAGGACATTATCTGGGCTTAGGGCCATTTGCACAAGCCCACTAACAAGGTTTGCCAGATCCAACTCTACAACTGTTTTTCTCTCCTTCCTCCTCATGGAATAAGTAGGAAAGAACACCCATTACTCACATACCAGTTTATCAACTGTAGGGCACTTTTAAGCGATGTGCTTTTGAATTCCACGCCCTTTTTATCGCGTGAGTGATTATTTTATGGGCGTCTTAATCGCCAAAACGTAGGTTCGATCCACCTTACGTATGTGCATGAATTTCTGAAGGGTAAAAATCCTCTGTCGCCATATCGTAATTGCGACATATAATACACTGCTGATTAAATGACTGGTAAAATTAAATTCTTTGGCAATTCTCTAGGTTCCATACTCGCTTATGTGAGTAGCGCCTTATGTAATGGGTAAATGTCATTGAAAGGCTGTTGAGGCTCTTAATGGAATACACAAATGAAAATTTACGCTGGGACCTGAATGGTGCCAACTACAAAACACACAGCAATTTTATCTCGTTGGTCGTGAGCCAATAGGATAAACTTAATGTCCCTCGATATTTGCAAATTTAAAAGCGAATATATCAGAAACTCAACTGAAAAAGAAACCGCCCTAAATAAATTACAAACTGACAGAAAAATAATGTCGTGAAAAGTTTTAGACGGGATCGACCGCGTTAGAATTTTTAATTCATGGACTTGCGGAATGCTAAAATATCCGCATACAATGCGTCATCAATTTTCAATGAAGTTCGGATGTGAGGAATGTGCATATAACACGTACATCTCCAGGAACAATGTCACCATTGTGCTTAACGTCGTCTTACCACCGACGTCCCCAGCAATCAATTTTATCATTGCTCTTTACCCTTCTCTCACATACCATGCTCCTGAATCGGTGTCCACGAAAGTCCAGGAAAGATGGGATAAGTTTGTGAAGGTAAGCATAGTGGGTGGAGAGGCAGTTATGGAATGGCAGAAGAGTAAACCAAAATCTCAGCATTATCTAGTTTTTTCGTTAAAAAAGGTTTCATTACTGACCTGTACTTTCATGCAATTAAACACTCGCGAATGTTACTGGTGCCCACAATACGCCGTCAAAATGTTCAAGAGCACATACATCACATAACTTCCAAACATACTGGAACTTCTCGTTCATAAATTATTTTGTGTAGTTAGACCAAACGCTTTTTTGTTTTAAAAAAATCTATATTTATGCACAAAAAATGTATTGAAAAACACGGCAAACCATTAAAAATTGCAACAAAGTATGAATGAAGAAAAATATCAAAAACAATAGCACTTCCATATTGTTATGTACGTAATTTTATTCTAAACAATAAAATTCCCTTCATCAACCTTCTCAAGTAGAATTCCGCAACTAAAATAATCGCGATTTGATTTTACTAGGCTTAGGTAGCCCAGGCCCCAATTGATGCCACTGCAGAGTCTCTGACTCGATCGTCTCCAGGTCCCTGGAGTTCGAGACCCGACGGTGGCAGGATTTTCGACACTGGCTATATAGCTAGGACGATGTACGCAGGAGAATTCTAGCAGCCGTCTACTCTGATCGATAAACTTCCGTGCTTTTTCCGATCAATACCAGACCAATGCCGGAGTAGTACCCTCACAAATGGGACACGGACAGCCCGCGATCTTTCCTATACCTTTGTCGCCCTGTCTTCGCCTCATATTTACACTTCCATGCGCTATACTACCTCACATGTGAGACGTAGTAGGGAATTTAGAGCTTGTTCTGACCAAAGCGGTACTCCGACAGAGATCACGTCACCTTCTGCACTAACCTTACGGGACTAATAACGTTAGCCGCCGTCGCGCCAGGAAACGTCATTCGCAAGAACGTAATCTTGATTTTCATGCTTTAAATAATACTTACTAAGAGTTTGAAGAAATTTGAAGAGATAATTTCGCGGAATTTCCATGTCCCGCATTTGAAAAAACATACAATACGATCTAAGTTTTCTCTTAAACTCGCCTACAGAGCGAGACAATATTGAAGAAGTATCTTTCGCAAATTATTTTTAATACATACTTACCTTCATAACTGGCACAATTACACGTCGAGACCCTGTTCCTCTCTCACCATCTCTTTTGGTAAACAAAGTCGCCGGTAATCTAAAAAAAAAGAAAAAAAAGGCGCTTAATTTAAGTGAAGCTGCGTGCTTTCACAAAGACTTCCTCGGGTGGACACTTGCTACAACCCTGGGCCGAGGCGTGGCCCTCGCCGTGGAAAAGCATTACGTAGGTCGCTTCCACATTAGTGCCTAATGAACTTACTCGGAGTCTAAGGCAAATGCTCTTCTGGGCGGAGAGCAAATGAAGGAAGATAATCAGCCTCGAAGCATTTTAAGAGAACATAAAAACAGGAGAAAAATTGCGTCTAAATTGGTTTGTGGAGAATATCAATCAAAACGTAATTACACATTATAATGATTCAATTAAATCATTACGTCAGAATAGGACAGAATAAATATTTGGATATCAATTCTAATACGTTTCTTGGTCCATGTTGGTATGATTTATTTTGCTGTATGGTTTTGCTGAATTTACGTATGGCTTATTATTTATCTTTTTTGGTCTATGTTGGGTGTAGGTTGGTATGGTTTTGTGGTGCAATTGTAATGAAATCCAGAAACTTTGCTTTTTCGCATTCATTTATTTAATTTCTATTATGTCCAGTCACTCATCTAATTGTTTTGGATTGTCGAAACTCTTTTCATTCAATAAACAAGCCTCTTCAAAAAAACGTTACAAAAGGTAACCAGTAGAGTCTCGGTGCTTCAAGGTGGACGGGACTAAGTCTAGCTCGAATTAATGAAAAGACCCTCGTAGTGACTCACACAGAGTGTGAAATCAATTAGGTCCTCCTCCTAATTGTCATCCTCCTATACTACATTAATCATACCAACTATCATGTACATCAACTATATGACTTAGTCAGTTTTTCGGGAATTAATTTTTTTATTTGCTTTACTTTTTTGTTAAGTCGGATTTAACCCGAATTTATGGGAAACTCGAACAATCAAGACAAGAATTATAGAGAATTTACTGTATTATTTTATTATTCATTTTACAAAATGTCGTTGGAAGGAAGAATATTTTGATACGAAGATAATCTTTTTTTAATGGTATAATTTCATGCAGAAAACTGTATAATCTTGTTTGTTATTGCTGTTTGATTGTTAATGCTGCATAGTATCTTCAGAATGTGTGTAATTCGTTTTCAACTAGATTCCTGCCGCCGCAAAAAAATACTTCACAGCAAAAGCAAACAAAACATCTTATTTACAAAAGGAAGTAAATGCAGCGCAGAATAAAAACGAATAAAAATATTGTCATATAACACTTAAATGAATTAAATATTTTAATAAAATGAGCCTTTACGAGTATTGCAATAAAATACGTAAAATTATTTACACAGAGTACATACAGTTCTTTACATACCAAGAATATCAGAAACATTGCTGTTGTGTAACTCCAATCGTAAAGAGCAAATATTTAATGGCGGGCGACATGTTTCTTGGGTTTTTGCGTCACATGTGTCGTAAGAAATGAGGCACTGAGAATGAGATTTCCTTCAGTACAAGTAGATGCAATACAAGTACGAGTGCGTGCAGTGCGAAAATAGATGGAATAACACAATCAACTCTTTGCGTGTTTCAATCAAAGTCGAAAGAGTTGCACTGTTACTTCTTCGTATTCACGAATTAAGAAGAGATAGTTTTCCAACCGTTCGCCCAAAAACGGCGAACTTTCGAGTGAATAAATTGTCGGCCCTTCAGAAAGTGTGGATCAATCCTGTACCTACATGTAGAAAATTACTTCCTTCCACAAGTGGTGCAGCTAGAATCCAATTTTGTGGGTCTTTGATACCGAAAAATCGAATGACGGCAAAACGTTTGTCTGTCCGTCTGTGGTCAACGCTTGCGCCGCAACCAGTCAGCCAATTTTCTCCGAAATTGATACTTCTCGATCGATCTCAACGAACTAAAAGCTTTGGGAGTTTCAAACGTATATTTTGACTTTAAAGAGTACATGACATCTCAAAAACATTTTCAAAATTCTGACAGGTTCTCTTATCGATCATATTAGTTTCTAAAATAATCTTTTTTTATTTATTGGGTTTTTTACTTGTTTACTTATCGGGAGGCAAATATAGTACTTAATGAAAGTTCATAACCACTGAACACTAAGTGGATTTCTCGGGGAACTGCCGTTTCCCTTGCCAATATCCATTTCACCAGAATGCTCCATCAGTCACTCCCTACTCTACCCTATCATTAACAATGTTTCCTCTAAGGGACCAAAGCATCATAGTGGCTTCTAGGCGATAATCGGGAAGGGTCCTGGCTACCTCAACGGGTTTGCGATAGGCAGGGTCCCGGCCAGGCGAACTAGAGAGTGAGGGAACAAGACGATGGAAGCCGCCTTTGATGATAACATGACTGATGATAAGGAGTAGGTAGAAAGCCACGCGGGGTGGAGCGTGCAGCCTCATTGAAGCAGGTCAGGGGAAAACCTGAGTTTCGTTTATTTAATGTTACGAACACAAGAATGTAATACAGTGCTCCAATAAAGACTCTCCGGCTGAGTGAAGAGCGCTAGCTAGATAAGTTATGTTGGTAACACGAAGTGTTGCTTGTAAGAAACGAAAACGTAATGGGCGTACTCACCGCAATCAAAACAGATGCTGGAAGAGTTGTTCCCTCCAGTTGTTTCCCGGTGATCTAGGTTGCTAGGAACATAAATACAATTTTTAATAGAAGCCTCTGATACGGCTCGTTAGTATTCACCACAAACATTTCTCCTTCCGATCATCTCTACCATTATCAAGTCAGTGGAAAGCAACGACAAACCCTCACCGTGACCACTCGCCAGAACAGGAAGTTCATCAACGAGTTAGCCTCTCCCATTGGCGGGAGCGTTTCCTGACCGTTTTTCGTTTTCTTGTAGCATTAGTTTTCGTCATTTTCCCGTTTCGCACGACCTTAGCGCCTGCTGGCTGCACTCCTGGCACCCGGGCCTGAATTGTCCCGCGGCGCTGCCGGCGGCGGCGATGTGTGTTGCGGCCGGGCCATACGTCAGGCGTCTTCCCTCATTAAATTTCGACAGCAGCGCAACCTCGCGTTGGCTTCGTGCGCGCCACAAGCTGAGGTCGCCCGCGGTCAGCTCCGCGCCGGAACCCCCACGGCCGTCCGCGAGACCGGTTGCGAATACGGAATAGCCACGATTACTCGAATGCCAGACAACCGAGGCAGTGATGGGAAAGCACAAACATAGCATTCAATTGAGAACTGGGACGCAGGCGTGTTTTCATTAATTGTTGAGGTTACAGCGAGCTGCCGTGTACGCTGAGTATTACTTTCACAGATTTTAGGATTTTTTCCGAGAGATTTTGTCTAGCCGACTGCCGTTTACCCTTATTAGACGGCATATGTGACCACACACTAGACACCAATTCACTGCGTCTTCCTGTGATCTGTGGTTAGCAGAACGCGAGGCCCTCCGCGACAACACATTCATGAGAGACAAGCGACAAATAACCTTGCCAAAGGTGGAACTCGATCCCGCGACCATCGGGCCGCAATGCTGAGTCGCTACACGCTTTTAGCCACCTCGGCTTTTAGGATTGTACCTTCTTTAAGTTAAATGATGAAGAAAGTTACGTACTGTTCTTGCTAACTTAGGACAACGAAATAATTAATTTACAAAATCAGAAATGTTTTTCTTGATTTCAGTTTTAAGCTTTGTGTCATAGAAGTTTAAACATTACTTTTTAATTACGAATGATGTGCATCAAAAGTTTCGAGAATAATGGATAATATTCATTAAACAATCAATATGAATTTCATCTGTCAACCTTTCAAGATAAAGCTTTTCTCCTGTGTCGGATAATTTATTTCGCTTGCCAAACACTGTGTGGGTGGTATAACTTTGTCATTCTGTCTTTTAGTTATCTCACAGTGACTGCGGTATTTTTTTAAATTTACCGTTTAGTTCCACAATTTTTATTATGGTTTTTAAAATAAACTCTCAATTACCTGTGTGTTTTTTATTCGGCCGGTTTGGATCTCAAACACCTCGGGTAACAGTGAATGCATTATCAATAACACATTGTGATTGAGTTGTGATATGGCAAGTGTGTGTATTTTTTCACTTTCTTTGACATATTAAAGATCATTCCACTATATTTTAAGAAATAATTGTTTGGGATGTTAAAGAATTCGAAAAATGAAAATTTCTTGTAATTCTCTGCCTACAGTTGTTTGAGTAGTTATAATATAAAACTATTTAGAAACTAATTTTTAGTAGTTGTTACGATTTTCCATTTAAAGAAATTTTGGATTTAAAAAAATCCATAGTGGTGTACTTGCGGTTAAATTTCCATATTTAAAAATCGTGTTGGCTTATTTGTAAGATTTTACATGTTTAATCGTGAAATACCTTAAACATTACTCAGTCAGTCCCCAATACTAAGTATTTAGTATTAGTGGTTGACTTTTTCCCAATGAATTTCTCAATGGTTCCATTTATTATTTCGTAGATTGATTCTGGGAAGCCATGGAAACTTATATCTAAATCATTTTACCAGTAGAGGTCAGTTTTTCGTAGAAATGTTATTGAGAAATGCAGAAGAGTTGACTCAATATATTTGATTGTATACTTATTAACTCATTAGAAAGTGTCTGGGGATGTTTATTAATCCCACACGACAAATTATTTGTAAAGAATACGCTCAAATTGGATCAGAATTCGGTAGAATTCACGCTTACGGTCAAGTATTTCAAACACAGCGCGTAGGCACATCCACGTTGCGTTGGAAAAAATTTGGCGAAGACAGTTGCCATTTGAAGTTGGCACAATGCTACAAAACGAACTTTATTCGGAAGGGGACTTGAATCGTTACTTTACGAAATGAGCCTTGTCGACGTCAGCTGATTTTCTCTAAAAATATAGCTGGAAATTACATAAATATATTTGAGGCGTGGAATTTTCATAAATGTATTACATGGATGGGTGTTTCTGACAAATCTCACTAATGCTACAAGAATGTACAGTTTATTTTAGGAACATATATCATTTCTTATATGAAAACTACAAGACCAAAAATAATATATTTGTAACACTAACTTACCGTTCATTACAAAGAATACAATATCAGATCAGATTTGAAGCCGGTTATTATCAACACTTAGTAAATTAATAAATAAACAATTACCAACTGAGGTCACATTTCTAAGGCCTGGTATTTAATTCGTACACAGGTACGAGTTCAATTAAGTTCGTGAGTTTTATTACCAGTACGCCTTACTGAACAATATAGGACAGGGTGGAGGTTACCCCGGCGAAAATCGAGATCCGGCAACGACCTGCACGTCAACTAGCAGACGTTCCCTCAACCTGGTATATTCAGCTAGCGTGGCACCGCTCCTGCGTGGACAAGCTTTAAGCTCCCGACTAGTTTCCCAACAAGTGTGATAGTATAGTGCATGTGAGTGTATGCAAATAAGGAGTGAGGATAGAAAGGAAAGTTCGCGCACGAACCATGGCCCGTTTGTTAGGGTACTGCTCTCACATTCACTTGACGTTGATCGGAGAAACCTCGGAAAACTACCGACCAGAACAGCCGGTCGCAAGAAATCTCCTCCAGACAGCGACTGGTTTCGACCTATCAAGTTAGCGTTGAAAATTCTGCCATCGTCGGGACTCGAACCCTCGGACGTCGTGGTCAGAAGCACTGCAATAGCATCAATTGATATCCTGAGCCACAGATAAATTCCCCCAGGCCACAAACACAACTGAAAACATCCATGCCTTATGTGATACTCGAACCCACAACACTGGTGTCTGCTTATTTGATCAACCTGCATCAATTCCTGCATCGTTAGGTCTTCTGCATTAAACACTAAAATGCATAAGTTTTAAAGTTACTCTTAAAAATAGCTTCGTTTTTATTAGCTTTCGTTAATCTTAATCCATATTTCCAATGATATCAAATATTTAATTCTTGTCAATTCCATGGTTTTAAGTTTTTGTCAGAAACAAATTTAAAAGATTTTATTTTCCTTCAAATTCACAACATATTTCATGGTCATTATAACAACTCGAAACCACATTAATGTTGAATTTCGTAGAATATTCGAGATTGTAAATTTTCTTTGACAGAATGAAATACTGCGGTACTTACCTAAAATTAGTCGTCTTTCTTTGATGTTTGCGTATTTTTCTCGAATTGCGTATGTACATTTCCTTTGTGACTTTCACAAAGCTCTTAATTTCCCATTTTTCGTGACCACTCTTCAAATTACCTATAAACGTTTCCTGTTACCGGATTATTACAAGCTGTTTCTTTTTCACGAAATCTTAATCTCCTGTACAAGTATGCTTTGTAGGAAGTCCATTTTGAAACAGTACTTAGGAAATTACCTCTAATGTCTCATTCGCATGAAGATTTATTATAATGTTTACACGACAGCTTCAAATCTATTATGCTCTGGTACATGGGTGTGGGAGTTGTACCGTTGTTCATTAAATAAAGTAAAAATCTTGCGAAGAACTCGTAACAAAAGGTTTTGTTGATTTTCATGAACATTAAGTAAAATATTAACATCTATTCAGTAACTTGAAGCTTAAATGCTGCTAGTTATAACCAATATTGTGGGAATCAATATTATGTATTAGTAATGTCCACAAAAGGACATAAAACGTTTGTTTAAAGGAATAATATTGATATAACGCAAATGCTAATCGATAAGTGTATTTTACGGCACAATCCACCAAAAATGAGATATTCATTTGGCTAATATTATTTGCTTTTGCATTAACATATCTGATTATAACATCTATTTTGTTAAACAACAAGGTCTAGGTGAGGTCGCTCAAGGCAGTGTCTCTGACTGGGAGGGCCTAGGTTCGAGACCCCACGGCGGCAAGATTTTCGACACTAATAATAATAATAATAATAATAATAATAATAATAATAATAATAATAATAATAATGTCTTTATTAATGGCGAGGCTCAGGCCATAGGGCCTGCTCTTCCGCCTAACTACTGAATTTACATACATTTAGAGTAGAAACATTTTAAGAGGGGAGGACAAGCTGTACATTTACGTCTGGGAGAACAAATCTAGGGACCATCCCGGCATACGCCTTAAGCGATTGAGTAAACCCAGAAAAACCTCAATCAGGATGGCGGCTTAGGGCCGAACATTAATACAACTGAGTATGTTATACTGAGTAGTGAAAGGGAAGTTTCGTGAAAGAGAAAAGAAAAGACGTACAGGGGAAGGGATCAAAAAGTATAAATGATAAAGTTTGTGAGGGAGAGGGAAGAAAAAAAAAGCGAAGGAAAGGACGAAGAAGAAGTAGGCGAAAAAAGTGAAGTTATTTGAGGAACGTTACAGAAAGCTACGTTTAGTTTACAGTAGCACTTAACATAAATATACAATAATTTTTACACCAGAGAAGCACAATACACTATAAGCTAATAACAACAGTAATTTTAAACACAATACTGGCAGTATTAAGGAACAATACAAAGAGTGCGGGTATCTTAACATCAATTTTGTTTATGCCAATATATTGTAGTGAATATCCTGATGATGGTACAAAGATAGCTACAAGTATATTTTATCTGGAATGTCACTAATATAACGTCACTAACTGGAAAGCTAAGGAGAATTCTAGCGGCTGACGACTCTGATATGTAGTTTTACGTGGTGTTCCGATCAAGACCATGCAAATGTCGGAGTAGTACCAAAACAAACGGGCCACGGACCGCGCGCGACCTTCTGTTTCTCTTTCTTGTCCTATCCTCAACCCTTACACACTCTTACATGCACTTCTTTACCACACTTGCCGAGGGACCAATGGGGAGCTTGTCCCAGCTGGGACGGTACCCGGCATCACTGCCATCTCTCGCGGAAAACGCATGCACTGAACTTACGCTGGCTTTCAACTGGCTAATGACTTAACCAGTTGACGTGCCCGGAATTACAAATCAATCAATGAATCAAATTTATTGAATAGAATATTTCCGTGCGTTTGCAAGGACGCGTGATTATCGCTTTGGCTTACCCGCATCACCCTTTTACAAAAGCTCACGACCCCTATTGCTCCTTTGAGTCGGAACTTGAAGTCAATATAGGCACGAATTCAATCTGGTGGCTCTATAAGTGTTTTCAAATTTGTCCCTCCCGTAGGAGTTTCCAATCACGGGCTTCAACGAATCTTCGTACATTCTTTTTCGCGGAGTCGCGCAGGTTTTCCTTAGAAGAAGCTAATGTAGTTTGTAAGAACGGGGAGATGGTGGATCCTTGGGGTACTCCTGCTTTAATGGTGATAGGTGCGGAGAGAGCTACGGGGAGACGTACAGAAAATGTTCGCTTGGTAAGAAAACTTTCAATGATGCGTGAGAGATATAATGGAGTACCTATAGTGCAGAATTTGAAGGTGCCATTCAGTCACTGTTCATGAAAAGTTTAATAGTGTTCGAAATATCTTCATTCAATCATCGAGTCCGTTTTACTTAAAAAAAATTCGAGCTTGCCCACTGGCCCTCTGCAGCCGGATAATATTAATTCATTGATGAAAGATATATACAAGAATCAATTGATACACGATTACAGAATTATAGTTTTAGATATAATTAAATATAGAGGTTATACACTTTATTCTGAGAAAAGGCTCATCAGTTCATGTCTATGGGAAATCGAAAAATTATCTTGGTAACTTCCTTTTTAATCTTCTGCGATAGGGAGTTTGCTTACCTATATGAAAGTGAATAGCTGCAGGTGTCTTTAATAACTTGGAATAGAATTTTACGGATAAGAGGGAAAAGTGGGCGGGGATGTGTGTAATGCCTAGTTCATTATGTAACCTGTAACAGAATGTACCAGAAAGCTTTTGTAAATATTGCGTAGGAATCTATTTTGAAAAATTTTCATTTTGTTGATGCTTGTTTTGGCTGCGGCAGCCCAGACTGGGAAATTATAGAAAAGAATGGATCGTATCATCGGTTTATAGAGGTGAATCGCAACATGTATTTGTAAGGAGGATGATTTTTTGAGAATCGGATATAATTGTTGGACTCTACTAGTCGTTAACGCTATTCGGTGTATTATATTTTGCCGCCATGAAAGACTTTTATCGAACAAAACTCCAAGATATTTGACAGTTTTGTTGGAAGGGAGTCAGGTGATGTTTTCTGACGTATGTGAGATTTTGGGGGGACGTCTGGTCTATAGAGAGTAAATATTCTTCCTGGCTTTTATTTGAATTTATTTCAATGTGCCATTTTCTGGCATAGTTGGAAAACAATGCTAGATGATGTTGCTGATCTTTTACAGCAGATTCAAGGTAGCAATTGGAGGAATAAAGTATTGTATCATCAGAAAATAGAGATACTGCAGTATTTTGGGAGATTGGTATATCCGACGTGTAAACATTAAAGAGGGGGAGATGGTGGATCCTTGGGGTACTCCTGCTTTAATGGTGATAGGGGCGGAGAGAGCTCCGGGGAGACGTACAGAAAATGTTCGCTTGGTAAGAAAACTTTCAATGATGCGTGAGAGATATAATGGAGTACCTATAGTGCAGAATTTGAAAATTAACCCTGTTTGAAACGATATCGAAAGCTTTATCTTCAGCTAGAAAAACTGCTGCGATGTGCTTGTGGACATGGAATATTACGATGATATCTTCAGTTAGGCGTACGATTTGATGGCACGTAGGCAAAGGGGGTTGGAATCCGAACTGATGAGTTGGTATGGCATGGACTGAACAGAGGTAAGAATTTAGCTTAGAGAGAATAGCTTTCCCATTGTGGGTAGGAAACTAATCGGGCAATAGCTAATTGGATCATTTTGGGCTTTCCTAGGCTTGAGAATAGGAATGATGTGGGCGTGATTACATTTATAAGCGAAATACGTATGTCCCAAAGCAGCATTAAATATTGCTGTAATATGTACAACTTTCAGGTGAAGGCATTTTAATCTAAAAGTTAATATTAGGTCATGACCATTTGATCATTTCGGGGTTGCTAGTGAAAGATATTTGGAGATTTCGGATGGTGAAATAAATTTAGGGTATTTGGAAACTGTTATTTCTGATCGTGTAATAATTTTTTGAATATAATTATCGTGTAACGTATTTTGAGCAGGTAAGAAGTAAAGGTTGATGCAAAATAAATACCCAACATATCGCATTTATCGGGAAAAGACGTTTCACCAGTTGGAGTAACAAGGGTGAGTAGATTGTTAGGTTTGTGCAAAAGACGTCCTGTTATGTTCCCCAGTGTATGATCCCCAGGATGTCCGGTTATGTTCCCCAGGATGGGTTTACCGTTTCAGTTTGAAGATTAATCTTTTGCGCGTGAACGAAAGCCAAACGTTTTCCCACAATCTTTGTTAGGAGGTTTAAATAAGGTCTTAGAAGGGGAGATCGATGTCTCAACCAGCGATTGCGAATATATCGTTTATAATCTATCAGCAAAGGGAGGGAAGTGCGTTGATGGGCTGTGGGACATTAAGTCTAGGGCATCTAATATAGTCTAAGTGAGTCAATCGCGCTGTCGGTTGCCTGCGCAGTTGTTAGTAATGGCAGTGGATGTGTAACTAGCATCTGATAATATGGCCAGTTTACATTACGTAAAATATAAGCTTCAGCGCGTAATGCGCACGGACACGGAAACGGATTTGCGTCATTCAAGTTGCACGGATGTTGAAAATTTATAATTTTTTTTTAAAATTCTGGACCCAAAAAATAATTGACTCGTAGAGAATATTTATAAAAAATTAATTAATAAGTTAGAACTCGCACTTCTAATAATAGTAATAAAGTTAAATAAATAATTAATTATCACGATAAAGACACATCATTATGAAAAATATTTACTTTTGTTTCATTCAGCTAGACAAATTTTAAGATTGTTGTCTTTAAAAGAATGTTTAATTTACTTGTTCAGCTAACCAGTTTTCTATTCAATTTTAACAACACATTTGTGTTGTAATACAAATGTGATATTAACAATTTATCTGCTACAGTTCTCTTTCGAAAGCAAATAATGAGTGTTTCTGGCAATGTATTGATACAAGAAAGTTAGCAAATACTTCCTGGACAAATGTCTGTAAAATATTGAATTTTTGAAATTTAAATAATGAAATTTAAGTAAAAACAGTTATTATTTTGTTGTATGATAGTACAACTGTCTCTTCATCAAATTCGCGACTTCAAAACGCGGAAATGTAGCACTGAATCAGAACTACTCTTACTGTACGCTCTTCGTTTGAATCATAAGTGCATGGGTTTTCCAATAAATAACTGGAGTTAACTTCAACGCAATGAGTTCTTAGTAAGGTATCGAATATTGATTGATTGATTGATTGATTGATTGATTGATGTTTTCGAGCACGACAACTTTGTGGTTGCTAGTCCCGTTCGTGTTGCGAATGTTTTATCCCTTTATTTGCCTTTTCGTGTTACATGGTTAGATTCGGTGTCGGCTTGCGAGGGTTTTCACTCTCCAGGTATCTCCCTCAGCGGGGCACCGCCCCAGCCGGGACAAGCTCTAAGCTCCCGACCCGTCTCCCGGCATGTGTTTAGTGTAGTGTATGTAAGTGTAAGGGTGTATAAGCAAAGGATGAGGAAAGGATTGGAAAGAGGAAGAAAATCTTGCGTGCGGTCCGTGGCCTGTTTGCGAAGGTACTACTCCGGCTTTCATCTGTAATTGATCAATAGTAAAAAACAGGAAAACTACCGACCAGAGAAGCTGGGAGCCTGACTACTGACCAGAGAAGCTAACTGGAGTCGACCGTCGGAAACCTAATGAAAGGACGAATAGAATACATTCGACGAATTGACGAATACAGTTCTTCTGACTATTGCCACAAGTCACTACATACAAATTGAGCATATTAACACAACAATACAGACCCACTGCCTGCTTCCACCATCTCAGCCTAGTACGAGGTTCCTACTAATTTCTCAGGCACTCAATACTTCCAACGTTTTGTAAAATCGTGCTGCAGCTCAGGTCTCAACCTCACACGGAAATTAAATCGATAAAAAACTACAAATGTAAAGATGTGTGAATATACATTTCAGACAAAAGTTACATTTATGAGAGAATTCAACATTTTAATTATTCATTAGGTACTGAGCAAGCAGTATTTCTACTAGCTGAGCTCCGTGATTCAACTGAGCAAGGAATCCCGTGCCAGAGAGCAACACACTGCCCGCCTCAAGCGTGCTGCACTCCGGTGATCACACATGTCACTTGCTCAATGTGGCGTCTGACCTTTTCACGCAAGTGGACAAAACGCAGAAATCACCGTGACCGGAGCGGGTGCGGGGAGCGGGAGCGGGAATGAGGTGGGGGAGGGGAGGGGGAGGTGGGAGAGGGAGGGGGAGGGGGAGGGGCGGGTGTGATTGCGTCACCAAACTGGCTGTAACCACATCACTTCCGTATCTAAGCATAGAGAGATCAGCTTAAAATAGCGTCAAATTATATCATGGAAAATCACTTACAACTGGAGCTGATTTTCTGAAGAACAAAAGGAGTATTTTTTGACTGACCTGCTGCCAACATCTAACATATACGAACGTAACTGAAAGAATGAAAACATATTCTAATTTTATTATGTATCTTAAGTAAACAAGTAGTTCAGTGCCGTATCTAGGATAAAATTATAGAATAACATGAGAGAGGAACTACCCCATATGTCAACCACTCACACTTTACCCCTTTTGCTAATAATAATAACGCTAATAATAATAATAATAATAATAATAATAATAATAATAATAATAATAATAATAATAATAAGTATCCTGATTTTCTGCTTCTTGAAATTACTACAATCATGTTTTTTTATTCTGAGTATTCAATTGGTTAATGGGAACACGTAGTTTGCTTAACGACCTACTTGTACGATTATTAGTACAATATTTAGGGTTGTTTGATTAATATTTTACGTAGAGAAGCATTTAACATCCACTGAAGCAACATCATTAATTAAGTTTTGCAAACATGCACGGGGTGTTAATGGATTTCGACTATTTTTCAAGATAACAAAACATTCAAATTCAAGAAAAATTAAGCCTCTAATTCTCAATCAGAAATCCATTTTGCTCACACCTCAAATAGTGTATCTCATACGAGACATTCGTCTCGAGGTCCTCAATTTTTAATTGAATTGAATTGAATTAATGCCTTATTTTACGTGGCGAGACTCAGGCCATGAGGCCTGATCTTCCGTCTGACCACGTAAATTTCGTTACGCTACTTTCACCAACTAGCAGAGAAAAGGAGGTATTTCTGGGCGAGAAACAGGCGATTTGAATTTAGCTCAGAGGCTACGTCATTTAGGCTTGAGGATCTTTTACATGCAAGTAAATCTACTAACATGGGACAGCCGGCTTTACTTCCCCGCCGAAGGAAGGCGTACGAAGGATTCTTTCGCACTTAAAAATCCACGGCTTCGATCGGGTTTGAACCCGATCCTTCCCAACTTACGTCCGATACGCTAACCGTTACACCACCGCTGCCGCCACTCTTAGTGGAAGAACTGCTGTTTGCACAAGGTACGTCGCTCACGGTATAAAGAGGCCTACGTGTTAGCGCTTGCGGACCGCTCCGCAGCAAATCCACGCCGTCCGGACAGAAGTTAATTGAGGGTAGAGGTTGAGCGGGGGCGCGCAGGGGCGGCCGCGGCCGCTTGTTAGCGAGTCACGACTGCCGCTGCGGGGGTGGAAAGAGCAAACGCACGGAGGCAGAACGACCCCGCCGGACAGGCGATCAGGTGGTTGAGCTGAGCGCATTCGGAGGCCAGGGCACCTGAAGGAGGATAAAATGTATCAAATAAGGCAAACTTTATGAAACTGAGTTCGGTTTCGTAAAGCATGTATTAATACACACGGTTATTAATATTGTAAGGCCTCCTTGTAATGGTATTTAGCAATAGCATTAAGCAACTTAGGTTTAGGAAAGACTAAATTGTAAACTAAAACAATCCTAGACATTCATATTTTGTCATATATAAATGAAAACAATTGTTCATTAATTTTTTATAAAGTGAATAAAACATTGTACGATAATCGAAACAAAACAGCTTATTACAATGCTTAGTTTGTCACCAATTTCGCGCTAACGGTAACATGAGATAATTCTCCAATTTCGTATTGTAATAAGATATCTTTCCATACTTATTTATAAATATTAATTCATGAAAGAAAGTTATTAATAAAATTCCATAATTTTTAGAATCTTGAGAAACAACTTAAAAACGACTTTTTAAACAGATGTCTTCATTTGTTTAAAAATGGGTTTAAAATTAAACATTTAAAAATGTTGATGTCCTTGGAGAGTAAAACTAAAAAAGAGACTTAGATAGTCATTGAAAAACTTGTAAGACAGAAGAAACTTCATCGAATTAGCAACCTTTAAAAACCAGACATTTTATCAATCAATTATCGTCTGAGAAATGTTTCTTGATAGTAGAAATGGAATATTCTAATCCTTCCTCGAAACCTGAAAAAAGGTAACAAATGACTTTTTTCGTGGTTAGATATTCGATATACCAGGATGAAAATTATAACTCTTTTTTGAAATATACAATTAAAATTTACTAGAAACTGTAAAATACTATTAGACTAATAGCGCAAATTCATCAAATTTTATAACTGAAAAACCGTACTATAAGCTTCTCGACTTTACCGACACTATCTAACTATACTATCGAACAGTTTTGTAAAAAAAAAAAACGTGCCACAACACTATTTCAATACTGGACGTCTAGATAAATGAGATAAATATGTTTCTATGTTCAAATCCTTCGTTGAACCGACTGACCACCAGCTTTGGAGAAGAGCAGATATTGATGTTTAAAGTGACATAAGTTGAAACGTTTGTATAAAACATCAGACACTTCTGTCTGAACGAGTGACAGGTTCTCTTTCAATCCTGGTGTGGAAATCTCTGAGAAACAAGAATCCTCATTTCAACAGCTTCTGCGGTCGGTGATCTCGTAAGGTTTCTAACCGATCGGCTGCGCGACGTAGTTGATGAAGAAAATTTTAAATTGGCATGCGTGTTTAATTTCCGGGTTACGCCGGAACTAATCCACCTAGTTTGTTTCCATAATGATATCGATAACTACGTACGACTCAATACGTACCAATTGAAGTTTCCTTGTGAGGTGAAATGACATTTATATAACATTGGCAGAGAGCATGCACGACACATGAGATGTGAGAAGAATAGCATCCGGAAATGTCACAAGAGGAAAATCACAGAATCGGTCGCAATAACATTTTCCTCGGACGTCATTGACATCGACACACAGCCAACAGAGAGAGTGTCTACAAAAATCACTTCCCAGATTATATTCTAATAAAAGAATGATCAAGTTTTCAATGTATATACCTTTTTTAACAATCACTTATTATAATAATCTGATAATTATGGGAGAGAGATGGAGAGAGCGAGAGCGAGAGAGAGCTCCAGAGAGCTAGAGAGAGCTCCAGAGAGCTAGAGAGAGCTCCAGAGAGCTAAAGAGAGCTCCAGAGAGCTAAAGAGAGCTCCAGAGAGCTAAAGAGAGCTCCAGAGAGCTCCAGAGAACTAAAGAGAGCACCAGAGAGCTAAAGAGAGCTCCAGAGAGCGAGAGCTACAGAGAGCGAGAGCTACAGAGAGCGAGAGATGATGAGAGCGAGAGCTACAGAGAGCGAGAGCTGATGAGAGCGAGAGCTGGAGAGAGCGAGAGCTACAGAGAGCGAGAGCTGGAGAGAGCGAGAGCTACAGAGAGCGAGAGCAGGAGAGAGCGAGAGCAGGAGAAAGCGAGAGCTGGTGAGAGCGAGAGCTGGTGAGAGCGAGAGCTGGTGAGAGCGAGAGCTGGTGAGAGCGAGAGCTGGTGAGAGCGAGAGCTGGTGAGAGCGAGAGCTGGTGAGAGCGAGAGCTGGAGAGAGCGAGAGCTGGAGAGAGCGAGAGCTGGAGAGAGCGAGAGCTGGTGAGAGCGAGAGCTGGAGAGAGCGAGAACTAGACAGAACGAGAGCGAGAGAAGCCTAGAGAGCGATAGCGAGAGGGCGAGCGCAAGGGAGCGAGAGCAGGAGAGAGCGAGAGAGAGAGTAAGAGCTAGTGAGGACGAGAGAGAGCGAGAGAGAACGAGAGGGAGTGAGAGGGAGCGAGAGGGAGTGCGAGAGGGAGCGAGAGGGAGCGCGAGACAGCGGGAGCGAGCGTAAGAGCGAGAGCGAGCGAGAGAGGCGAGGGTATTAGAGAGAGCAAGAGATCAACGAGAATATATGATCAACCCTTTGTTTATGCAAGCATCCTTCTAAAAATATCACTAATTTCGTTGTTCGGAACCAGAATAAATACTGTCATTGTCTCTATTGACTAATAAGGATGAAACATATCATCCAGACGTTTTAAGACAATAAAAAACTGCAAATGAGCAACCACAGTAGAAGCACGACATGAACCTCGCCTTTTTTTCTGCTGCCATACGAACGACTTGAAACCATTCACTTTGTCAATGGCTAAAAACAAATCAAAATTATTTTCTTTGTGTGTGTGCAAGTGTTGAAGATTGAGTCACATGAGATGTTCGTGGATACTTTGATTATACACGAGGTACACTTTTCAAACGTGGTGCTACGTGAGGTCTTCGGCTAGCTAAATACTCATTCATACCAGACTACATATTCTGAGGAATATGCCGTAAAAAAGGAATTCCACAACCATGCAGTAACTTGAAATGATAACTATAGTTTTCTGGGAAACCATCTTTTTTAAGTTTATTCCTTGTTGTGACCACTCAGTCTAGCAAATCTTCCATCCTGGCTTTTTCTCCTCTTACTGTGAATTCCCGAGACACACCATCCCGGAGACCATACATCGTTGTATGGTACTTTGCCGCAATGGGACTCCTCCATCTCAGCTGCTAGAGGTAGGCTGAAAACCTCGGGTAGTTAACCTGTTTCATTATTGGTACCGAGGTACACCCCAGGCCGAAATCGTCTAAACATGGACTAATTTTTAGAAAAGGGTAAAACCATATTTTTGAATGGATTTTGAAAAGGGAACACACATGCGGCAAGAGAATCGCTTATTCATCATTGTAGACAAAACAGGTGTTGATCTTATCTAATTAAAATATTTACCCATTTACAAATAATGGACAGTGAGTAAACAAGAGAAAATTCAAAGTACGTTTGGTTATACCAGAAGAATGTGTCATGCATTCTGATGCAGAAATATTTGTTTTATACTTTTTACACGAGACATAAAATGTAGGAGTCAATTAATTTCCAAATTAGTTTGATACAAAAATTACTATTTGTAGGTCAAATTCATAAATGTTTATTTAATTCAGAATAATCAAGAATTTTAGGGGATTTCTCAAATGTTAGATTCGCTATAAGATGCATTTTTATATAAACATCATAAAGGAGTAATACAATCGACTAATGCGGCAGTTGTTTAAGTGTTCAATGCAATTTCTCACTCGTCACGTTGTCGCCAAAGAACAACCAAGTGCTCATTAAAAAAACTTGTTTCGTAAAGCAACGTATCGTAAGCGATGTTCTTATAAGTTTTATGATAAGTTCTTTTCTCAGAGAAAATCTCTTTTAGTAGGACCTCGGGAGATTGTTAAGCATCGTCTCGTGGTGGCCTGTCGAAGAGACCTTGATCGAGAAGCAAAAGGACGGTAAACCGGAGATGAGGGGGAATAAAGAAACGTGCTGCAAAAAGAAGCGGGGAAGTCCAATGTCAGAGCAGAAAGGCGAACAATACCGATGAGAAAGCAAAAAATGGCATTACGAAAGTGTTTCCAGATAAAAATGTTCTTTTGAGAAATGGTACTTTTAAGAGGCAAATGCGCCGATAGCACATATATTCCAAGGGCCGAGGGAATGCTAGAAAAAGTTTGAATAAAAATAGTCCGTTTTAACATATTTTCAGAGTGTGAAATGTAATATTAACTGTTGATAAAAAAAAGTGGGATGGAACTGATTCACCATTTCATTTTATTCACCTAGTTAGCCATCAAAAAAAGCCTAATCTCTTACAAACGCACTTCCGAAAAGCTCATCACTTGATTCGGCAACCGGAGTACGTCTAACAGTTATTATGAGGCAGTTTTTCCGAAAAAAAAAATACTCCGAGAAAATTTGGGTTTTAAATGTCATTTCCGGACGCGCAAATCAGATTTGCTGCTGTGCGTCTGCTCCAGGACTGGAAGTTATCTCCACAATCGATATAAAGGCACAAGCTTCCTTCCTCTCCTACGCTCACACCAGCAGCACACAGTGTTGAGCGAGAGCGAGCATGATGTGTAGAGAGCGATCTGGTTGCTACACTACGGATCGTCTCAAGTCGGTCGACCTCTGAGCTTCATTGCGAATCCATGGAGGCGGGCAGAAACACATTCCGTGAGGACCAACCCACTGCAATGCGGATGTGCTGGAGTCGGTCGCGGTGCTTCGTCACAGGGAAGGGTGAAAGGAGCCCCGAGAGGGGAAAAGGCCTCGTTGCAGTGGGCGTGAGCTCACCTGGGAACGGACAGAGATTTCCTTAAACTATGCTTTTTCATTTAATAGTACATGCATCACAGAACAGAGAATCTACAGTTCTAATTTCTAATGCGTGAAAGAAAACTATACAGCTTCAGGCCGTGTGAAAAGTATCTATGATTTTGTCAGGAACCAAGGAAATCGGGTAAGATCCAAAACAAATGAAACAGTTTCGAAGTTGACTGAAAAATTGAAATATCGCACTACATTATTTCGCATATTCTCCTACTGCGATTACCTACTGAATTCCAGAACTCTGAATACCTCTGCTTACGCGCAGCTGACACCAAGGCGTCAAGTAAGGGACCGCGCGCCATTAAATATTTGCTATTCACATGTTAAATTATCCACCTTTTTTTTATATTATTGATGAGTAAAGAACTGTTCTACGGTTCTCTATATACTGTTCGGTGTATATCTATATAGTTCTACTGTTCGTCTGTGAATCTTTGTATAGTAGTTATACATACGTTTTTGCAGTATTTTTGAAGACTTTGTTAAAATAATTAATTTGTTGCAGTTGTATATGAGTAATTTTTCATTGGTCTTGAGCATTGTGCCTGATACGTTTTGAAAACATCATTGTGTGGTTTTGTTCAGTAGAATTTCTGCTGCTGCAGGCCACTAGTGTTATATAATTCTGAAAAAACTCGATGCCTGCAAAAAGCACTAACTACCACAAACCAAAATGTCACTATGAGCTACTTTCAAAAAGATACCTTTTGAGCAAAACCCCACAATACCGATGTTTTTATCGGTCAATGCGTCTTGATATAAAACCATGTGAACTAAAAATTCTAAAAAATGATGGAAGTGAATGACGTCAAGAGTATAGCACAACATATGGAATTCCAAGTCATAAATGTCAATTTCTTTAAAATTTACGAATTTTCAACAATAAAACATTTGCAACTTTTTGCGAAGAACTATCTCTTTAAAACTATGTTAAAATAAATAGAGAGTTAATTAACTGTAAATATTTGAACAATTAATTCATGTATTCACTGTAGATTAACTTATTTTCAAATACCTATAATTATTTCACAGAAAGAAAATTCTGTAGTGGTAGCAGATTTCTTGTGGTAATCCATAATATGAGAAAGGAAATAATCGTCCACAATCTCACAGAAATAAAATATTTAAGATTTAAAAAAATATAGCAGGAGTTCCATCCATATAGTAGGAGTTCCATCTATTTTGCTTATATGAGGATGTAATTTTTATGGATTTACGTAACTGCATGAAATTATACTGCCATTGATGTATGAAGTTTGATAAACGGATTGGTGTCCATAGATTTAGCAATGAGGTCAGTTTTCTTTTTTATGGATGATTAAAATCTTAGAAAATAGGCTAAATGTGCCATCACTGAAGTAGGCAGTGAAAATAATTTTGCAATTAATGATTAAAATTATAGTAGTAAACAAGTTACAATGTAAATATCAGAACGTCAGTGACAAAGTTAGTTTTTACTACAAATCCCTGTGAGAAATCGTCTAAATACAAATATCTGCAACAATCTTCAAGTAGATACACTTTCAAATAATTGATAAAAATAAGTGGGAAATTTTTATGTATTTAACAAACTGCTATTTTGTACAAGTTAACTTACTTACATGGTTATTTTTTCGAATGTATTAAATATATTTAAAGTTTTGTTGGAGCACATACATTGGAATACTGTCATTTAGGAGAGAGAAAACAGACATTTTGAGTTACACATTGTGAAAGAAGATAAAGAGGAAAGAAAATTAGATATATCTCAAAAAAAAGTTACGAAAATTCACATTGGATTTATTACACTTCATTTAGAGAATTTATAAATAAGAGATTTGATATTAATTAAATATAAAGAAAAGATGATATGGTCATGTGCAACGTATGGGGACAGAAAGATGGCCTAGGAAACTCCTACACTGGACACCAGAACGAAGAAGGGTGAGGGGTAGACCCGTTTTGACATGGCAAGCCTATGTAAGTGAAGCGATGGAAGATAGAAGTCTCCAAAACGAAGACTGGAAGAATAGAGATATATGGAGATCCAGAACGGCAAACTCGTGAGGGTAACAGCCGAAGAAGAAGAAGAAGAAAAGATAATAAGTAATAACAGTCTTATAAACCATGAAACTGCAGTAGTGCGCATAATATCAATAATAAAGTAAATGAACTGAATGTACTATTTGAGGAATGTAGTCCAACTAATAGAGCAGAGAGACCAGGAACAGTAAGAACCATTGTTGGTTTAGCCAGAGACAAAACAGTAGGAAGAGTCCCTAGTCAGAGACGTCGCGGCCGAACGGTGGTTGCAGAGACGAGGGGAGGGGAGGGGAGGGAAAGAAACGACGTGCAGGGGGAGGCAGGGACGGACGTGGGAAAGAGCGGGGATGATGGGGAAGTGAGTGGGCAGAGGTGGGAGCGGGGATTGTGACGTGGCGGCAGGGTCACCAGTGCTAGGAGCTGACGACCATGTTGGCAGGAGACGGGGTCTAAGTGTTGGGTGATGGAGAAGGGGTGGAGTTGGGTACTAGGGGGCGGGGGCAGTGATAGGTTGCGATAAGGGGAAGTAGTGTTGGATCTTATGACTGGGCTAGGTTGACATTCCGGGTCGGGGGAGAGTGATGGGGATGCGAGTGCGAATTGTGGAGCGGAAGCGCAGACGAGGACGCTGGAGACGATTGGGGGGGGGGGGAGGCTTGGGTGGCGTCGGGTGCGGGAGCCCAGGTGGAGGCAAAGACAATGTGGAGGGGAAGGTGGAAAAAAAAGAGGCGGGGACGCTGGCGTGGGGGGGGGGCTTGGGAGGTGGATGCCGAGTGGAGACGTGCACGGTGGCGAGGACGGTGGCGGGGACAGTGGCAGTTGTGGTGGCGGAGACGGGAATGGATTAGGGTCGGGCGGGGACGCTGGCGGTGACTGTGGCGGGAACTGTGGCGTGGACCGTGGCGGGGACTGTGGGGGGACTGTGTGGGCACTGTGGGGGGACTGTGGGGGGAATGTGGGGGAGTGTGGCGGGGACGGTGGCGGGGACGATGGCGAGGACTGTGGTGGGGACGATAGCAGCGGCTGTGGCGGGGACGGTGACGGGAACGGTGACGGGGACGGTGACGGGGACGGTGACGGGGACGGTGACGGTGACGGGGACGGTGACGGGGACGGTGACGGTGACGGTGACGGTGACGGTGACGGGGACGGGGACGGAGACGGGGACGGGGACGGTGACGGGGACGGTGACAGTGGCGAGGACGGTGACGGTGGCGGGGACGGTGGCGGGGACGGTGGCGGGAACGGTGGCGGGGACGGTGGCGGGGACGGTGGCGGGGACGGTGGCGGGGACGGTGGTGGGGACGGTGACGGTGGCGGGGACGGTGACGGTGGCGGGGACGGTGACGGTGGCGGGGACAGTGACGGTGGCGGGGACGGTGACGGTGGCGGGGCGGGGGCAGGGGCAGGGGCGGTTGCGAGGACGGTGGCGGGGACAGTGGCGGGGGCCGCGCGAAAGAGGTGTGGCACCGGAGGGGCGACGGGGAACGCCATCACGTCTCGCTAATCCATCCGCAAGAAGCAACCCGCGTTCCGGCAGCCTTCGCCTGAGCCAGCACGCGCACAAAAAGCAATTTTCAGTCCGCGTTTTACGACCCGATCGTTTCTCTGGAAGTGAAAGAGCCGTTGAGTGGAGTTTCGGGTATGACGATCCTCTGCCGCCAGCATAAAGCAACACGGGGGAGGTACTCCAGCATCGACATGATGTGTAAAATCTGCTCTGTGCGGCCACCGACTCTTCACAGTCCCGTTTTACGGGCGTATTACCCACTCGCCTTTGTTGGAACAAAATGGCTCTCGAGGAGAACCTGTGAGAAAGGTATGGGGGTAGTGAATGGGAATGAAAAGACGGTGCGCGCTTCCGTACATTCGCTGTTGTCGTGTGTTTGTGAGCAGTCAAGTGCTGTACAGAGTCGATGTTGAGAGGGCAGCCACTGGTTTGAGAAATTTCGCAATAGCTTCCTCCTCACTGGCGTGAGATCAGTAAAACATGTCTTGCATTTATTTTCAGAACAGTTTTAATTTTCGATGTGTAGTTGCACATCACAAAATTAACAGATGTCAATAATCTTATTCATGAGTGTAGTAATGAAATAAAATGTATTTCAGAGCTACGAATTTGTTTTAAGATTAGCCTACATTCCAAAAATTTACAACACGAAAGAAATAGAAAGTCGCCCTACATACAATACCTTTGAGTAGTTTTCAATAGGATAATAAACATTCTCTTTAACTTCTTTGTTTTTATTTCATCAAAATATATTGTTTGGAGTGATGGTGTTATGCAACACCACTATTGTCAACAGTACATAAAGGTTTCCGATTGATATAAAAAAAAACTTTTACATTACATTTGCTTCTTTTATTAACAAATGCGCTTAAAGCACTCTTTCTCTTCCAGATGAATTGTTTGTTGAGTAAACAGAATTATGTATATTTTTATATGCCTGCGGCATGAGAAAACAATATCCGTGGTTACAACATGCAGTGATTCTGTAGAATTCTTCAAGTTTACAGCCGGTGGCGGAACGCTACTGAAGGTTTCGGCCAATGCCGAGGCCACGTGTTCACGGCTAAGAAGGACCACGTCATCACCCGCAACCCAAAGCTTTCAGATCCTTTCACCTCTGAAGGGGCTGCCTAACATTGTGTTCTAGCTCCATTATGTCCGCAGCAGTACACGATGAATTACGGGCAATTTCCTGTTAGCCAATATGTTTACTCTGTGCATGTTTCCGTATCTTTTAGTGTGTTTTCAGCTCGCTCATTTAAACATCAACCCATGTAACGCACGTCTTCTGTTACTAATACTCTGAATTTACACCCGGATCGGAGTATGGTGAAGTTCTAAGTGCTGCGTCTAAGAAAATTTGGAGGATAACTCTAAAAATGTTCTGCTGTTTTTACTGCCGTTAATCAATCGCGTCGATAGAGACGAGAGCAGAGTTGTACCTTCACCATTCAGATCCTTTCTTAGACGATCCAACTTTCCTACGGCAACTATCTTCTTACAACAACTCGACTCTCCTTTTCTCTGACAATTTTCCTACTAATTAAACCTTTAACCAGTTGTCTTAATGTATAAGCTTCGTCTTTCTAAATTCAGAATAGATGACATCTCATTGAGAACTGTAGAAGGTACTTGAAATATGTTACTAATATTGATAGAAACGTTTTAAAATGTACCGGCAAAGGTCACTCAGGACATGAGCTGACGTCACCGCAGTGCCTCTGACCGGGAGATCATATGTTCGAGTCCCGACGGTGGCAGGATTTTCGACAATAGTCGTCAGTTTACCCGCCGCTGTCTGGATGAAAATTCTGGCGACCGGCAGCTCGATTGTTCGATGATTTTTCCGTGGTTTCTCCGATCAACACCAAGCGAATGCCGGAGTAATACCCAAACAAACGGGCTACGGACGGCACACAATCTTTCCTTCCTCTTCCTTGTCCTTTGGTCACCCCTTACACACACTTACACTCGCATGTACTACACTACAATTCCTGTCGTGAGACCAGTCGGGGGCTTACAGCTTGTCAGCTACCCATATCTGCTTGAGGAAGATCTCCGCAAGGGAATATCACCGCGATAAAGCGCACAAAACTTTCAGGACTAATCTTAGCAGTTACGCACCAGAATCGTTAATCAATAAATTAATCTTTAAAATGAAGAACGGTCTTAATTTAAACATGAAAAGAACTCCATAGCTTTAGTCATCTAAAGTTGAAGAGATTACTCAATGAATTCTACTTTTGTCCCAAAATATTTTGTTTTTAAATCAATTATTAGGTAAAAAATATAACGCCTTCATGTCATTGTTTCAACCACATGAAAACTCTCAGTGGTATCCTACGATGTCCACAGCTTAAAAATTTGCCTGAGTCACATATTTTAAAAGATTTTTTAAGGTCGCATCAACTTCTAAGTCATTAGCGACCACTATTCCGAGTAACGGTATGGTAATTGTGAGGATGACACGACATGATGATAGGGGGTGAAAGGATGAACACAATACAACCATGCCCGAGGCGATCCTTCGGTGCGAGATCGTTACGGCACTACAGCCTTAGCGATATCGGCCATCAGGACCAGCATTTTAAAAGTTGGTAACTTGTAATTTTTTCAATGCGAACGAAAAAGATAAATTTTACGAAGAATTAAATATTTTACCCTTCTCAAATCTCGACTACTTACGTTTCCCGAATACCTGAGTGGTGAATGAAGTAATCGCTTTCGTAGCATTTACAATGGGAACCATTGACAATAAAAATGTTTTCATCGCTTTTAGGAGCTTTTATATGACGCGTGCAGCAAGACTGTGTGACCCCACCAATCAGCTAATTTTCAGAATTATAGAAATCCATTACAACACATCTTGATATATTTTTTTCTTCTTCTTCTGAAAATAAAAATAATATTTTCTCTGAATGAAGGTTTTCAAGTCAATTTATCTATATAAATATAATTGAAGAGTCTATCTGTGATATCAAAATAACTGCCTTTTTATAATATCATTGGCTTATTTGGATTATACGCTTATTTAAATGCTATATTTTAGACGTGACCTTCCAAACAAGAAAAACGTTCCTGTGTATGTCAGACTTTGTAAAAACTACAAAAGGCTTCCTTTCCGACATTTTCCTCACAGAGCAAAATTTAAGTTTTTTTCAAGATTTTCGCGAATATTTCAAAAAACGTGAGAAAATCCATCACATATTGAACATTTCTTAAAGTCCTTAAGATTAATTTTTTTCAGTAGTTCCAATGGCTAAAAACGGGTTGAGTAATTGCAGGTCATAGGTGTAACTGGACGTATAGCGGGAGCACGCAAGACTGCATCTATTCACATCTGCGCCAATACCACATGCAACGATGGCAATAGCACCGGAATTTGGAGCGAACACGACAGGGTTAGACTAGTCGAAGCAGGGTAGGAAGACGACAGTACGTCCATGCAGGGTGGGTTTGTGCATGGAAGCAGAGTGGTGCAAGGTGGGGAAATATAAACAGAACAACATTTATTTCCCTTTGTAATAGACGATTGTATATTGAAAAATACAACGCAGAACTCCAACTACTTCTATGAAAAATAAGTTACGGGGTACCCTGTGTGGGCTCGAGTGTCTGTGAGTCCGTACGATTCTCACGATTCGATCTGTCGACCAACCATTGGGAGCAAGTGATTCAGACACCATTTAAATCTATTTAGTCATGCACTCTGGTGGTAAATTGACCATTTCTTTCCGGTGTTTTGCGGAACATTTTAAGAAAATTTGGAAAAATAACATGTTTTGAAGGGGAGGGGTTTAGCGTCTAAAAGACATTTCGGAAAGATTAAGTCAAATCCTCTCAACAAGACGAATCTATTAGCGCTCCTTAAACGCCCATCCCTTAAGAATGTCATGGAATAATGCTAGATGTTCTGGGGGGCAGAGGGTTCAAGGCCCGAGAAAACGTGCTTTTGCGGAGTTTTCAAAGTCTCTACAGTGGTGAAATGTTCTCAGTTACTACGAATTAGGCATAACGACTTTCATGCGATTGGTGATAATTAAACATACTTTAAATTTTTATTGAAACAAAAAATGTTGAGAGTATTTCTTTGCATACTTTATCATATATCTATACACGGGAATGGTAGAGCCAGAGAACCTTATTTATGTTTAAAATTTCTCTTTATAAAGTGTTAACCTATCTCAAATAAAAATATTTAACATGAAAAATAATCGACAGAAGTGCTAAGCTAAGTGACCACGTTCAATTATACCTACTCCTACAACTCCACATCACTGTACTGGAACAAAGTAACTTAATATACAATGTAGTGGCTTTTTTCACTGACAGTGAGTATTTATCAGAATATCAGCGCTTTCTCCATTCCTTTTGTTGTCGTTTGTCTTTTTGTCCAGATATGCCTCTCACTCCAGATATGTTACGCAGTGTAAATCGAACTTTTGTATCGAAGGCAATAATAAGTAAAATGTATCAGTAAAAAATAAAATTAATTTTTTATACGAACAATCTTCTCTTCGAGAATTCAGTAATCAAGTTACAAGCGAAAACTGTTAAAAAATCTTATTTTTAAGGGATTTTTTCAGAAGGTGGCGAAGTTAAAATTCGAATTATCCAAACCAAAAACTATACATACAGAATGATGAAAGGCCAAACTTCTATTTTGCCCCTGAATATTTTTCTATCATCTGATTGCACTAAAAGAGATGTTACCGTCAGCTCGATAATTAAATAGGAAGGAACAGCCATAACCACTCCCACCTATAATAAACCTCGCACATAAAACCCTTCTTGACCGAGATACTTAAGGCGCTCTTAGCGCTCCAAAACTTGGGTTATCCCAGAGATAATAATACACATTGATATTTCTTTTACAAACATTGAAATATTTATAATGTTTATCGTGAACTGGAAATGGCAAATCCGTCGATAAAGAGCACTTGAAAATATAAATCACCGAAGAAAATGCCAACATTCTCTTCTCACTTTCAATTCACGTAAACAAAAACAACGCGTGCGTGGCTAGCCGTGCATGCGGCTCCAATCTGATTTGCTCGCTCGAGCCCCTTTCGCGTCCACACGGAGGCGCCTCGCGTGCCGAAGCTAATCGGACGCACCTGCAGCGCCCTCTGCGCTCACGCAGCCGTGAACGCACGAAGGCCCTCTCGCCCTCTCGCCCTCTCGCCCTCTCGCCCACTCGCCCACTCGCCCACGCGCCCACGCGCCCACGCGCCCACTCGCTCACGCGCCCACTCGCCCACGCGCCCACTCGCCCACTCGCCCACTCGCGCACTCGCCCACTCGCCCTCTCGCCCACTCGCCCAATCGCCCACTCGCCCAATCGCCCACTCGCCCACTCGCCCTCTCGCCCTCTCGCCCTCTCGCCCACTCGCCCACGCGCCCACTCGCTCACGCGCCCACTCGCCCACGCGCCCAGTCGCCCACTCGCCCACTCGCCCACTCGCCCACTCGCGCACTCGCCCACTCGCCCTCTCGCCCACTCGCCCACTCGCCCTCTCGCCCACTCGCCCACTCGCCCACTCGCCCACTCGCCCTCTCGCCCTCTCGCCCTCTCGCCCTCTCGCCCTCTCGCCCTCTCGCCCACTCGCCCACGCGCCCACTCGCTCACGCGCCCACTCGCCCACGCGCCCACTCACCCACTCGCCCACTCGCCCTCTCGCCCACTCGCCCACTCGCCCTCTCGCCCTCTCGCTCACTCGCCCACTCGCCCACTCGCCCTCTCGCCCTCTCGCCCACTCGCCCTCACGCCCTCTCGCCCACTCGCCCACTCGCCCACGCGCCCACTCGCTCACGCGCCCACTCGCCCACGCGCCCACTCACCCACTCGCCCACTCGCCCTCTCGCCCACTCGCCCTCTCGCCCTCTCGCTCACTCGCCCACTCGCCCACTCGCCCACTCGCCCTCTCGCCCTCTCGCCCTCTCGCCCTCTCGCCCACTCGCCCACTCGCCCTCTCGCCCACTCGCCCACTCGCTCACGCGCCCACGCGCCCACTCGCCCACTCGCCCTCTCGCCCTCTCGCCCTCTCGCCCACTTGCCCTCTCGCCCTCTCGCCCACTCGCCCTCTCGCCCACTCGCCCACTCGCCCACTCGCCCACTCGCCCACTCGCTCTCTCGCCCTCTCGCCCTCTCGCCCTCGCCCATCACCCAGCGCACCCAGCTGACCAAGCTACGCCGCCGTGAGCATGTCCTCCGGTCGGAGAGTAAATGTTTGCAAATAAATTACTTTAAGGCCATGCTTACGCTGCCGGAGTTAATAGATACTTGCCGGTTCGGAGAGTCGCGACGTCATAGGCCTACGTTTCGATCTTTGATTATTTAATGTTTTCGTAGGCGTCAACGGTTGTGGTCGTTTGCTCCGTTAGTGTTGTGCATGTTATATTACGCGAGGTAGCGGACTGAATGTTGAGATGCGGCGCCGCCCTACACGTCAGCTAGTGAGGGTTTCCTCACAGAGGTATTTCCCACCAGCGGGGCATCGCTCCAGCCTGGACAAACGCTAACTTTCCGACTGATCTCCCGGAATGTGTAGTGTTATACTGCTTGCAAGTGAGTGTGTAAGTAACAGGTGAGGATAGGGCAAGGAAGAGGAAGGAAAGATCTCTCACGGTCCGTGGTCTCTTAGGGTACTGCTCCGGCATACGACCGGAGATATTGAGAGAGTCGAAATTCCTGATAACGTCAGGACTTGAACTCTGGAACCTCACTGCAGTGAATCGACTTTCGTCAGAGCGAAAAGCTTCGCAGTTTAGGACTAGTGGATCGCACAATGGGTTGAAACGTTTTGGTGGTTCCCATGTATGACCCTCATCATATTCGAGTACATCCTCTGGAATTTCAAATTTATTTAAGGAAATCTGGTGGGAAATTGTTTAATTTTATCTAATTCACGGTAGATACAGGAAGAGTGCATTAGAGCGTCAATTTACTGACCTATTATAACCTGTAAGCAGCGTGGGCAAAGACTAGCAGAGCGAGATACCTCGTATACACGAAAATATAGCAGGCATCTGCTACACTTTTGCAATAATCAGTGCCTAAATTGTTATATTTCATTATATTTTTACAATATACACCTTCAGTCTGAACGCAAATCTCTCTTTTTTTCTTTTGACCGTACTTTTCCCTTATATGAGTATATCTCACACTTTATACATCTCATACTTTACATGCCACATTCATTCCCTTCGGCATTCTTGCTCGTTCAGTTCCCTTTTCATCTCAAATTCTTTTTACCGGACTTTCAATTCTATTTTGTTCTCCCCCTTCAACGCTGCCGCTCAGCTGCCACCTCGTCGGCGGCCGCCTTCGGAGATCCACCGGCTGCGTGCGCGCGAGATAAACGAAACGGCAGCGGGTCAGCGCCCTGGTTCGCATCCTGCGGGATCACGAAAACGAAGTTTTTGCATCCGGTCACCTCAAGCAGATCCCCGGCCGCTTTCGCCCCATCCACTATCTCCGCAGTTATCTCCGTTACCATGAGCAACCGTTCCCATCAACAATTCCATCTCTACACCCACTATCATCATCACTATCATCATGTTTATTACAGTTACCATCATCATCGCCTTGAAAACCTTAATCATAGTTACCACTGCCTCTACTAAGAAACCACTCCTTCCCAATGCAGAAGCCCCTGTACCACTCAATCAATATGAACCTAGTGTCTCCACCTATATATGTATGTGTATACATATGTATATGTGTGTATGTGTATGTACATGTATGTATGTATGTATGTATGTATGTATGTGTATGTGAATGTGAATGTATGTGTGTATATGTATGTATATGTGTGCCATAGATGTATACAGGTCTGTGTATATTTATGTATTGAGTGTATGATCGAAAGGAGTGTATTGTAAATTGTTTTTGAATTATAAGTGTTCATATATTGTAAAACTGTAGGGTTATTGATACCACCTGGCAATCAGCCAATGGTAGCCAAATAAATATTATTATTATTATTATTATTATTATTATTATTATTATTATTTTTATTAATATTATTATTATTATTATTATTATTATTATTATTATTATTATATCAGCATGTCATGCCACAATCCCGAAGTTACAACACCATCTTCAACTCAAAGTGTCTACCTTCATGTATGCACTTCACTCGCTACCCCATTCTCTTTGTGTCTCATCCCTCCAGCGTCCACCACAAAATCTCACCATCCAGCGCGGAAAACATCGTCATCTCCCGTGACATAACCATACACAACATTTATGGAACCAATGAGCATAGCAGTTATCGCGCCCGTACATGGGAAATAATTAATCACTTAGCAACAGTAGCTTACCTCCTCCATATTGTACGATGGTCGCCGTACCAAATTATCAACACCAATTTACCTCCTCCATATTGTACGATGGTCGCCGTACCAAATTATCAACACCAATTTACCTCCTCCATATTGTACGATGGTCGCCGTACCAAATTATCAACACCAATTTACCTCCTCCATATTGTACGATGGTCGCCGTACCAAATTATCAACACCAATTTACCTCCTCCATATTGTACGATGGTCGCCGTACCAAATTATCAACACCAATTTACCTCCTCCATATTGTACGATGGTCGCCGTACCAAATTATCAACACCAATTTACCTCCTCCATATTGTACGATGGTCGCCGTACCAAATTATCAACACCAATTTACCTCCTCCATATTGTACGATGGTCGCCGTACCAAAGTCGCGGGTGCCTTGGGCCCCGTGCCCTTCGCGGCCCCCGCGGCGGCGCAGGTCTCGCTTGGGTGCACGCACTAATGGCGACGGCGGCGGCGGCACCCGGGGCGCACTCAGGCGATTCGGCGCGCGCCTCACCGCCACCACGCCCCCGCCCCTCCTGCTACCCCGCCACAAACTCCACCCCCCGGCCTCGGCATCGCCTCTCCCAACTCCCCTGCTGCCATTGCCTCTCGCCCGTCCCCGACACCGCTTCCTCCGTCTGCTGCGTCACCATCCATAGCACCTCCACCAGAAGCAACCCCGTCCCCCTAACTCCGCCATCACCTCTCCCACCTCCGCTGCCACCTCCTCGTTCCCGTCCGCCTCCACCGGTTCCTCCTCCGCTTCCACTTCACCCGTCCTCGCCTCCACCTCCTGCTGGCTCACCATTCCTATCACTGCCACCAGCAACACCATTCTCTTCGCCCCCGCCATTGTCTTTCCCACCTCGCCTTTCCCCGCCTCTACCGACTCCTACTCCGCTTCCACTTCACCCGTCCCTGCCTCCACCTCAGTTTTCTCTGTCTACTGCGTCACCATCCCTACCACCACCACCATCAGCAACCCCGACTCCCTTGCCCCCGCCTCTCACCACAGTTGCATTTGCCACCCTGCCATTTCCCCTCTTGCGTCTCCTCCGGTTCTACTTCACACGTCCCCGCCTCCACCTCCGCTTCCTGCGTCTGCTGCGTCGCCATTCCTACCACCGCCACCAGCAACCCCGTCCTCCTTGCCCTCACCGACGCCTCTCCCACCTCCGCCGCGTTTACCAACTTCACCTTCTCCGCCTCTACCGTCTCCTCCCGCGCTTCCACTTCCTCCGTCTCCTGCGACACCAACCCTGCCACCTACTCAGCCACCGCCTCCACAAGCACCCTCAACGTCGCCTCGCCATCACCTCTCCCACCGCTGTCCTTGCCAGTCCCCTCTGCCTCCTCCTTCACTTCCACTTCCACTTCCTCCACCTCCTGAGTCACTTCCCCTGTCGTCGCTTCCGCCGCCGCCGTCGTACGCGCGCTGCGAGCCGTGATGCAACGCGTAGCTAACTCCATCACAGAGTTCTGCCTCAAAGCCGAGAACATCAACGGTACGAATTCGATTTTCTCTGCAACGTTCTAATTCGAAATAGTGCATCCAAAGAGGGAACGAAATGTGGTTGCACCAGCACCACCTCACCGCCACCACGCCCCCGCCCCTCCTGCTGCCCCGCGACAAACTCCACCCTCCGGCCTCGGCATCGCCTCTCCCAACTCCCCTGCTGCCATTGCCTCTCGCCCGTCCCCGACACCGCTTCCTCCGTCTGCTGCGTCACCATCCGTAGCACCTCCACCAGAAGCAACCCCGTCCCCCTAACTCCGCCATCACCTCTCCCACCTCCGCTGCCACCTCCTCGTTCCCGTCCGCCTCCACCGGTTCCTCCTCCGCTTCCACTTCACCCGTCCTCGCCTCCACCTCCTGCTGGCTCACCATTCCTATCACTGCCACCAGCAACACCATTCTCTTCGCCCCCGCCATTGTCTTTCCCACCTCGCCTTTCCCCGCCTCTACCGTCTCCTGCTCCGCTTCCACTTCACTCGTCCCCGCCTCCACCTCAGCTTCCTCCGTGTGCTGCGTCACCACCACCACCACCACCACCATCAGCAACCCCGTCCTCTTTGCCCCAGCTATCACCTCTCCCACCTCCGCCGTGTTTGCCAACTTGTCCTTCTCCGCCTCCACCGTCTCCTCCTCCGCTTCCACTTCCTCCGCCTCCTACGACACCAACCCCGCCACCTACTCAGTCTCCGCCCCTAGAAGCACCCTCAACGTCGCCTCACCACCGCAGTTTTGCCACCTTGCCCGTGCCAGTCCCCACAGCCTCCTCCTCCACCCTTCCACTTCCATTTCCTCCGCCTCCTGCGTCACTCCCCCTGCCGCCGCCTCCGCCGCCGCCGTCGGACGCGCGCTGCGAGCCGTGATGCAACGCGTAGCTAACTCCATCACAGAGTTCTGCCTCAAAGCCGAGAACATCAACGGTACGAATTCGATTTTCTCTGCAACGTTCTAATTCGAAATAGTGCATCCAAAGAGGGAACGAAATGTGGTTGCATCAGCACCACCTCACCGCCACCACGCCCCCGCCCCTCCTGCTGCCCCGCCACAAACTCCACCCCCCGGCCTCGGCATCGCCTCTCCCAACTCCCCTGCTGCCATTGCCTCTCGCCCGTCCCCGACACCGCTTCCTCTGTCTGCTGCGTCGCCATCCGTAGCACCTCCAGTGAATCAGATGATTAATAATATTAACAAATTTATTTATAAATGCCACTATTTCAAGATATTAAAGACTAGACGTTCAATTTAAGATTTCCTTAGTTTACAGTATGGATAGTTGAAAATGCAAAACACAAGTCACCAAAGAAGAACTTCCCCCGAAATAATTGTTTTGTTTGGACGAATATACTGTTACAAATCTTTCTTTTCCCTAGCGTCAGTCGTCCTCTATTGGAGCAGTCCGCAAGCGACAGCGTTGCCGGGGCAAGGCATAAGTGGCCGGCGGCGTATATTTAGACGGAATGTATTCTGCCACGGCAAACAGTTCGGATTACAGGAAATGATGGAAAGGGAATGGGAAGGAAAGATCAAGGCCGGTCCGTGGCCCGTTGTTCAGTGTGCTGCTCCGGCATTCGTCGGGTAGTGAGCAAGCAAACCATCATGGAAACCACTGATCGGAGCAGTTACCCAACGACCCCGAAACTCACTAATGCCTCACCGCAGATGCGGTCGCCACGTGAAGAACATTTTTGGTACTTTACCGAGATGGAACCCGTGATTCTAGACAGCGGTCACAGCTAGAGCCTATGGCGTTGCGTTTACGTTCGCTGCAATTTTCTTTCATTTATAAGTAACGGCAATTATGTTATGTATTTCATGTATAAGTTCAGAATTGGAAGAAATGATTCATTATTTATTTTTGTTTCCGTACCTAACTATAACAATGATTTTTCAAGCGAACAAACAGTATCCAAAATACGGATTTTCTGCAAATGTTTATCCAAGAGTTTACTGCACACGAAGAAAAATGAATTTTAAACAATTTCATTCTGTGAAGGATTTACGTTTGTCATGGGACATCTTTAGTATCGGTCCAAGATAGTCGTTTGGTAAAACTGTGAGGAGAGTAAGTATACGAAGAGGCCTCATTGAAAATTATCTTGGGCTTCTAAACGTAGGGTGCTTAGTAGTCAGACCCTTGTGAACATTCCGCACATTGTAAAGTGTTTTAAATGCAATTTGGGAACGACCCGGGTCGTGTCGGATCTGTTACATCTCAGCGGTGTAGTTCGTGAATTTTTGAACATTTAGGATCCGTGCTTCTTCTTAAATCAGAGAACACAATGTATGTATTTCAAGAAATCAGGATCATAATATATGCTGTAAACAACGCAATTCTAGACTGTGTTTGTACACGACGTCGCGATCACAGACTACCTCTTAGGAACCACGAGGCGAGGAGAAATGAAACGCGTCTGTGAGGCAAGAGAACTAATTCGTATTTTAATAATAAAAATAAATTTAATGTAGTAATTATTATAAGAATTGTAGGTAATATGTTTTTTTCGTCTTAAGATTATTTCTGGAGCTCTTGGAAATATGTAAATAATACGACATTCAGCAGTAGCTCAATTATGAACTTTTGTGTCGACGGCATCTTGTAAGAATGCCGCTCCCCTCAAAAAGATAAGAGAAGGCCCAAATAGTTCGCACTCTGTGTATCACATAATACAATTGTATATAATGTTGTTAATTGTATCTTTATTCAAATTAATTATAGATAGTTTAATAAATGCAATTCGGGTTCTACAGGGTCAGGAATTCGAGTTTGAAGGTTCCAGGATGCACCGTTTCTGAATCATGAACGGTAGTAACGTGAATTGTTGCTGTAATTAGTATTGTATTTGCGTTTGCTAATTACTATGTAGTATTACCAACAAAAAGCCATATTTTTTCTTAAAATTCTTTGAAGTAGGCTTGGAAACCCACCAAACAATAACACATTTCGACCTGAGTCCTATGTCATATTATCTTATTGTATACAGAAAATATTTTAATTATTTAAATAATAATTTTAATTATTTTAACACCAGGTTTACTAATGAAACCAATTATAACCAATGGAAATTACGAATTAATGTCGAAAGAATGCAACGTTATATGAAAGGTGATAATGATGAGTTGGGGTAGAGACAATAGCCCTCATCTTATTCCCATGCACCCTCATTCCCACGTTATAAATTTCAACTTCCTAATAAAGTCCTTATTACTTGTTGAACTTCTTATTACATGATAATTAGTTTCACGGTTGATAATTAGAGAAACGAGATATTCGAAAGCACAGTTACAGCCCGTGCTTCAACTGCTGAAAATTGCAGAAACGTATGCTTTGAGATATGGTGCGAATAACAAAAATTAGAGTAGGCCATATCGTGCATTTAGCTTCAGTACAGAACGTGTAACGTCAGGAGAGTGATTGAACCTGTGGGCTTCAAAATATTTCAATACATACAATTTGCCTCTATTTCGCGCATATCAAGCCTTACAAGATGAACTTATTTTATAGCTATCTTATGTCTTACAGGGAAAGCATGTAATTGTGATCGTTAAATTAAATTCTTGCAAGAACTATAACTTCTGCTAGAGCACCGATTTCAGTTCTATAGGCTGAATGGGTTCTACGAAACGTGTTAAAGGAGTCGGATGAGACAAACGGGCTCACTATCTGGATATGACAAAAGCGCTACCGAGCTATGCCTTTCACAACATAGCGCCATGCGCCCAGCTAAATTTCGCTTCACGGTGCGGCAACTGTGCCATCTCCTTACGTGATCGATTAATTGCTTCTTTTCTTTACCCCGGCGGCGGGAACGTGAAAAATTCTGATGTCCGAGGAAACGTTGAGTCTAATATGCCCGCTAGTTATTACAGCTATTTAAAGTACTAATTAATTACACAAATATTTTTTTATGAAGAAAAAGGCACAAATAAATCATAGGTCCAATATAAAGCAAAAAATACATCCCAATTTTTTTTAATTCTCAGATTAGTGAACAAAAAAGCAAAATTGAAAGTGAACAAAGATCAAACAAAGAAAAGAAATCGTAGCATTACTTTACTAACAGCGATATTAACAAAATATGTCTGCATGACTTAAATGAACATATCAGAAGCATATTTAAAACATTAATGTAAAAAATGTTTTATAATATGTTTTATATAAGCATTTTTTACAATAATTGTTTGGACCATTTTGTTTTTCTTAAGCTTTTCGAAAAAGTGTATCGTGGCCTACTAAAATTTAAAATAATTTGCATGTCTTAACCTTAAAATATCTACTTTATTTATGAACGTTAGTCTGCAAATAAATAAATAAATACAATACTAAAGGTTCAGGTTTAATTTTCTGATTCGCAAGTTCTGCTTCTTCAATTTCTTGAGCACTGAGAAACAGGTTGTTGACGCTGCGAAAATAGCTGAATGAGGCTGGGAGAGCATAGCAATGGTGCTGGAAAACCCGGGAGCAATAAATTTGGTCTGCTTATATCTGAGAGAGAATTAAAATTCTCTTCGATTCTAGTCAATGTTGAATCTAAATATAGCCATTTAGAAAAAATCTGACGCCTTTTAACAGGCATTTTGGACTTACAGTTTATGAAGTGCTTAAGCTATGCAAAAATCACTGATTTGTGGTTTCTTTAAACAAAACAAAGTTAGATGTTTGAAAGAACCACTATTAAACTATGCACACAACTGAACGTGACCCTTATAACTTCACAATTATATACTTAATCACTACTTAAAGAGAAAACACAAAACCACAAGAGATAAGACTTTCAGGTACACCAGCACAAACTTATTGCTCCCGGGTTTTCTAGCACCATTGCTATGCTCTCCCAAACTTTTATTCAGCTATTTCGCTGCCTGAACAATGGTGCCGAAACCCGGGAGCAATAAGTTTGTGCTGGTGTACCTGAAAGTCTTATCTCTTGTGGTTTTGTGTTTTCTCTTTAAGTAGTGATTAAGTATATAATTGTGAAGTTATAAGGGTCACGTTCAGTTGTGTGCATAGTTTAATAGTGATTCTTTCAAACATCTAACTTTGTTTTGTTTAAAGAAACCACAAATCAGTGATTTTTGCATAGCTTAAGCACTTCATAAACTGTAAGTCCAAAATGCCTGTTAAAAGGCGTCAGATTTTTTCTAAATGGCTATATTTAGATTCAACATTGACTAGAATCGAAGAGAATTTTAATTCTCTCTCAGATATAAGCAGACCAAATTTAGAATGTTTCTTGGACAGGGGTGAGGAATTGTGGAAAGATATTAGAGTTACAGTTGAAGAAGCTATAAAGCAAGAATTTTTAGATGATTTAACCCCCTCATTTGAGAACTTGGAAAGCAGATACATGCATTTTAAAAGCCAATGTCCGTCTGAATTGGGAAACCTTGGAAAATAACATGCTCTAGACGCTCTGGTCTGTGGACAAGAGTGGTGACGACAGAAGTTGCATTGTAATAAAACGCACAAATACAAAATTGCATCGATCACAGCACGAGGTAGAGAGTTCATCCTTTCTCTTTGATTATTCATTCGTATTGTCGACACACATCGCCCAGAAATCGACCTGTTTTCTTTATTTATTTGAAGCCTCGATCAACACATTCGTTTTATCTACTCTTAATCTTAATAACTTGTTCTCTTGTGCGTTTGGGGAGTTCACAGCTCCAAACGATGTTTGTTTTGTTTTGAATTTCAGGTTCGTGAATCCGCTCAGTGATACGAGCTACAATAATTATATCTTAACTCGTTGTTGTGTTGTTGTTTTTTTTTATATTCTCTTTTTGTCTTTGAATTGGCACCGTCAATTTGGAACAGCACTCGGGAAGATGGTATTCGTGACATTCGTTCGCACGAAAACCGTGTTTTGTTTCGTTCAGTCTTAGTCCTTTTGTCTTGTTTTGTTTTGTTTAGTTTTGTTGCTGTTTTTCTTTCTCTAGCGAATTACCAAGGCACCGCCCGGTACCCCATTCGTTCATTACTTATTGCACTCGGTCATGGAACACCGACTTTTTATATCGCAGTTTCTCTAATCTCGCCTTTCGAAAACAAGCTTTTCACAAAAGCGCATTCGACACCCTCGTCCAGACATTGCTTTCAAATTCCATTTCGGCCGACCGTGTGAATACTCATCGGAGTCAGGTATAGCAACTATTAACACCCTGCAACTCGCTGCTTAATCAAGCATATTCGATGCAGGATGGCATAATTCGCTGCTCGTCGAAAGTGACAGTCAGTTCTACAGCGTCCTGGCCCTGCGACTCGTAACCGGGTTCGATGCCTTTTCGGGGGCGGGAATAATGTTGACACATTGCCGGCCAAATTACTTCGAATTTGGCGCCTTGTCTTCTTTAAAAGGGAGTTTGATGTGCTTTGAAGGCGTTTCAAAGGAAAAGACTATACATTTTAAACGTGGCGCCTTCGAGATAGTCTTAATTTTCTCCCAAAGCCCGCGCGAATTTCTTCTTCTTTGGTGTCGAAAACATTCATTTCTTTTTGCAAGTTCTTTGAGTCGAATTCAACTTGTTCTATTAGTGCGGAGTGTCACCGAAAGATCGCACCAGCTCCTGGAGAACATCCACCGGACACTCCCGCGCAAATCTCGGCACGGTCGAAATGCTGAGAATTTCTATATCAGACGGCCGATCGCCTTGTCACGACAAGGAGTGCGGAAAGCTTCGTAAAAAGCGTTTTGGAAAGTCTTCAAGGTTCTACCCAGAGTGTGCCAGGAAATGTATGTAATAGAAAAACGTAGCTAAAGGCACGGAATTCGTAAGGAAGGGCAGTTTTCGTGGGCAGAGGTAACTGTGACAACTTCAATACTCTTTGTTTTCTTTCGCCAAGTAACAATACTTTTAAATTGTGTGTCATTTATTTTCCAGAACATTCTTGTCTGACGAAAAGACTACTGCGATAGAAGTAGCGATGTTCCATTGTCATTCTCATCAACAATGCTATGCTCTCCCAAACTTTTATTCAGCTATTTCGCTGCCTGAACACAGGTGAAGGTCGTTACCTTGGATATACATGAATGTGTAATGTGTCCGATATTACGAAGTGTACGAATGAGTTAAAATTAAGCCTATTTCTCGTTGTGTGATATTACTACGTATATTATTCATTAATTTTGAATATCAGGGACAAGAGTAGGCTGAAGCAGACAAACACTGGATTCTGGCAGATGTCTACGAAGGTCGGGTCTCTGAAAGAGGGGCGAGGGAAGGTGCTAGGTTCTTAGCGTCCAGGCGGTAGCACCAAACACCTCAGACGTTGCTTCACCGCACAAAGAAATAAACGGTAATAATTACGAACGTTTTGCCCACGTGATTTTTCATGATGTTTTAGTACGCAAGTCCCTGCTGACGGAAATGAAAACGACCATGTCAAAGAGGGTTATCACATACTGACATCCCCAACTGCCTACGCCTTTTCACCTCATTTGTGTATCCTAAACGTCGAATGCTGGAGCGCCATTGGTGAACAAGTATATGTAGAATAATTTGTGCAAAAACTTCATCTCGTAAAACACGATAAATCCTGATGAGCGCCTGCTCCATTTTGTTATATTATGACTACTACAGCAGAGTGATTTCTCTCTGACGAGAATACTCGTACTACTGGTCGATGCGGCGAAAGGATACTTCTTTATTAACGTCGACCTACTTCTTTTTAAAAGCGGCGCGAGACTAAATTTACTTCCCTTTGCGTCACGCGTGCGTGCAGCGCCGACTTCTGAGCACGTGACACATCCATAATAGAATAATGGCTTTATTCATCTACCAAAATAAGGCGCGCAAGTTGTACGATTGCAAAGATGGAAGTAATAATGTAACATGTTTTTATTACTTTCAAGCACAACCTACTTACTCTCAACACATTATCATTGCTCTCTCTCTCTCTCTCTCTCTCTCTCTCTCTCTCTCTCTCTCTCTCTCTCTCTCTCTCTCTCTCACACACACACAATCACACACAGAACCGGAAGGGAATGACTGTATGAGATAGTGAAGAGGGGGGGGGTGTCAAAAGTGGGGTCTGCAAAGAAGGGAATCGACTCGCCTGTAAATTACCTCCTAAATAAATGAAGATCTTGTAAAAGAGTTCTTGGTGTTCACACACGCTTTAATTTGGTAAAATGGCACAGTCACGGTACGTCTGATTTTGTACAAACATTGTCTCATATCCTCCAAATGACGCAATAAAATAAATATACAAAAATAAATTAATAAAGAGAACACTCATATACGGCTTAACAATATTTAAACGCCATTTGTAAAGGGACAATCCTGTAAGCAAATTACTAATAAAATAAATTATTTCGACCCCATGATGGTCTACGATAAGAGAGTGGTAGAAGTAAAAATATGCGGTTACAAGGAGTAGTTTAGATTGTTCTGATAAAATTTTGTTATAATTGGCATCGTAGATACAGTCATATTATCATTAGATTCTCTTTTAGTTTTGTCCAATTCGGACCACAAACAGATAACTATGACGTTTATAGGCCTATTCTTAACAACATATAATAAGTATTCTTTTATTTGTAATATGAATGCGATAAACATGCACCATCCACAATCTCCATACGAAACACGAACTGAGGACTCTATTAACCGAAACAATTATAACACCCTATCTTAAATAAACAGACGAATCTCAGTTAGCTCATTAATATTTTTACGATTTACTGTCATTAGTAAAAAACGTCAATTTGATTAAAATAAATAAAATTAATTCTGTTCTCGAAAAATCAGGATTTTCCAAATATGTGTATTAGTATATAGGTAGTGCATGAAAATTGGTTCCGGGCGAGTCAACAGTTTCCGTCATTAGTTCCATTAGTAGAGGTCTATGTTATATCTCGTGTGGGGGGGGGGAGGGTCCAACCCCAAAAAATCCGGCACCGACCTACTGTCCTCTTGCGGGTTTCCACATCCTGATATTCGCTCAGAGATGAAATACCCGACTGAAACAAGCTCTAACCTTCCAACTTGCCTACCGACATGTGCGCAATGTAGCGTAGTGCAATAAGTGAAAGGTATACGAGTAAGGGGGATAAGTGACAAGGATGTTTCTTCGTGAAAGAAACCGCGAAAAACTACCATCAAAACAACCGGTCGCCCGAGTTCTCCTCCAGCCAGTGATTGCCCGCAGAGAGTGTCAAAATCCGCCACCGACGACGCTCAAAATCTAAAACCTCTCAAACTCCGGAGGCACAATGAGATTGCGGGAGAATTATCGCAGTCGGTATTTACCGGCTGGTACTCAGACGCTGGAAAAGGGGTAACTGCCACAGAAGACACTACTGATCAAAACAGCTGGACGCTAGAGTTGCCCCTCCAGCCAGTTTCTATTGGATTCTGCTAGCGTCAAAACTCCGCCGACGGGATTCAAAGCCAACGATAGCCAACGATACTACAGACACAATGATGTAACGGATGAACTATCGCAGCCAGTGCCTATCGACCGGTACCAAGGTGATGTGCCGACGGCAACTGCCGTGCAAGACAGCGTGCGAGAGCGGAAGTGCCAGCCGAATGTGACGTGGGAGGAAAGTGATTGGCGGAGTGGAGTGAAGCAGCTGCGATGGCGCTGCCGTCGGCGCAGGGGTCGAGGGCGGCGGTGGGAGGGCGCAAGGGGGGCGGGGGCGACGAGGACGTCGGGTGGAGGGGTCGGGGCGGGCGGCAGAAGCAGCGGAGGCGGTGAGGGCGTGGGAGTGCGGTAGGGGCGGGCGTGAACGCGGAGGAATCCGCACCATAAATCATCATTACCTCAGCGACGGCGGCGCGGCCGGTAGATTGAAGCGAAACAAAAAAAAGAGCGCTTGGATTTTGTGTAAGTTCCTTCCTATCTCGTTCCGAGGTGCCATTCATCCTTGCCATCGTGAAATCTACTTAGCTTCGCTCGCATCGGAGGTTGTGGCGGCGGCGGCGAAGGGAGAAAACTTTTGTTGTTGTTTTTTTGTTTTGTTTTTTGTTCTTTTAGCCAGGTGATTCAAAATCGATTTTCAACTCGGGCTTTTCGATGCGTTCGTCAGATTGGTTGTTTTGAGCTTAATGTACTAACTGTGAATTACATCGTTTCTAACAACGATCTTGTCAATACTACGCAATAACCATTAATACCGTTTTGTTCATTGTAGTATCTTTACATTTTATAGTAATCGAAAAACATTTCTCTATCTTCACAAAAATGCGCTGACAAAATAGACCTATTACAACATTTTGGGGGTGACAGAAAAATTATTGAAAATGCACAGTGCCTTTTTGATCCAAAATCAGCGAGTTTTTTAATATAAATATATCTAATTTAAAAATATATTTAAAAATTTGCTTGCGCTCTTTTATTTACGAAATTTTCCTATATTGTTCAAACTCTTCATAGATTATTTTGTTAAATAAAACTAGAACAATCATTTCAGAAAATTGTACATCAGTGACTACTAGATATTTTGCTATTGTGGGATATGCATTTCCTAGTTAGATACTTTTATTTTTGATACTGTAACCAGTTCTGCGTAGCATTCGACATATTATTATTATTATTATTATTATTATTATTATTATTTTATTCACTAATAATTATATTGCAAGCCTCTTTGATTTCTCCAAATAAAAAACGATTGCAATAATTAAGTCTTCATTTCAAACGCAGTAAAAAATTGATTGCAATTACTTAATTATCTCTGCTTTCTAAACCTATCCAATTTTACCCCTTTTGAGTCATTGTGTTATTATATCGCAGGCCACCAAATCACGAGTGCCTCGTCGGTGAAGTAGCGTCCGCATCGGAACAAAACAAAAAAGCCTGAAGCAACTGGGCTTGCGCATTGAAAGACGCGGAAGGCAGATTGCACCGGAAGTTACGTGAAGGAGCGCGCAGGCGCCACCGGCGGGCTTCCGGAAGCGCGCGCGCGCGGGCGGGCGGAGGCTTTGAATGCAACAAAAGACGCGCGCGCTGCGCTTACGAGCGAAGAACAGGGCGCGCGTCGCCGGCGCACTCCAATGGCCACTCAGCGGCCGGCGCCGGGGGCGGGCCGGGCCGTCTTTCACTCGGCGCCCGCCAGCACTTTCTAGCAGCGAGGGCGGGCGCCGCGCCGCCGCCGCCGCGCCGGCCGCCAGTCGCCCGGCCGATCCACGCTGGCCGCCAGAAGCGGCTTTGCTTTCTGATTTGTATTGTTGGGGACGAGGACGACCACGGCGGGGAAAGCTGATGACGACCTTTCACGCCGGATGACGGTTCACGGTTACAATTGTTGGCGCTGCAGCGGCTCTGACCGAAAGGTGGTAGGTTTCGAGTCTTGGCCATGGCAGTATTTTTGACATTAGCTAGGGTGTAATTTAGCCTCCAACTGGAGGAGAATTCCAGCGAGTGGGTGCTCTGATCGGTATTTTTCTGTGGTCACTCCGAGCAATGCAAGACGAATGCTGGAACAGAACCCTAATAAATAGTTAAAGAACTAAACACGATATTTTTCCCTCATCCTTGCTCCCTAGTCTCCCCTGTGTACCCTCCCCTGTGCTCACTCGTACATGCACTGCACCACGACACGTTTCGTGAGACGAGTCGGGTGCGGAGACCTCTTCCCGGATGGGGCGGTGCCCGCAGGCGATGATACGAGGAGGAGCAACCGCGTATGCCGACGGGGAGGTCGACGCCGAATTTTACGTTTCAGCAGGGGAGAAGTATCGTCACACCGCGAGAAACAAAATACTCTGCACTTATGGGACAACAGCTGCTGGAACCATAGCAGTTAATGTACTCGGAAAAACAAAATAATAGATCAATGATTCTAAACTTCTAATTCAATCTGAGATTAAGATTTCTAGCAATCGTTGTTCCATGGAGTTACGCCAGATGTGAGTTTATTAAGTGCCTAGACTTGAAAGATTCACTGATACATACTTATACATAGTATACATATAGATACATACTTATACGTAGCACTGATACACACTTATACATGCTTGTGAGTTTACCACAACATCAACAACAAGAATTGATTGTTTCCAAATAAAAGTGTACCATTTTTTCGTTAGTAATTTTCATTTAATAAAATAAGTACTATTTTTTATAAGATTTCGAGATACGTTTAATACGCTATTCTTCATAAACATTAAATACCGAATTAAAATTTGTAGAAAATCACCCAATATCCTTATCACAAAGTATAACATAATCATTTAAAATGTTCACATTAGTTGGAGCTAGTTTTGACCTGAATACTCATTTTTCTAGAATTAGTTATGGTTTAAGTGTAGTTTCGTTTAACATATAATTTCTCAAAGATACTTCGATAATAATTGTTCAAATTCACTTAAAGCTGTAATTCGTATACATTAAATCAATTCTAAACGTTAAGGAACTCTCAAAATGTTATAAAAACGTAAATAAATCATTTCCCCTTTATCTTACGAGTTCTTTCTTAATCATAATATTTTCTACTAGTGTTCTGTAGAAATAAAAATTCTATTGAATAAAACCATAAAAATGATTTTCGAAATGTAGTTCGCACTCTTCTCCACAACAACAAATAAAATTCTCTCGTAGAAAAGGTAATAAATTAAATACTTTAACAAAGGCAGTATTCACAAATACTGCAAAAACTCAGTATAGAACATATGGATACACAGTTCAAGGATTTTACACACCAAGAATTTCAAAAACGTTGCCGATCCATAACGTGATGTATAAATAATAAGTATTCTCTCCATTGGAGCTTTGCTGTTGCATGCCAATGTGTCATAAGAATGAGTCACAAAGAATGAGAATTTAATCTGTTTGTGCAGTATGAGAATAGAAGAAATACCACGATCAAATATTTACTTCTTCCACTCAAAAGCAAAACTATTTCATTTTCCACGAATTTATGAATATCTAACGTAAACGCAAGCCTATCAAAACGGCGGAGGCTGCATGGTTTTGTTTCAATTTTTGCATGCGTTGGAAATTAGTAATATAAATTGTGTAGTACTATTAGAAGCTCGTACGACATTATCATAATTTTGTGAAAAATAGCTCGAATTCTTTTCATTGTTTTTTTATTCCAAAATTAAACTTGGTGGGTGCGCTAATAAATATGGCGTAGATCTATTTTCAACTACAACCTCTTATCTTCCGAAATTGGAAAAGTTAAAATTTTTTGTGGAACTTCTCCTACACCGTAATCATTCATTCAAGACCCTCATGGAAGGTATTTTACCATAACTATTCAATGAAGATACTCATTGTAGATATTTTGTCATCAAGTTATCACATTTAATTGCTGAATTAAAAATAAATTTTAAAATATAATAATAAGTGAGGCCCGTGGAGCAGGCAGTTGCAGCTGCCGTCGTCTGCGCAGAGGAGGCTGCAGCTTCGAGTCTTGTGTAAACATGGTCGTCCACCCCTCATCATCATTCATAACTCACACTTCAAGGCGTAACAACCTTGTCGTATTGAGGGATACAGCTGAAAAGCCGATCCTGGAAAAATTACACATGTTAATTGTGTAGCGTGGTCAGTAATGACCTATACGCCAACAATAATATTATTAATAATAATAATGATAATAATGATGATGATAATAATGATAATAATAATAATAATAATAATAATAATAATAATAATAATAATGATGATGATGATGATGATGATAATGATAATAATAGTAATAACGGTAACAGCAACAACAAAAAAGACAAAAGGTAATTAATGTGGCTGGCCCGCACCCTCAGCAGTGGTTCACTCGCGCATCGGGAGGCCCGGCAATCTCCTGGCCGCGGTTCTTGGGGCGTGTCGCAGGCGCAAAATCCAGGTGCGGCCGCTTTTTGCCCAGCTGTGCCCATTACGAGATTTACGGCCTTGGGAACCCGCCGGCGCCCGAATCCCCGGACCGGAAGCTGTGAAGCGCTCAGACCCCCCATAGTCCTTCCGGAGGTAGATGGACATCCAACTTGTAGCTCCGTCAACGGAATGTGCGTTCGCTGTAGAGAACCGTTGCGCAGAAGCAACAACATAGATCTTCGAGAGATAATGTTTTTGTCATGTTCGTGTTTTTTTAATGTAAAAAAAGCGCACGAAACCAAGTGGCTGATTTTGAGAATAAACGTGGTGGTCCAAGATGTGTGGGATGCGTTCAAATCAGTACTGCTATCGCATTTATTATCACGCAAACGCAATAAACGTATTTCTAATTGGATGAACCCCTACTGCGGGGTTTGCGTGCTGTCGGCGTCATTTTGCGATGCATTTTTACACATGTTAACGTAATTAAAAATCAAAAAATTATTGCATAGTTTTGAAAAATGATTTAACAAAATTAGATATTGATTGTAAAATTTCAATGGAGAAAACGGAGACAATACGAATTACTAAATCTCTGAAAAGAGCAAATTTTACACAAAAATCGAAGGATACATTATTTGTATACTCGTAATTTTTAACACATTCTTCTCTACTTTTATATTTATATTTGCTTTTTGACATCCGAAACAAACCCTATAAAAACAGCATAAACACTAGCGGCGCACCATTTAATTGCTAATCACAGCGAAAATGTTTCTCGGAAATAGAATACCGTTAAAGACAGAAAGACCTTACATAACGAATGCGTGAAAAAATAATGACTGCAGCGCCCCTTTCACAACAATTGTTTGCCTCCTGGCAACTTCCCCTCCATTGTTTAATGCTTTGTCACAGCGCGTTCGGAATTGGAGGCAGTTGCTATTCTTGCAGGAAGCTTGTATTAAACGCATAGGGCGTCAATCATGAAATATCAATTCATCATCGCAATTATTTCACTATTTCCGTAATTTTACCAACCCGTTCACGGACAGGCAGAGAGAAGACAAAACGTTTGTCAGGTACTCTTCCCCAACCCCTTTCGAGATGTTTCTCTACAGCGATTTGTTGCACAAATCCTGTCATTTTGAATCAGTTCTGTCAATTTCTTGCATTTTAATTGATTTTGTATTTTCTAAAGACACCACTATGCAGCATACTTATTGAAAAGTACCCAGGAAATAAATTGTTCGTGGACATAAACGGTATGTTCGAAGGTTAATAGGTTCTCACACTCTCCACTGAAAACCGAATCAAAGCATTATTCTCATATGACATTCTACAAATGAAGATCTAATAAAGAGATACGCTAAATCCGTTAACCGCCGTAAGCAAAAACCAGCTCCGGGCCTTACCACTTAACGGACAAAACTGGTAAAATCCTGTATGGAAGCCAAACAGGATTTGAACTCAGCTTGACCTCCAGTGTCTAAAGCATCCCATTTCAAATGAAGCATTTCCGTTTAGAGAGAAGTATTGAAGTTCAATTGTAAATATCTCCTTGCCGGCAATGATTCTAAGCTCAGTGCATCAAAATGCACTATGTTGCAAATTAGGCATTCTGCGTAAATTTGCGTAATTAGATGTCATGGTGAAAAACCTCTTGGAAAGTATGTCGATACTCTTGAATCGCATATTTTCTCAAAAACGAATGTTTTCTATAATTTTTAACCTCGGGTAAAAATGGTGCAGGGACCTTTTTCAAATATATCCCCGACTAATCAATAACTCCAACCAAAAAGAGAACGTTGCGTAAGTATAATATTGATGACATGGATTTTTCCATACAGAAAAGTGTTGAAAATTAGATATTGAAATAATATAATTGAAAAACTTGCATTGGGACCGATAGGTTTCTCTGTTAGGCATGTGATGTATGGGTGAGGGTAAGGGTAAAGACCTGGGTTTGATTCCTAGCGAGGAGAAAATTTTTTGCATGGAATCACAAGCACCTTAACAATCATACTTATCAGCAAACGAGAAGACAATAGTGATAACAATCTGTGTTTTGTGTGCCACAAAGAGATTCTAGTATCTAATGATGGTAATCTGAACAAGTTAAGAGTGGATGATTCTTCTCTAACAGAATAATAGGATAAGATTATCTCATTGGGAAGAGAAAGATACGACACTTACTGCATCACCGTTGTATAAACCCATTTCCTCACTGTAACTCGTCCAGAGGAGACTGGTGGGGCTCCAGATACGACGCTCAGCAAAAGTGATGGTAGTTTTTTTGACACGATTAGAAAGAGATTTGGAAATTTATAATTCAAAGACCACGGTATATGCTTGCGCCTAATATATTCATTTTGAACAATATAAAGGTCTAACTTAGAAAAAAAGAAAATAAACATCAATATTGATTTATTATTATCTCATCAACGAGCAAATTACATTCACGTAAACGTATGCGTGCTTCACCCAGCAATGCACTTGGCTGATTGATGTTTCCGCACACAACTACTATGGTCATTAATCCCGATATTTAGTGCATGTTTATTCGCGTAAGTGTAGCATTCCTCCTCCGATGGAGGTTGAGACCCAGAACTAGCCTACACGTCGACTTGAGAGCGATTTCACCCTCGGAGTATCTTCCGTCAGCGTCACAAAGCCCAATCGGGACCAGCTATAAGCTCCCAACTTCCCAGCTGAAATATTCGGTGGTGTAATGCTTGTAAAGGTAAGTATGTATGAGCGAGAGGCTAGGTCAAGGAAGAGGACATCTTCTGATGAGCACCAGAAAGCTGATGGCTACGGTGTTTTGGGATTGTAAGAGTGTTCTGCTCGTCAACTACATGCGCAGAGGTGAGACCATAAATGCAACAGACGCTTCAACAATTACACCGCGACATTAAAAACAAATGTTGCTAATGCTAATCATTAGAGTCGTCCTCCTTCACGATAATGCACGTCTGCAAGCAGCAGCTTGACAGGACTTGCTTCAGCTGTTTCAGTGAGAGATGTTTCAACATCCGCCATACAGTTTCAACTTAGTCTCAAGTGTTCACTTATTCCACTAATTGGAAGTTTTTGGGTGGTCAACCCTACGAAAGTGATGATGGACTTACAGAAGCCGTTAATCTATGGTTCAACAACTTGGCGGCAACTGAGTATGCAGAAGAGAGATAAAAGCTGGTGAAACGGTAGGAGTGTCTATATTTGGACGGCGGCTACAGCGACTACTAAAATATGGCAATGAAGTTGTGTATAATATAGTTTAGGTTAATTACATAAAATAAAAAATTCAGTAGAAAAAGTATTTACTTTCCTAATGACCCTCGTAATTAGAGGAATCAAACTGGTCCCATAGTAGGTACTTGTAACATGAGTACTTGTAAAGTGAGTTAACATGCTTGTAACAAATAATGTACATCAGCTTCCGGGTCAATGAGCCCCATCTCGATAATGTTTTTATCCAGTTTCCCCTGATACAATGAGCAAATGCTGTGATGGCCCCTGTTTTGCTTCCGGACGTACATGTAGCTTCACTATGCGCACGTTTTGTTGAAACTCCTTTAGTAGTGGAGGAAAGGGCGAGTTAGTATTTTGTTAGCAATCCAGAAAAATGAAATCTTCAGTTCATATACCGCTGCAAATAAGTTTTCTATTACTCCGGAACTAAAGTGTTGAGTTTTTCAAATGTTGCTAATCTCCCGATTTTTTAATTTTACTTTTATTATTTTTTTCTTTAACTTTTACTCATCTTTCAACTATTTATAGTTAAAATGATGGGAAGGGATTCTGGAACTCAAGAAAACGTGCGCAGATGATCTGCCCCCCCCCTACGTCACACAGTTTTACTGTTTTTTGACTAAATAATTCTAAATGAGTATTTTCATGGCTCCACACGAATATGAGAACGCATTTGCGCTAATTTTCCACAAACTTTTAAACGAGGTAACAGGGCGATCGAGTGCTGCCTGAGTTTCCCCAAAATTCCCGAGGCGCAGCGCGGGGAGTGGAGAGAGGGGAGAGGGGAGAGGGGGAGGAGTGAGGAGAAAGGAGAGAGGAGTGATGGGAGAGGGGAGAGGAGAGAGGAGAGAGGGGAGAGGACAGGAGGGGAGAGAGGAGAGAGGGGAGAGGAGAGAGGGGAGAGGAGAAGAGAGGAGAAGAGAGGGGGGAGGGGAGTGGAGCGCGGTGGGCGGTCGGGCGCGCGAACAGCGAAGGGGCGTGGCCCGCTGCGCTTCCGCCCGGGAAGTGGGCGACGCCGCCAGCCCTCCCGTGAGGCCTCCTTCTCTCGCGGAGTTTTCAAAGATAATATGTAGTCACGAACACAATAAAAAATGTATGTGACGTATGGGGGAGAAGATCATATTGTCTCTACTTCTAGTTCTTATGTGTTTCTATATCATACACTTTCTTCTATTGGGAATATAGCTTAATATGCAAAAACATGTTTCTTAAACCAAATTCTGTTTTTCATGTAACTAAGACAATATTTGTTCGAGGACATGTTATTTAAATATTATATTATTATGTTATTCTTGTGTGTAATGGCGAGTTGAACATTCTTTCTTTGAGTAAAAATCTAAATCAGTGTCGATGCGATTGTCAACCATGCTTGGTGTTACACCGTTTGATTTTAACTTGTACTGATTTTTGTGAGAAATATCAATGTTTATCTCGTGCTACAGTGAGACAATTCTAGTTAGACAGACAATTCTATCACCAAAACACTTCTTTTTGTGCACTGTATCTGCCATCACACTATAATGAATAATAATTAAAAACGTATGTACTGGGCGCGACAGCCCGTGCACGGGCTCAGGCCTACCGGCGTCGTCCCTGCCCGAGAAGTGAATTTTCTCATCGTCACACAGCAACGTATTCTGCGATATTGCAAGGAAAACGCACACTACTACACATAATCTACTATAACCTTGCCTCACCGAGAATCGAACCCGGGGCCGCGTAGTGGAAAACGAGAACGATGACCAACAGCCACGAGGACAATATATGTGTACACTCTTAAAAAGTAGGAAAGAAAGAAGCAAAAACAAACTACCTGAAAGTTTAAAAAAGTGGGTAAAATTCAAAATGTTATAACGTCCAAAAAGCTCATAAACATGATTCTGTTCTACACACTTATGGGTACAGTCTCCTCGTCTGTTTACTGTATGTCACTTTTGGCAGACAAAATTCTGTCAATTTTAGAATTACTTTAGTTTTCCTCACACAACACCAGGTAGTGAGTGAAACAAAACTATACTTTACGCAAATTACTTGAAAAGATAAAAAATAATCTAGTGCTTTGGAGAAACTCGTGATGTGATTTTCATGAGTACTTGTACTTTAAAAGCCCGTTAACAAATTAATAGAGTTTTAGTGAAGTAGAGGCACGCTTAGTTGAGCGCCCTTGTGTTGAATGAAATAAAGTCAATGGTGTGCATCATGTGCGAATGTCCGGGAGGGAAAAAAAAACTCACGAGTGATATAAAGTGTTTTGCCTGAAGTAAAAGGTGATTCCGTGGGGTATAAAGGTAAAGGAAACGAGTATTTATATCAAATAGCAATAATCTGTGCCTCCTAGATCGGCTACCAAAATTCACAAATCAAAAATCTCTATTTATCATTAATTATCTTATTATCTAAAATTTCTCAATTACTGCAAAAACAAAATTGTGGCGCACGATATATCATAGTAAGAATTCTATTAAGAAACAAATTTCTAACCCGTAATATAACAAGAAAACTTTTGGTTTACATTAATTATAAAATGACGGGATTGTCACAATTCATTACTATAATAATTAGTTTATGTTTATTAATAAATATTTACAAAAAAGAAGATACGTAGAGTCAATCATGTAGTGTATGTTCTTCAAATATTGAGTCACAAGAAACTTGCTTATCATGGGCGTAGCCTCGCAAAGAGTAATTATGCAGAGCGTACAGAGAAACGCTCTTGCAGGTCTTCAACCGGTGGCACCTCGGGATAGATAAATACTTCAGAAGTATAATTTCATGCCACGAGCATGCCACAGGTCAGTACCTTGGGTGGAGCTGAATTCACAAGCACGCAAATGTTTCTACTGCAATTTCGTTAAGTTTCAGTAGATATGTTTGGTACAGTCTTCTCAGAACATGCTTTAACACTAAATCTGATTAAAATAGAATAACTGTCATAACTGTCTTGAAATTAAGAAACGGATAATTTCTCTCCAATTACAGGGTGGCTCATGAAATGTATCACCATTTCTTTCTTACAAAATTTGAGTCGAATTAGATATCCCGTTGAGCATCTAAACAGCAGTAGTAGAGCTTGGAGAAACAAATGAGTTACGAAATAATGTGTAATTCACGATTCCGCCGCTAGGAGACTAATTTATATAACAATGGCCGACAAAGTAAGACTGAGGATGCAGCAGTAATTGGCAGCTGTTTCTCTTCCATGAAACGAAAAGTCTAGTTGTAATTTTTGAATTACACGCCATTGACACGCCTTTGGGCGTGTTCTACAACAGTTTGCCACACGATGGGCCCGTGGGGGGAGAACCAACCATTGACTATATAATCAATTTGGATTCCTTACACGAGCGTTTTAACATTTGGATTATTTTGGTCCCCCAATAATCCACATCTCAACTCATGTGACTTCTATCTTTGGAGGTACCTAAAGGGAAAATATCTCCAAATGCCCACGTGAGTAAGTGGAGCTCAGAAGAATTATTCTTGAAGCATCCAGAAGACGTGTGTAGGAGTATTATTGCTAACGTCAGTGTTCGTTTGCAGGAAGCTTTGATTCGAAAATATTTTGAGCATATGCTACGTTAGAATAATTCTTCGAAAAGTGTGTTTCATTTTAGTATATGTTCCTTTCATTTTGTATTCACAATAAATTTTGGATTTAACAACAAAATGGAGACTGATTTCGTGCTGCTGCATCGTCAGTCTTCCTTTGTCGGCCATTGTTTTATAAACTACTCCCCTAGCGGCGGTATCGTGAGTTACGTGATATTTGGTAACTCATTGTTTCTTTAAGCTCTACTACTACTGTTGTTGAGATTTTCAACGGTATATCTAGTGCGACTCATAAATTATGTAAGAAACAAATGGTGACACATTTTGTGCATTACACGTAATTTACATGTATTCACCAATCTTTCTGTTTCTTGTATCATATTGGCCATAAACCAATACGTGCTAAAGATTGAATGCAAATAATGGCATTTAATGATTACTCTCAGTTGAAAGAGGGTTTGATGATTGTGAAATTACCACTTATTCAAACGACTTGTGATACAAAAGGATTTTTGATTTAGGAAAGAAAAAAACATACCAATCTAACAGAGTTCTAATACATCGAAAAATATTAAATATGACCCATTGTTGAAGGAGTTGCTTCTACATTCATATGAAACCATAGACACGATCAATCAAAGCTGCTGACCTTCAAAATTTTCATCCAGATAGTGGCGTCATTCGACATATTTTCTTGTTTATTTGTCATTCAGGCGTTAAGACTCATACGTAAGACTTCCAGACTTACGAAATTTCACTTGCGCACTCGAAACTTCTTTCGAAATACAAAACATCAAATAAATTCAAATTAATCTTCTCTGATTAAATCTTTAGTTAATTTTGCACTTTGAGAAAAGTTTTCGGAGTAAGCTAAAACAATCTCTATTTTTTCTTTACTGTTACATACATTAAATATAATATTAAATAATACAATAATATAAAAAGTCAATAACAATAGTTTAAAGTTTTTTAAAGTTTTTTTAACTCTCAGTACCCTTAATAAAATCTCAATCTTCATTTTCGTTGTCATTTGAAGAACATTTTACGGGTCTTGATGTATATTCTTGTGGAACTTTATTATAGGTAATATTTCAGTCAACCTGAATTCCTCTCTCCCTCTCTCTTGATATATTTCTCAATTTCATGTGGCAGAGATCTATGTGCTATATTAATGATGGCTCTCTTAATAAGTAACAAGAAAGAGACTCGACTTGTATATAATCGATTTCTGTTCTATCTAGGTATATGTGTACGGAACAGTGAATACTGTAATGTGCCTTAACGCACTTATTAAACTCTATCTTTTATATCTAATTAACTTACATGTGTAACGAGTTTGAAATTTTGATTCTCTAATTAAACTTTTAGGAATTAAAACTTTAGTATGGAAAAGACATGTATTTATCAATTGAATCCAACTGTCGTTTAATGAATAAGTTCAATAGAATCGTTTATTTCAGAAACCCGTCAAACGCCAAAATCTAAAACACGCATTAGCGGCGGATTATTGCTCCAAGAACACAGACACGCCGTTTAGTGCATATTTATATGAAAAATATTAATTTATCAACTGCTTAAATAAATAAAAATAGTTTTAAAATCAGATAAATTGGGAGACTTTTTCTTAGTTTTCTCGAGATGAGGAATTTGGCGTTAGACGGATTTCTGAAATAAACGAATCAATTTAACCCAATTATTCACAATCTTTTATCAATTGTCAACCTAAACCATTAAAATCGGAATTCGATTGCCAACTTCGTCCAAGAAACAGAACACCAGAGCACAGCCAATCGCAATGCAGCTACGAGACCGAAACGGCCTGTAATTTAAGTCAACATCCCGCAAATGCGCGGCGCCGCCTTCCTTTCAATGCTTCGTCGAAGCCGCCTCGCAAGGGGGGGCGGGGGGGGGGGGCGCCAGGCCGAGCACCTGCAGGAGTCCGTCCCTGCGGTCAGTTTGCGCTGCACTCTCCGCTCTCGGGCGACGGATGCTCAGACCTCGCGAGCCGACATCCCGCGTCCCGATGCACTCGCAGGCCGAGGCATTCGCCTGGAATGAACGTCGCGGGGCGAACGTTCTGTGGCGAGCGGTAAATACGCACAACACTCCAAGGAAAGTCGCAAATATTCATTTATTAGTAGGTACACAAGATTATACGCATTTGCACAGTTCACGATCCTCACAAACTCGCTAAATTCATTTAATGTGATTAAGTAGTTAGTAAATGAATTGCTGTGTTAACATCAGATCTGAAGTATTGCGATTGTTTTTAATGTAAATATGTAATATTACAACAATTATTTATATTTATCCTATTTTCAAACAACAAATTTTCTTTACACGAAATAAACTAAATATTAACTTTATTAAAAAGGAATAAATATTAAAAGATTCAACAGCTGAAAAAACAAACAAAACTACCCAACACCAAGAAATTATCAGCGCAAAGGAAGTCAAGAGCGAGTTGCTTCTAAAGCGGAACAATTAGGATTAAAATTACGTGTCCCTATATTTAATCAATACGTATTGTTTCAACAATACACTTTTAGGAATTTGATTACATACAGTATTTCTTTGTGGTTTCATAATACAGTTATATTCTATCTTACGGCAATATATAACAAGAACCTTCAAAGTACTGCATAATGCAATGTAAAAAACACGTTTTACTGAAATTAATGAATGTTTAGCAAAGTACCAAAAAGTGAATGAAAAGAAAACAAGACAAAGATACCAAAAATGATTGAAGTTGAGAACGAAAGACAAAAACAAACTAAGGAAAGAAATATGAAGTAAAATATAGCAACATGAAATATAAGGAAGAAAAAGAGGAGAATAAAAAACTGAATTGAAATTAAATGAGATGTGAAAAATGAAAAGAAACAAACAAAATTTTTTAAAAAAAAATTGAAAAGAGCCTTCGATATAAAATATTCAGAAAGAAAAAAGGAAGAAATCCCAAAAATTGAATACAGTATCCTCCCATTTTGCCGAAGTCTTCACTAATTCGAAACGAACTGATGGAGAATCTCGCCCATTCACATGTTCCCGTTCATGCGGAAACGAGCACCCGACGCCCGGAGCGCTCAGTCCGTGGCCGTTATGTGCGCAGGCCCATGCGGGCAGCCAGCGAGTGTTTGCTTTATCTCCGATTTCGTACCGGCCTCTCGCAGACTCCCACTGTTGTCTCAGAGAGCGGAAGCCTGTTTGTTTCTTCGCTTGTACGCTCCCGACACGGGTCGCCAGTCCCCGACCACTTGAGCGAACGCCGTGCCGACGACCGTTTCACTGGAAGTGCCCGGCGCATCTGGTAAGCGGAATTTCAACAGGTAGCAAGTAAATAGACACAACGATACACGTAAACAGATTCCGGTTCACTGTTTTTGGTCCCGAGAGAGATAATCGTGTTAGTTTACGCATGAAAAATGAGGAAATGTGGAAATTATCTGGAAGGTGGGGAAACGTTATGTTAGCAAAAATAGCAGTACTGCTAAATGTGAGACGATTGCCAAATGTTCAGATAAATCTGTGAATACAATAAAAAAATAGAAACTACAAAACTGTACAACTGCATTATATAGGTAAGAATATTATATTAGTATACTTTAGTTAGATGAAATCTAACATGCTGTGAAAATGTAATTAAGTTTAACATATTTATTCGTTATAATTGTAACTTTTATGTTTGTCTACACAATTGTGTAATAGGGGTCACTGATGACCTAAATGTTATAAAGCGACCTTAAATAAGTAAATTAAATTAAAAACCAAAGAAAACAATACATTTGTTTAATCGCATCAGCTACTGCTAATCTTAATGTAACACAGTGTTTGTATCCTTGAATGAAAATAAAATGAATGCTTGTAAGATGGTCTGAAACTAGTGTATTACAAACGTGATAAAAGTAATTTTATTTTGCTCACTCTATCGAGCATGTGTCGCAACATATCATACTCGTAAAATAGGATGCCACCTTTACCATCCATTAATTTTAACAACAGACACGGCACAATAAAATTACGAAAGAAAGAAGTTCGTTTTTATTATAAAAATCTTTGACAACGTGGAACCGTAAATTCGAATTTTTACTTGAAGGGAACGTTTCGGAAAATGGCGATAATTATTAGACCCCTTCATCAGGTATATTTCCAATGTCTGTACGATGCCTGATACACTGTATATCGATGTCCTTGTCTGTATACGGTATGTTTTTCAGAAAATGTGAGTTACAAATCAAAAATCTTTGTGTGCTGTTATAATTTGCACAACCTTCATTTATTTTCTCATTCATTTCAAATTTTGCGTTTTTGAATTTTAATCACTTCTCGTTACTTTCTTATTCCTGAGTGCGCTCTAAGAACAAGTTCAAATTGCTTTGTGTCACGACAGGAATTGTTACGAAACTAATTATCAAGACAACAACGACATACAATCCAAGAAAGCACTGAGAATTATGTTCTCAGCAAGTGTTACAATTGCTTATCTTTTCAATCGAAGTTTCTCGACAAGTTCTTAATAAGGCAAACTCCACGATGCTAAGTCGATATGTCTTTTTCTGAAGTCACTCTCATTCCATATATCGCTGCCACACGCACTTGGGACGAGAAAGCATGCAGGGCCAGTGGCCTTGGAACTGCTGCTGAGCATCACGCAAGGAGTGAAACTATAACGCCGTTGGAGCAAGTTCCCTTCTCGGCAACCTTACGACACAGACTGTATATCAACGTGCAGTCCCAAACTAAATCAATTTGATACTAGCACAAATGTAACGCAACATTATTTAAAAATAACCATTTAATTACAGTCAAGATGATCTACGAAAGAGAGAATTTGAACGAAATTATATGTCTATTTATGTTACTTTTTTCTAGTTTTAACTTTTATGTGTTTAAATTTCATGAATATATTTAAATATCTAATGATAACTACGAAGAAATACATACAACAGTTTTTAAAACTGTTGAAAAATGCTAGAAATGGTTTCATGATGAATTTGTTTGTAACAATACCAGAATATTGTTACCGCATTGAACATATTCATCTGGTAATAGTTTTAATACGCTTCAACAATAATTTATTCGCAAATCAATACACTATAAATATTGGAACAAAGTATTAGAAATTAACAAATATGAATTGCATTTACTGTTCATTTAGGGTCTTAATAAAATGGAAAATGCAAATGGCATTAAAAAACTATTACTGCTCATTATCTCATTTACATAATTGAAACACAGCTTGATTAGTGATCCTTTGACTTAAAAAAATTACAAGCGACTTTTGTTATTACACCAGACCAGCGAATTGTTTGTAAGTGCCTATTTCGTCACCATTGTGATAATTTATAAATTTATTCCTGACATTCATGTATTATGCTTTATTAATATTCGCTACAATCCTCGAATTCGAACTATATTACTCCGAGATAAAAATCAAGACCGATACGAAAGTTTATGAAATTCTCTGCTATCATCAGTTTCATATATACAGAGATTTTATATAACGCCAGAACTCTAAATAACATAACCATAATATTTTAATGAATGGTTACAGGATTGGCAAAGATGAAGAGTTTGATAAAAACTTATTACCTAGTCTTTCCGCATTTTCATAAAAGAGTCTTAAAATTGTGTGGTTTTCGATTAAAAAAATTGAGCATCCATTGCGCGTACACTTCTGATGGGGTTAGAAGAACTACCAAGCAATTAATAGTTTACCACTTCCCACTCTCTTATAACATGATGTAGCTGAAAAGAAAAGAGAACGCCTGGGAGGGTCCCCACAAATCAGTGGTTTCCTAGCAAGAAAAAAAATCACTGCTTGATTTTCAGTTTATTATAATTTTTTGGTTATTTTAAATTTTATTAAGGACAACAAGGAGATCCAAAGATAAGTATCACAAAATATTTTATCTACCGCTGAGTTTTCCTAGAAAGAATACAACTGAAGTAAATTTTTGAAAATCTAATTTGGAACTTCCCATCCCAAGATGTTCTCGATAATATTCTAAATAGTCAACGATGAATAACAGATGCAAACAGACACTAACACACACACTAACAGATTACACTGGGATACATTTGAATATTTTGACCTGTATCACGGATCATTAACGTACTTTGAAAATCTTCAGTATACAGTATAATGTATGGAATAGTATCAGTATGTTTAATATTAAAGGCAAAAAAAGCTACACTTGAGAATTTTATTCTCACTTCCTCACCGTCACAAAAAAATTGTAATTCAAAATTTCAATTTGCAACACATTCTCTGACTTCACAACGAATTTGTGAGTGTGAAGAATATTAATGTGGGAAAGGAGATGAAAGAAGTATTACGGAAAGTTGGAATGCGTTATAAAAAGTTGCTGCAAAACTGTTTTGTCCATCGTATTCGTTAATAATGGAATGCAGATAATTTCAGGACCTGAACGAGAGACAAGTTCAGTAAACAGTGGTTCCGTCGTGTCTGCATTCAGAATGACCTTTAACGATGAAATGCGATGAACCCCAAGGTTAGCTTGCATGCTGACACATTTTAGGTAATCACAGAGTGTGAGACAATGCGGGTCTGATACGTATCCATCGTATGAGGGTTTCCATTTTATGCGTATTGAACCTCGTACTTCTAGCATTGGAGAAACAGGAATTACGAAACAACATATCTATAACGGTTTAATTACATAAATCACTGCGTGTAGTACATTATTCTTTTAAACTGTAAGTAATATCATGGGCGGTCGGTTTCGGATAGCCGATATCGCGAAGGCAGTAGTGTCGTGGCGATCTTGGATCAAAGGATCGCGGGATCGATGTATCGATCCATGCCTTTGGCATGGATGTATTTGTGATCGCCTCTTCGCCCCTCATAATCAACCTATCACTTGATTAAAAAAGGATTAATAATTCCCTGCGCTAATAGGAGGTCCTTTAATAAAATATAAATAAATATAATAAATATAACTAAAAAATAAAAGAAATATCGTAGGCGACGAAAATTGTCGGCGTAACTCGTCTTCCATAAAACAGGTAAAATTTATTCGATTACCAATTGTCAATAATGTTAATAAAACATTAATGGATCACGACAAAATGATAGTATAAACAGTAGCATCGTAAGAGATAAATGTGATGTGGATTCTTACACGACACGATTCCATCGTCAAAACCTGGTGTTCATTTGCGTTTGGCGTTGGTATGAGGAGGGTCGGATCCAGCCGATCATTTTGGAGAGGGCTAACTCAGCTTTTTGTGAAATAATAAACATTTATTATATTGTATATTATTTTTGTAGCATGTATATGATAATATTGTTTAAATACTTACATAATTTTAACGTAAATTAATATTTAAGTTAATTCTGACAAATAAAGGAAGCTAACAGAAGAACACTCTAGGCCTTTTGGGGGTGGCCATGGCCCCCACGCCCGCCCCCCCCCACCCCTGGATCCGCCACTAGGTATGACGTATACTAAGCTTGAAGAAATTTGCGCTCGTCGTATTCAGAAACTGGCGCTCTCGGAGACGACACTCAATGATGTCACGCGACAACTGGAGCCTCTCCTGGATAATTCCAAGCATCAGATGCTCATCACTAAAGGAGATGCAATAGAATCATGCTATCTGGAATATGTAGGCGAAATGAAAATAATGTGACGTAGTGAAATTAGAATAAATTCAAATAACAAAAATAAAAATAGTATATTGAAAAGTTACAGACTAGTTACAATAAATTGCTAAATTTAAACACTCCGGCAACCTTTTCCTTCCAGTACCCTGCTTTACCGCAGAAAAAAAGCCACGCGTGATGCGAGCTGTCGGACGTCCGTCCCGTGACAATTACCGTCACATGGCCTGATGCCAAAATTTAAACCGATCGCCGTCTGGCGGACCGCGTGCATGAAGCACCCGAGATCGTCTGGCTCTCACACTCCGGACATCTCGCCCACACTCCTACGCTCCCTGTACTTACTAGTACTAGGCTCTCTGATGTAAACTGAATGAGGGCGCGGGCGGAGATTAAATAGTTGAGGGCTACACCCCCACCTCGCAAATTCCCTAGATAGGCTCGCCTGCTGTCGGCAAGCGAGGGCTCGCTAGCCAGCATCTTAGGAGGAGGCTACACCCCCACCACACAAGATTCCCAGGTAGGCTCGCCTGCTGTCGGCAAGCGAGGCTCGCTAGCCAGCTTCGTAGGAGTTTTCAGCCTAAGGTTATTTTTGGCTCTACCACGCTGTCTGCGTCAACTGCCAGAGCGCAAAATTCCGGAAGTTCAGGCTCAACCCCTTCGTCCCCCGCAGCGCACTTTCACCGACGTAACGGTTCTGGCCCACGTATTAACGACGCCACAATAAAAAGAGTTGAACATACTAAGGCGCAACCTACCATATTCTAGATGATGAGTGAAAAAATAAAGACAATTCGAGATTTCGACGAATTCGACTGATTGATTGATGATTCCGGGCGTGTCAACGGCTAAGGTTATTAGTCCCGTAAGTGTAGTGCTTGTTTCATAGCGGGCTAGGGCGGTGACCCTCTACCCCGGGATGGACAGGCCGGGCGCCGACCTACCCGTCGGCTTGCAGGGGTTTTCCCAACCAGGTATCTCCCACCAACGGGGCACCGCCCCAGCCGGGACTACGATCCCGACTGGTTTCCCGGCATGTGTGGTAGTGTAGCGTATGTAAGTGCAAGTGTTCGTAAGAAGACACGATTGGATAACGAAGAGGATGGAAATTCCGCGCGTGGCCCGTGGCCCGTTTGCTAGGGTACTACTCTGGTATTCGCCTGACGTTGACCGAAGAAACACCGCAAATCTACCGATCAAACCAGCCGGCAGCTAGAATTCTCCTCCTGACAGAGTGGCTGAATTCGAGCTATGAAGCTAGTGTCGTAAATTCTGCCACGATCGAAACTGGAACCTTAGGTCAGAGGCACCGCAGCAACAGCAATTGATGCCTGAGCCACCTAAACCGGTTGATGAACGTGAGATATTCGAATTATTAAAGAACACAAAATATAAAAGAATTGCAGATAGAGAGGAATGCGGAAGGAGAGATTCACTATATATATTGAAACGCGGAAGCGTTTCTATACGCAATTAAAGACAAAAAGTACAAGAATATAATTACAACTAATTTTGAACTGCGCGGCATAGCGGCAGGTGCGGCGATCGGCGGTGGGGGGACTAGTGAACGTTGCCGCCGCCGTGGCCCAGCGAGGGGGGGGGAATTTCGGCCGTTACGAGAAAAGAGCGGCAGTTTGGCAGTTGGAGAATTGACTGTGCCCCGGAAGGAGCGTAAGGCAGTGTTCGCTACGAAGGATATAAGATACAGGGTAATGTTCATGGAAATGCAGATTAGAAGCCGGTAAATGGAACGTTGGTACAAGTCGGTGTGCAGAAACTATAGCTTGTATCCGTGACATCAAACGTAGTGAAGATAACAATAAAACTGTGCATCGTGGAACTGACGCCGGTGCGAATAGTGGCCACGTGCTCCGTAGTGATAATAGGGAAGTGGAAAAGAACTAATGAAAGGTGTGGCGATATAATTAGAAGTACATCGCTAGGGCGACATGGACATCATCGAGGGGCCGTGAGTGTGTAAGCAGAACTGTACGTTGAGCAACCAGCGTCGGAACCGAGGAATTCGCGTTGCCGCCGCCGCGGCCGACCAGAGGCGAATCCACACCATCAACCGCCGGGTGCGCCGGACTGCAGTGAAGGTCGTCGGCCGCCGCCGCCGTTGGCGATAATCCGGAACAAATGAGGTATTCATTGGGGCCCCAGGTATGATGAAATCACGTTGAATACAGAATCTTGGTACCAAGACGGAGAGCAATCATGTATTAGATCATGTTCATAACGTGTTAATTCATGAATAAATTGTATTTGTGTTTTGGTAAACTTATTACTTTGATTTTCCAATATAATGTTTAATATAATATAATATAATATAATATTTATTTTTACAAATACCATCTGTGTGAAAAAGCATAGTGGACTCCGTGACTGATGTTCTCTTATTGTTCCTCTTAGATTGTTTACTATAATGTAATATAACAAAAACTTTAGCCACAGCAACGCGTGGCCGGGTTCAGCTAGTATATATATATATATATATATATATATATATATATATATATATATATATATATATATATTAATTCGTTGCATCTGAGTTGACGCAACGCGTCTCCAAGGCTCGGGAGGCGTTGAGCGCTTCGCCCTTGGTATTAATCCTCCATTAATAATAGCGCTATATTTATAATCCTTCATTGAGAGTAATCGTGCATTAACATTATCTGTTATTTAATGTCCCGTCTCGTCGCAGTCAGTTGTAGAGAGGACCGCCAGGTAACATCTCCGCGTACGCGCCTCCTAGTACGCTCTCCTGCGTCACTACCCAGCGGCCAGAATTGGGAGGGAATTAGTATATGGGTCACTTCCCAGAGGTTAGACTAATCCCTGTGAAGCATACAAACTCATTTTCGTCGGAACAAATTTCACATAAATATCGAGGAATTTACGATATCAAGAAATTCGAGATATGAAGTACCTCGAGAACCGCAGCTTTTTGATTCCGCTGCGTTGGAGTTGTGGAGGTTCCACCGCGTCTCCTGCGCTGCAGGGTGGAGTTACAGTAGCGCAGCTCCGCTCGAGGAGGGCGGGGAGCGCTGGAGAGGCCGCGAGGCGGCACCGCGTTAATAAATCAATCGGCGGATGTTTATCGCGAGGCATCGCAGGTTCGTTAAACCTGTGACGCTCAGGATTAAAGGCACGCAAGCAGCCGTACGTCACCGAACAGGCCCTACCTCCGCTGCCGCAGCGGATGCTGTGAATGCTAGTCCAATCGCCGCCGCCGCTGCTCCTGCAAAACCCACATGCGAGCACGGTGAATTTATGGAATTTGCGGACCGTAAAGGTAGTGTCGGGATCACATACTTAAAACAAATATAAAATACGATCAATGAGATCTAATATTATTTGTTTCACGAATGTTGGTCGTAGACTGTTCTATAGAAATATAATATTCCAAAAGAGACATAGTAATTATACGAATAATACGACCTCCATACTTTCGTGGTCCATTTCTACACGTGGGACACGATAAGGTAGACGAGCCAAAATCTGTAGCTGATTTGTCTTTGCAAATAGATTTTATTGCAAGGGAGTGAATATTTCTTGAGATGAAATCTTATTGAAAGCGCTTGTTGCTACCTGTACTCATAATTTAACTTAATGTGAGAGCTTAGGGGTAGAGATTGCAGAGCTGATGAAAGAGTGCAAACTGTATTTCTCCCCCCTACGTCATGCGCAGTTTTATACCTGTTTACTACGTTAAATAAATATCTTGGAGGGATGAAACAATTATTTCAGTAATTATCGTATGAAATGAACACAAAAATTACATGCAACTATCCTCGGAAAACATGACTATGAGATCTACTGCCAGAGGGAAACACTGTTTTTTAATAGAGTTCCTCGCTGTGATTGAATAAATGGAATAATTTCATAATTGTTGCAAACGAATGCAGTTGGTAATTTGATTACCCAATATAACATACTTCAAATTGTTATTTGAAACTATCTTACGATGTTTAGTACATATGTGCAAGTATATTTATGCAAAATACCCAGCTACAAACGAATAATGAATAATTCATTATTTGAAGGGAGTGAAGATTACGAAATGAAGTTTAAAGTGTAAAAAGAAACTGGTATTTTTAGTAAACTTATATTTGTATTTCCATCGCGCAAAGAGCAAACTATAAAGAAGTCATAAATTTGAAAGAAACCGTTACTAACAAATATTTCAGAGAGAATCCAATTTTCATAAACGCCATTACTTCAAGTTTATTATTCAAAAATTGCATAAGTAAGATATTAACAGGTAAGTAGAAAGATTTTCTAATTTTGGTATTTTTAAATCAATTTTATTTGAAGTCGCATTAACAAAATAGTCATGAGCGACTGTCAATACAGGCTGTTAAATAGACGCACATTCAGTTAACAATGTACATTTACATTTTACAGTTTAAAAACTTTCAATACTCATATTTTTATTTGGTTATTAGTAGAGTTTTGAGATAACGCTAAGTATTTTCCATATCATCACAATTCTTGGGCAATTTGTGCGTTACGTATTAACCTGCTTTATACATGTTGGTATGTCTAAAGGACAAGTGGTAAGCTGCGAGTATAAAGTTGAGTATCATTAAAAATATTGTTTTTTTTATATTTCCTTTAAATTTCCTGATAGAGACGCCTGAATTACAAATCCTAAAAATAAAATTCCTGTTATAGAAAGTAACCATCCGAACGTATCTTTTTATTGGAAGATTACTTATGTTTACCTATCCAAAGTGGATTCCAACACGATTTCTGCGATAACAACATATTTTAAACGCAGGTTGTGCATGTATACTACCACGTATGCATTTGAGTTAAAAGGTTCCCATCCATTTTTGTTAATTGGGTGGCGGACAATTGCGGGCAACAAACATTTTAAAGAAACTGATTTAGTTACTGAATATTTGTGCTTACAGCACAGTAATATAAATAACCGAAATATAAAGAACCAACAACAAATATTTGAAATATAAACAAACTGTCCAAATGTCCTCAAATGTTTTTTAATCATTTAACTGATCTAAGAAACAGTTTTAAACATTCTGGTACGGTAGAATATACATTGACATTTATTTAATTTATACTGAGATTGAATTACAGATTTTTCATGATCAAATTCAGAAAAAAGAAGAATATATGACAAGAAATAATTAAATAATGTAACAAATTCTCACGCTAATCTCTTTTAAGTTTGTTGTTGTGGTTAAGGACTTGGAGCAGAAACGTTACATCAGAATTAGTGAGCCTTTCACTATTCGTAAGTGTTAATGCCATTATTTTCGTAAAAGTGTGATTTTTCTTCTTCTCCGAAAAAGTCCTTTTTCTTCTATGAATACGGCTTGCCTGTATTTATGAAGGACTTTGAGCAGTATCCACATGAGACACACACACAAACCGAGATATTAACATTTACGAATAACGGGAGTCTTGCAGTGGGTAGTATGACTTATCTTCTTTCTGTCCCAATCCAATTCTCACTATATCCTTTTCATCCATTCTAGTCCTTGTTGGTTTGACCCACTCCCAAAATGGGCTGTTTTCTGTTGCATGACTTCGACATCCAGTTCTGCTATGGACATACACATGACGAGGCAGAGTAATTTGATCATTAACGATCTTGGGCATCTTGAGCATCTTGGGCGAGTGCATGTGGGATCTGATTAACATGTAAATTGCGGAAGTATTTTCCTTTGCCGGACAATCAGCCAAAGTTGCAGCCTTGACACGGCACACGAGGATTTTCCATCGTTCGAAACTCCACCTCCTCCTGTCGGCTTTGAAACCGTTTAATTCGGTTTTAGGAAGCCAGTATTTCTCAACAATAGAACGTGTGCCGTTACAGTCGATGACCATCACTCTAATCCAAAAGCAATCAAAGCAGGCCTTCCCCAAGGTTCCCCGTTATCTTCTTGTACGTAGCCGATCTACCAAAACACAGCAATATAAAAACCGCCCTATTTGCAGATGACACCACTATATATTCTTCAGGTCCCTCCATAAACACAATAAAAATCAATCTGCAGTTATACCTATACCAAATCGACACCTGGGCAACAAAAAACAAAATTAAAACTAACCCATCAAAAACTACAGCCAAAATATTTTCCTTAACACCTTACATCCTCCCACACCCCTTACAATTGAACCAAGAACCCGTGCAATGGCACCCACATAACAAACCCATAAAATACCTAGGCCTTTTCTTAGATACCCGACTCAGTTGGAAAAAGTTGGTGAAGTAGCCTTATCCAAAAATATGTGAACATATTCTGAAAGGCGAACAGAATTATTTCTCACACCGCCATGCAACAAGTGTGACATACCTTTCCTCCCTTCGAAAATCCCCACTCCCCAACCGGCTTTGTACTCTCCAACTCGCAATTTTTAAAAGCCACCATGCTAACCAGTGTTGCCAGATGCTTCGTACAAACATCCGCCTGTAAGGCAGTAAATCCGCCAAATAAGAAAAAAATCAACTTTTCAATTGGGGAACTTAATTTGTATTAAAATAACGTATTTAGAGGGTCTTTTTGAGGTAGTGACCTAAAGAAATACTTGATTTAAATTTTTTGTTTGTGAACATTTTAATTAATAATTTATGAACAAATGTACTTTTTGTTATAATAAGTTATACCTCAATATTTAAAAATTAGTTATGACTATTCTCATGTCTACAGCAGATGGGAGAAACACTTTTAGGGATACAGTAATTGCCCCCCTTTCCCATTTTCACTCTCCCTGCTTCTCATAAATATCCGCGCTTAAAAAGATTACCCCAGAAATTCTTACATATGAAAGTTTGTTACGTATGGCTTAGCGTAAAACGCTGTCAGGGACACCGTACTTCCAAAAGACGACTAGTTTTAAATGGCGTGTTCTAAAATGAACTGCAAGTACTGCCAATATGATATATTTATATATTTACGATAAAGAAGCTATTACTTTTAGAACACACTATATACTAGACGTTAAAAACTAACATTATCAACTTCTCGAAGTAAATTTAAGTGTATTAACAAATGATTATTGTAAAATCATGCATAAGGTAAAAAACTAAAAAAAAAAAAAACTCACTGTCTACTTTATTATGGTTGTTTTTCGAAAATTTCCTCGTAATCTGAAAACCCGCCCCAAAACGCACATGTTTTGATGCATTTCCGCCTATTGGGCGGTATTCCGCGAAGTCAGTTTTTGTACCACGAGAGAGAAAGAAAGAGAGAGAAAGAAAGAGAGAGAAAGGAAGAGAGAGAAAGAAAGAGAGAAAGGAAGAGAGAGAAAGGAAGAGAGAGAAAGGAAGAGAGAGAGAAAGAAAGAGAGAGAAAGGAAGAGAGAGAAAGGAAGAGAGAGAAAGAGAGAGAAAGGAAGAGAGAGAAAGGAAGAGAGAGAAAGAGAGAGAGAAAGAGAGAGAGAAAGGAAGAGAGAGAAAGAGAGAGGGACAGAGAGAGACAGAGAGAGCCGTTTTCCAGCCCAAAAAAAACAGAATTCTGCCCAATTTGGCAACCCTGATGCTAACCATCATTCCATTGGGGGCGTGTTCGGAAAGGGTTCAAGATGTTACCTTCTCGAGCCTCCGTTTCCAGCGCGAAACGTGAAACAATGCGAGTAGCGGCCGCGCTCGCGCGCGCGCGCGTGTGTGTGTCGCGAGGCGCTGCGCTGTCGTGCGCGCTCCGCGGCGGTCGCAGACAGCTGCCGCCCACACGCGAGTGCACCGCGGCCCCGCCCACCGCGGCGCACGCACATGGCGCCCGCAGATAGCCAACGACGCGCCTTGCTCGAGATCGTTTGCGAGGGACGCCATCGCGAAAAGAGAACAAGCGCAGGAGAACTATGCTCTCTGTCTCTCTCTCTCTGTCTCTCTCTCTGTCTCTCTCTCTGTCTCTCTCTGTCTCTCTCTCTGTCTCTCTCTGTCTCTCTCTCTGTCTCTCTCTCTGTCTCTCTCTGTCTCTCTCTCTGTCTCTCTCTCTGTCTCTCTCTATGTCTCTCTCTGTCTCTCTCTGTCTCTCTCTCTGTCTCTCTCTCTGTCTCTCTCTCTGTCTCTCTCTGTCTCTCTCTCTCTGTCTCTCTCTCTGTCTCTCTCTCTGTCTCTCTCTGTCTCTCTCTGTCTCTCTGTCTCTGTCTCTCTTTCTCTCTTTCTTTCTCTCTGTCTCTCTCTTTCTTTCTCTCTGTCTCTCTCTTTCTTTCTCTCTGTCTCTCTCTTTCTTTCTCTCTGTCTCTCTCTTTCTTTCTCTCTGTCTCTCTCTTTCTTTCTCTCTGTCTCTCTCTTTCTTTCTCTCTGTCTCTCTCTCTCTATCTCTCTTCCTCTCTTTCTCTCGTTTATTTTCTCTCGAATTTTTACAAGTTTTAAGTTTTCCAAAAATTTAAAGAAATGTTTTTGAAATCGTAGGACTGTGAGCCGCATGAACTCGAACGGGGAATATTTAGTTTGAAAAAAACCTATCAGAAGTTTAGACACTATATTGTCCATAGACGGGCGGACGTTTTGAAAAATCACTTTTTGGGTATGAAGGAACCTCAAAACGTGGATTCTCACCATACTAAGTATTACAGAAAGTAAATCACTATGTACAGGAGGAAGGAAAGTCCACTTTTACGGTATCAGGGAGCCACAAAACGAGTTTTTTCTGTCTAAAAATAACAACACTTTTCGTCGCAGCAGTTCATAACTTTTCCTACACTACGTATATACGTACCGTATCCGTTTATACGTACTTTGATACGCAACTGGATTTATCCACTTTTCCCTTATCAGAGCAATGATTTTTTTTTGCCGAAAATCCCCCGTTTTCACGCGCAGTATTACCTAACTTTCCCTATACTACGTACGTATATTATTCCGTACATACCTATGTACATACGGAATAATAAAGGAAAGGAAATATAGACATTCACTGTTTATGATGGACGTAAAAACAGCAGCCGCTCGTGCCACAATAGTGATCACTCTACAATATAACTTATTTTTGGATATTTTTGTTTTTGGAGGTTACCACTATTTCACCGTACGGGTTGTGAGAAATTTTTGGAGTGGGGTTCCAGTATGAAGCTATTTTTACTTTTAAGACAATGATTAAAAATTGCGCAATGTTTTTACGGGTTCAATTAGTGTATTACACTCCATGAATCGGGTGAGAAAGTATAATTTTTAATGGATCTAATAAGTGAATAAGCGAGTAATGCCTGTTCAAACAAACAGGCACGAGAGATCCCGTTCATTTACAAGTGAAGTTATACTTTTTTGCCTATTTGATACATTCATAATGTTTACGTTTACTGCAATAGTTTACTTTTCCGTTCGGTGAAATTGATTGTAAAATAGTTAACTCTTCTACTTCAGTCGTGAAATAGTGCTGTTTGAACAATGATTGTCGCTGTTTAGACGGCGTTAGATGGCAGTTGGCAAGAGTATGTGGCAAGTCCGAGTAGCTAACCGAGACAAAAGAAAAAAGAAAATTAATACAGGAAAGTCCGTGCCATTCTGTAGCACCACTAGTTTGAAATGGTATTGTTGACTCCCTTTTGAATCATGAAATGTGAACTATAGTTTCGTTCTTCGCACTTGTGTAATTGCCAACACTGAGAAGGAAAGATCATTTAGAGACAGATCTGTCCCTCAAAGAGATACAAAAAGTAGGATGAGATACCTTGAAAGTCGGTCCATGTCCATGAAACGAATCGGGCGTTACTACTAGTATCGTCTTCCTTTTTCGTTCAGATTTTTAACTCTAGCTGGCCCTGGAGCCTTCGTTTCCACGGAAAGACAAAACACGACCGTATCGGCATGCTGACCAATCTTGTAGGTATGTTTATAGCTTGATCGAGATCGGTCCCAGGAGTTTAAAAGCAAAATAATGGCAGAAAGGCAGAAAAGGGCAAAAAATAAGGCAAAATACCAAAAATAGGCATTAGAACCTAATGTAGGCAAAAAAGATACATTGGAAATCTACTAAAACAATACCAGAAGTACAATTGTGATTCCTATTCTTAAAAAATCATAAATTTGTAATACATTTTGCCAAACTTCTGGGCTCTACTAATCACATTTTTCCAATGAACACAAAATATGAAATCTCTAATGAACAATATCAAATGAATGTGTCAAATGTTTACGTGTCTCGTGATTTACGCCCAGTTCTTCCAACCAATTAGCTACCCAGATGATCAATGCCTAAACGGTATTTTAGGCCTGATGTATCTCCCGTTATCTAATATGACAGGAGGGTGACTATTGCATACAAACAACACTTGTGATATTTGACTCCGATTGGTAGGGAACCCGTCTGACACTGGCATTCGGTACACACACGAAATATCTTTGCCAGCGTCAGCATGTGACCTACTAAAAATAGCCAACATTTTTTTTGCTGAAGAAATCATTCAATATAATACATTACCTACCTACGTTGAAAAAATTGTTAAATTTCCAAGATATGTGCAAAGTTCTGCCACGGAATACTTTAGCTTTGTCAACAAAGAGCCTGTGTAAATTATTCGTTACTTTTCAGTTATTTCCTAAATATGAATTCTCTAATATGAGTTTTATTCTAGTTTTCCAAAATTTCTTTCAATAGTTGAGCAAATTTTTATGCCACAGTCTTTTTGTTTCAATTTAAAAGTAATGAGAGTAATTAATAACTAGTGGCCTGCAGCAGCAAAAAATCCTACTGAACAAAACTACACAAAATGGTTTTCCAAGAAGTAGCAAGCAAACTGATCAAGAACAATAAATAAAATACAGTCATATAACGCTACAATAAATTAATTTTTGCAATCATTGTCTTAACAAGGAATGCAATATAGGACGCGCATACATATTTTACATTAAGAACATCAAAATATTGCTTTTTCAAAAAGTAACACGTGTATAGCAAATAATTAATAGTTCCTTTCTCCCTTGGAGCCTTGGTAACGCATCTTCACGTAAGAAATACAAATGCTTTGTCGCAAGCAGTGACACTATGAGAATTCAGTCGGTACTTGCAATTTGATAATAGGTGGAATAACACAATTCAATATATTTGCATTTTACCGTTAAAATCGAAACTACTTAATTTTTTTTCTGAAATCCTGCGAGTCTGACGATACAATAGATGCGTCTCATGGCTGAAGGCTGCAGTTTTCATTCAATTTCTAAGGGTTTTTTGAAAAAAGGAAGATAGCCTCTTTTTTGATTTTTTACCGAGTCTCTAGGTATCTAGCAAAATCATACAAACAACTCGAATGACGAATGACCGGATATTTTATTTTCAATTTCTGCGAGCATTGGAAATAAGAAATGTAGATAAGAAGGAATGCAACACCAAACGTTTTGACTAAATGTGTGTTGCTCCTTTTTTCTCAACTCTAGGAAAGCACCATCTCCCTTACATAGTATAAATTGCCTCCCAACTCAACATATGATATTAGAATAGCCCTAGGGAAACACTAGCTCCTAAGCATAACTGAAAATTATGATATATTATTCATGTATCTGAAACTATATATTTTCGCACATTCCATCGTCTTCTTCCGAGAGCTTAACACATGCATTTCCAATACGTTTTTATTTCCTGCAACGAAATTGTATTGCTCCAAGATCTATGCCAGAATGCATTTGCTACTGTTTAAACATATTCTCCCAAAGGAATTTTTTTGTATGCGATTATTTATTTCACACTGCTACAGAAGAAATGGCAATGAAAACTAATCAAAATAATCCTTAGTATTTGTGTTTTATGTTTTGATTAAATAAAAATAAATAAAATTAATGTAAATTGTTTCAGCTTGAAAATTGGGGTGTAAAAACTAATACAAAAGCTTTCTTAAAACTTTGCACAACTAGTTACGACGTTCCATAATTAGTATATTATTGAGATATTGCCTACGTCACTACCTCACTTACTATAAAGGTCTATTTATAGAAAATATCTAAATGTGAGAATGTACTTTGCATTGTGGACGATTATTTCCTTTATCATATTGTGGATTACCACAAGACATCTGCTACTACCTCGGAATTCACCACGGAAATATCTAAATGTTAGAGACATAGAAGACAATATACGGATGTGAAAAGAAGCAATTCCGTATCAATGTAGCGCTTGTTTTCTTTAGAGTTGAATCAATTAATTTTTTATCTATGTATCCCAAACATGTCACGTTAAATTAATTGCTTACTATTGGTGGAAGCAAGATAAGATCAAAACCACTTAATGAGCAGCAAATCGCAGGGAGGAATATACTGAAAACTATTTATCTTGCGTATTAATTAAAATTGTTTGAATGCCATGCTTGAATTTGTGTTGGGATGTATAGGTAAAACAATAGGTAATAAATAACAATAGAGATTAGAAGTCACATACCAACATTATAAAGTTGCTTGAGAACGAAAAATGTAATATTATGTCTTGTTATATCAAATTGAAGAAAGCTATTACTAGAAACTAGCGGTGCAACAACACAGTAAAAACTTTCTAGAATTATTGTTATGAAAATTATAATAATTAATTTAAAAATTACGTACAGCTTAAATTTTAGATGATGCGCGTTAATCATACTTCATAAGTGCCGAGTTTCAACCGGTTACATATCTAAATTTAATCTCAATCTTCTAAATTTACTTTATAATTACAATTGACATTTTATTTTGATTAAACGGCAAATAGTGTGCTTGGTCTCGCTAAATCAAATGTGTTTAGTGACATTTAAAAGGATCTGTGTCAATAGCAAACGATTTTAGTTTTTTAGCATACAAATATTTCATCTCCGAACTCAGTAAGAAACCAATTTGTGTTTTTTAAAACACACACGTGTCTTTCCACATTCACAATCCTTTGGTCCTCCCATTGTTGAATTTAAATAATACTTTAAGATTTTCATTAAAGAACATAATTTCTTTGCATATGGACATTTTCTGGGAGATATTAGGGGCAATTTTTGAGTTTGAGCGTTATAGAATGTTGTCATTTGGTGTGTACAATTAAAAACTTTTTCAATTTCAGCAAACTTCATAAAATACTTATGTAAGGTCAACATTAAAAACGTGCGATGTGTTAAAATGTATATATACATATTTTCTGAAAAATAAAAGGTGATTAAAATGAGACTAACGTAATGTGATTGATATCCACACAAAAATATTTAAAGGAAAAATGAGTACTGGATTTGGGAAAATTTTATTCTATTTTTGAAAAACTAGATACTTGACACACAAAAAATGAAATAATTTGAAAAATAAATTCACAAAAATGTAAAGACATAATATTTGGGAATACATTGACCATAGAAAGAATTATCTACCTTCAATAATAAAAGTGTTCGACAGAATCCCAAATATGCTAAACATTTACAATTTTCAAAAATTTAGAGGTTTTAATGAAAATTAGACTTCCATATTTGTAAGTGCACTTTCCTCTATCCAAGCACAAAATTTGCAGAAAAACATTAGAGCCAATAATACTTCTTAAAATTAAAATATTTCATATTCGCAGCGCCTCCACCTAAGTCAGATCAACAACAGAATATTCATTTTACATATTTGCAGAACGCTTTTGGCACTAGTAGATACACAATGTAGAGACACACCCATAGACGGACGTGCAGACATTATACCTACTTAAGGACAGAAAGACACACTTTAAAAAAATCTTAATGGGGAACTGAGCCCCCCACCTCTGCTTCCATTTTTGTAGCAATTACACACTTTTCTCTATCCTGAATTAACGAGAAAATAACAGTTTCATAATAATGTAATTACATATTTCCATTACCCTTGTTGCAATGGAATAAGTTAAACCTAATTTGAAACCTAATCTGCAGCAAAAGAATATGTTAAATGACTAAAGATATTGTCCGGTATCAAAACTTTTTAATCAACTTATGATCATGAACTTTGTTTTCGGCCCAGAAGCTGCAAGCTCTGATGATGATCGCAACGCGATCGAAATGATCATAAGTTGATTAAAAAGTTTTGATACCGGACAATATCTTTAGTCATTTATCATAATAAAAAGGTATCTACATCACCAACAATCCAATTAAAAAAGAATATGTATTGGACGGCAGATGGAATACTCTTAAATTATTATTCATAACTCTTGCTACGTACTAAGTAAATACTACGTACATTACCATAGTCTAGGCTTTGATCAGAATAATCAATTTCTTTTCGCTGAATAGATTATGTTCTGGTGACCGCAAATTCCTGAGACGCAAACTTTGTCACGCATTGCTGTCGTTAATGTTTGGGCTAAGCTTCAGCCTCTTAATTATTCAAGTAACCATACACACCTCGAGAGGCACCGAGTTTGAAAACTTTGGATTTAAAAACGTTATACTTTCTCCACAGCAACGAAGCTCGTATATTTGAATTAAGGACACTGCAATGGGAGGTGGAGAGCGAAAGGGCTCGAGCAGTGATTAATACGGCCAATATCGTCGAGGAAAGAGACAGCGACCTGGAGAAAGCTTGGCGACACAGAAGTGCTATGGACGCGCTGGCCTTCATTTATTTACGATTAACTGGTGATCTGGTTGTGTAGAACTGGAACTATTTCTCTTTGGCGCATACAGCGCTCTCGCTAACACCACAACCTGAATAAAATGTTATTCATTTTAAACCAATTTCATACACATTAACGTACAAGTATAAATGCACTCCTACCATTGTTTAAATTCTCTCGTCACTAATGCTCAATGGTATTTTCCCTTTTTTATCTTTACACTTCTTAAGGTGTACTTTAATAATACTTCTTAAAGGTGTATATATCTGTTTATTATTGGAACAAGCATTCTTGTAGATCATACAAATATTTGAGAGACCAAGGGTTCTTAGGTCAAGTACTTGGATAAAAAGTACTACAGGTACTACAAATACTACCTGTAAGCTAGTTTCCCTCTCAAATCCAACAACCAAACTATTTTTATTTATCCCTAAGATAAATCGACTCAATTGGAAGGAAAACATAATTTAGGTCAAGGTTCCCTACAACATGTGAATCATACACATTTCCAGTCATTGTATGCAAAATATTTATGAAGCATTTTAATTTTATTAATATTGTGAATACATGTTTCTCACATTTTTTGGTTCTTTGTTGCCAACATATGTATTTTCATAATTATGTTCACCACTTGTCAGAGAATGTATAGTAACGACTCAAGATTCAGTATATACACTTGACATCGAGAAGACGTTTATGTACACGGTCTAGTAGACATAAGTTGAATACTATGGAGATGGGAAAGATATACAGAAGAATAAAATAAACAACCAGAAAAGAGGTAGACGTCTTGGTGCACGGACGGAAGTTCGACGAAAGGTAAACGAAAGATATACTACGTGTTGGTGTACAGAAGAAAAGTTAAACGTCAGAGTACAGACGAGAGATATACGTGTTGGAATACAGAAGAGACTTGAAGGCGAATTGGAATACAGAAGACGAATGTTTGACGTCTTGGTGTGTAGACGAGATTGGACGTGATGTCTTGGTGTATAGTAGAGGACATTTAGTATTGTGTTTAGTTACAAATTGTGTTAAGTTTCTGTTGTTGTTGTCATTATAAATAAATGTTTTTTATTTTGAAATTGGAAGCGTTTTAATTTTAATAAGCACGTAAGTTGCCATATTTCAAATTTACAGTGTACGCCATAGAAACATCAGCCCCTACAAAAAATAAACGGATATTTTTATTTTTCTCCTCATGAACCTAATTCAATAAATGGAAAAATATGAACCATTACAGTATATATACCAATATCGTAATTTGAAAAGAAAGACGCGAAGGACATGACTATTCACATTTTGCCGCAAACTATCGCAAGGACAGACGGAAGCTGTTTAGCGAAATGTCACCGAATTTAAACTAAAATAAAAGTCAAGAATGAGGAAGCCACTGATCGGGACCCCTATTCGTAAAACCCCACAAATAGGGCAAGGACAGAAGAAAAAACATGAATGAGAAGGCAGAGGTGAGTGATGGAGAAAAAAAAATAATCACGGGCCGCGGCGACCGCGTAATTCCACAAGTCCCAAACAACAGCCACAATACGTGGGGGGGGGGGGGCGTAAGTGGGCCACCAACACAACAAGCTGCGCACTCCACACAGTGCGTCGGCGATGTATTTAAACAGGAGAAAATACCATAGAAATTAATATCCAAAACAAATTAATTGGATTGCTGGTGATGTAGATACCTTTTTTATTATGATAAATTACTAAAGATATTGTCTGGTATCAATACTTTTTAATCAGCTTATGATCATTTGATCGCGTTGCGATCATCCTCAGAGCTTGCAGCTTCTGGGCTGAAAACAAAGTTCTGCCTAGAGTTCTGCCATGAGAAGTTGGCAGAACTTTGTTTTCGGCCCAGAAGCTGCAAGCTCTGAGGATGATCGCAACGCGATCGAAATGATCATAAGCTGATTAAAAAGTATTGATACCAGACAATATCTTTAGTAATTTATCATCCAAAACAAATATTTTCTAATTGTGCATTAGATGATTTGTAACTGAAACACTACACAATCAGCAGGATCGACCTGTGGTGTACCAGTAGAGTAGCACACTCGCATGCCACTTCTCGACTAAAGCAAAATTCGTAGTGGACAGTGTAGTTTCGCGGTTGGTATTCACATGGTTAGGCCGGGGACTCCGTACTTTATTCCTCTATTGGCCAATATTGCTCCATCATCATTCAGTTACCCATCATTCGATTCCTATCTTTCATTATCATCACTTCCATATCCACACAAGGGCAAATAATATTTGAAGATGACGTGCTAGGAGACTAGGGGTATGAAAAATGTAATGAGAAGTTGGATGAATGGACAACACACTCAACTTCGTGTGTGAATTTGTAATAAGACAGGAGGTTTAATACAGTTGCAAGATATCAGTTAGCCAATAAGAATAAACATTAAAGCTTCCCTTTTCTTCTTATACGAGTTTGCTTAATACACAGTATGCAAGTTTAATAAATGTTAAAATATTCAATTACATAAATGAAAATTATAAATAATAAGTAATATACGCTTCCTGGTTGAAACAAAATATTAAGAAATTCTCGAACATGTAAGGCTAATGCTTCTCTTTGCGTATGTGGCAATAGTTGTAACCTTTTCTTTGTTAACCCGGATATTTCATATTTCAATGTTTTCATTACGTTTTGCAACTGCCATGTATGTTTCATAAATATCATTGAATACTTATTTACGTTTAGTGCTAGTGACACCTTGCGGATTTGCGTAAGTCATTGCGAAAGTCAGTTTATCGCTAACAAATTTACAAGCCACTGGTAATGTTTAATTACACAATGGATTGGAGGTTAAATTGTTCAACGCAATATGTCAATTTTTCAAGAAATGACACATAAAAATGATTTCTTCTCACGAGAATTTTCGGTGAGAAGGGTGAACGGGTAATAAAATAATGGCTGTCGTTACAGCATTGTCCGGAATTACATATTTGTTTGTTCACTACTTAGGATCAAACGTTTACGAATTAGGCTTTTTGAAGTGATCTAATGCCTATTTGTTTATCTGCATTTCCATATTTCCAGGTATTGAACATATTTTTACATATTTAAAGAGAACTCTCATATCTTAGCATATTTAAATTTTTATTCAATATGATATTAGAAGCATTCAAAATGATTATTGACAAATTATTTTTTTTAATTTTCAGGGCAATTTAAAGTAGTAAATCAGATTTAGAAGTAGATCTGGAAATAATTCCACAAAGTTTTGCAAGGTTCAAGATAGACTGTACTTCTGATGTTGATCGGCATTTTACCTACTACAAAGCATTATTAAGAGATAAAAATTCCGGTTTCACATTTTAACATTTAAATAAATTCGTTGTAATCTTCTGTGTTGTCAAATGTCAATTATCAAGAAAGAACAAAAAGTCTTACTTGCACCAACACAATAATGTTACGTATTTTAGTATTCGAACAAATCTTCATCGACAACTAATAATAAAATTAAGTTGTTTGACCGTTGCATTTACAAAATTTTAACATTTTATTAATATTTTATTTTAATAATTTCCATCCTATAATCAAACGCTAGTCCAAATTTTACTTCATATTTTGAATAATTTTTATCCATTTCTATGTGTTGCCTATTTAGGTACTACGAGTTGTTCCATATAAATCGTAGCCTTGGTCAAGAATGATTTATTATTTTATGTTTTCCGGCGAGACGTCTATTACGGCTATTAGTCTCGTAAGTGCAGTGCATGTTTCATGCGGAGAGAAGAAGTGTTTCTCCCCCAGGAGAACGAGAGGGTCCCATATATCGGATTGGGGGTGTTTCCCTCTTCCACAGGGGCGGATTAATATTTTTGCCGCCCCCTGTTTAAAATTAATGTTACATTTCAAGTTGTAACGTTTCAGTAACAATTCCACATTAATTTAAACGTTTTAACTTTAAAAGTAACATTATAATTTGCACATTGTTTTCTTAAATTAAATATTTTTTTGGATTAGCTAATTTTGGATATAAACTGTATCTTCATAGCAAGTAACGTTCAACATTATTAACGTTTCAACACTGGAACGTTAACATTAAAAGGAAACTAAAACATGACAACTAGAATTGCAACCTGTTTTCTTTCGTCAACGGGCCTTAGTTTCAGATTCATATACTTCTGAAATCATAAGGTATACTCTAATGAAGTAGACAAATAAATAGCTTGTATTAAATATTAATATGATATTTTTAAAATAAAAATATGATTTATGCTGTTATAGTTTTTAGAGAACCAAAATTTGTTTTAGAAAATATCAAGAAAATTTTGCGCCTTTGAACATTTGCCGCCCTTGAAAATTTGCCGCTGTAGGCACGTGCCTACTGTGCCTATGCGTAAATACACCTCTGCTCTTCCAGGTGCCAGCGGGGCATGGTCCCAACGATGACAAGCTGTAAGCTCCTCACTAGTCCCCGACATGTGTGGTAGTGGTGTGCACGCAAATGTGTTTGTTATGGGAGGGGGCAAAGAAGAGGAAGGGAAGATTGCGCGCGTTCAGTTAGGATGCCTACTCCTCCAGCATTCACCCGGTATTCATAAAAGGAACCATAGAAAACTACCGATCAGAGCAGGCGCCTGGTGGAATGTTCCCTTCCTGGCAGCTACTAAATTTGACCTATCGTAGGTAGTGTTTAAAATATACAGCCGAGAACATCCCGGTCGAAAACTCTGCATTGGTGACAGTCGTTTCCTCGAGCCGTGTCAAACGGCATATTAGTCTTAAGTTATTAAAGCCTTAGATACTTAGACACCTGTCCCATTAAGTACAGAAAGAAACCAACCGATCTTACAACGTATTAACGACAGAATAATGTTCCCTCTGCCTTGCGAAAGGGACTAGTGAGCAAAGTGTTCGCTTAGTAGCTTCTGCTCTAGCTTCCGGTTGAGAGATAGGGTGATTTCTTACCTTGTCACCTGTGCGCCATTAGCTGTATATTCGTTCTTTATTAGGGGGTGAAGGGAAGGAGGGATCGGAAATGTAAGGGCAGAGGCGTTGGTGCGGACGATCTTCTGTGGCGCTGTTTGATTTCAGGTGCAGAGGAGGCCAAACACTGGAAGGAGACGGCGGGACGCCCGCGCCAGAAAATAAATAGTTAAAATAAACGTCGGATAGATTAGTATGTACTCGGCTTCTGACGGCAGGTTTTTCCCCCTTCAGGGCTTTTTTCCTGAGCCGTACCTTATGGTCTCTTTTCCGCGGCTTTGATGCGATGGAGAGACCATTTGGGGTGAATACCAGAATTCGAAAGATTAGAACGCGAAAGGATGTAGGTTTTGTAATGGCTTAAAGGCCTTCGGCCTAGCCAAATAGGATCAAGTAAGCTAATTTGTTTGTAATAATTACCAATTAAATAAATAAATAGAATAATATTCGTACTTTACACTAAAGTGATTCAAAATCGCTTTTGGAACTCAATATATAACGATAGAATAGATCGGGAGTGATATCTTGTTCTTGAGGTATCGAAAGTGGTCTTCCGAGAAAAAAAGACACGCGCCATTGTGACAACACTGCCGACACACTCGACCAGAGGTCACGAGCATGGGACTACAAACCAAAGCGATTATCCTGACGAAACAGCAAATGTGCCGTAGTTACGGTTGACAATATTTCATCATTTCGTTAGCAATTTCGTCATGTGGTTGATTTCTAAAAACGTTTCACGTATCTTCTGCATACAATATCGTACGGCAGGACTATTTCAGAACGTAAATGTGGAAATTGCATTCTATCATACGTAGAGTTTCATTAGTCACTGACTCTTCGTTTGTCCAGTATAATCTTCCTTTGATAATTTCAAAACGACGACGATATTCAAATCGCTTTTCTCAAAAATGTCATCATCATGGATAACAACCCCCCCCCTACCTCGTGGGTTCCAAAGCAGTTTTGAATCACGTGTATCAATGATCTGTGAAGGAGTGGATTAACAACCTTTAAACATGGGTTGAGCCCAGGAGAACATGGCAAACCGGTCAAGGTGGCATACCAGCTAGAAGCAGCTTTCAAGTACGAGGAGCAACGAATTTCTCCGTATTAGAGTCCCATGTAAGTACGGGTGTGAGCACAATGTTGCTTCGTCAGGCTTTAGTTTCTTATTCTACCACCAACTTCCCATTCAGTATCATTAATGTACCTTAATCAGTCACGTTCATGGTCATTCTACCATTTTTAGCTTAATCTGAAAGGAAACCTTCCCACGTAAAAGAGGTGTAAGCTTTAAACATACGATTAGAGATGAGTTAAGTATTCATCACTAGCACATAAACATGGATTAAGCTTCAAATCCAGTTTTAATTAAAAATAAAAGTTTCAACGTGAAACAGTTAAGTCTGATATGAAACATTTAGATGCGATTTTATTTCATATAATTTCAACACAATTTGAATTGACTAATTGATTTCGAGATGTGAGTTGATTCCACATTAAGCATATTTGCACTGCTATGGAATTTGTTTTTTTATTTCAGTATGTCATTCAGTCTGGTACGAGTTTCTCGATTCTACTACGTTCCTTGCGATGTGGTTGCAACACGAATGAACTGTTTGGAACTCGAGTTTTCGTTCATGAATATGCACGACCGAGTTGGCAACATCTGCGAGAAAATGAAAGGTGTTAAGTTCATTAGCGCAATGGTAAGTCCCTGCTTGCTTTCACCTGAGAAAAACGCACGGAAAATTTACAGTATACAGGAATATTTCATTATTAAAAAAAGCCTTACAATATAAATTATATTTAATGAATAAATATGTTGCACGATGGCCTTGAGAAGGTAGATTCCGCGTCAAAATTACAGTGTAGTATATTATAAGACGGAAAGCACTATGCTTCGAGAGTTGTAATTAGACTGTAAAATTTCTTCCTAAATTAGAATGACCACATGACCTTCTGATGGATGATTTGTAACATTGTATTAATAACGCACAAAACGATTTTACCTTGCTTTGAGTGAAAATCGTGTCTTAGGTTTAGCGCTTTTGCAAGATATGTAAAACATCTACCAACAGCGAAGTGTGTTGAGGGCATGAGCAGTGTTAAAAACAAAAATTTGCGTGGGAGGACCGTTGCTTTGAAGACCGGTTCTAGAAAATTCGCTGTGTGTGCTTGTCCCATCTTGTCCAATGAAGGCAACTCTCTTATTTCTAAAATTTAGATACTCCAAAATAAGTCCATCTGTAAAATTCATGCTCCTTGCTACATTTCTAACACACGTTATTTTTAACAAACTAAATTATACAATTCACTCTTTGATTAATTACCACAGCCAGAAATTCTTCAACTCCTTAGATGATTTACATTAAACACACACATTTAATATAGGCCAATCATACCAATTTGCCCGATAAATACTTTCAAATTCCATCCTCTTTAAATCACATAATATTTATTATTCATTATATTTATTATCCCTTATCCGAGAACCGCACTTCCCCTAAATTATGTCCTGGCTTAGAGCGCTCTACTCATTGCATCATAATTGAGGATTTTATTTTCAAAATGGCGAATCTCCAAGAAATAAAATTTTTACTAACAGTAAGTACTGAAGTGCAGTCATTTTCTTCGAGATGGGATTCAACAGCTTTTGTAAACTGTTTGATATATAAGACACGCCATTTCTTACACAATATTTGGCAGCATGATGGAGAAGATCATTATGAGTATATAAATTCATAAGAATAGAAAAGAAACGGAAATGAAAATACGTCACTTAAGAAATAAACTTTTCAGTTGTGCCCATTACGGACCTGGATAGCCGAAGAGCGTGAACTGACTTAGAACATCAGCCCGAAGGATCGCGGGTTCGAGTCCCGCGTTCCGCATTGTTGTTTGTCCCGTGTGTCTCATGTCTGTGTTGTCGCGGAGATCCTCGCGTTCTGTTGACCCCACATCAGAGGAATCTGCAAGTGTGTTAGTGTCTAGTGTACGGTCAAATATGCGCCCCCATCGAAGCGTAAAGGACTGTCGGCTGGATAAGAGCCCTAGTAAAACAAGAAAGGAATTTTAAAGAAATTGTGCCCAGTGTGCAGGGCGCGGTGGCCCACAGTGCGGCGTCGTGTTCTGTTGACCAGAAATCAGAGGAGCCTGCAAGTATCTTAGTGTCTAGTGTACGGTCAAATATGCGTCCCATCGGGATGTAAAGGACTGTCGGCTGGATAAGAGCCCTAGTAAAAACGAAAGAAATCTAAAAAAAAATTGTGCCCGGTGTGCAGGGCGCGGTGGCCCATTGTGCGGCGTCGGGTGCACAGGGGTTCGGGAGTGGGGGCGGGCCCGCCGCGGCGCGTGACCGGGTCAAGGCTGCCGGGAGTCGATGGTTCCCGTGCCGCGCCGCTCACCGCTCGCTCCAGCTGGGCCCGAAGTGCGTGTCCCCGCGCTCCGGCCGCAGCAGCCACCGCTTTCCCCACAAGCTGCTCGCGAGCCGCTCCCGTACGCCTGGCGGCTCCTTGCTCTGTCGCTCCCGTTCGCAACGGCCGAGGACACGTTTTCATTCGAACTTCACAATATTAGAACTGTTCGAAAGTCGAGTTAACCAACAAACACGCTTTAAAACACACATCTCTGATTTATTACCCCGTCATACTTTCAACTAATAACCGTTTAACTACTACAACTTTTGCGTTTTTCCGTGTGAACGTTTTTTGCTTGAATATCGCGACTCAAGGGTGCATATGTGTCTATAAGCGTAATGTTATTTACAACAATGAAGCTTTCTTGTTCTTTCATAAAAAGTAATCACGACTTTTCCCAGCAGCTGAATGGTTCGAACATAGCTCAATAAGCGTAACGTTGTAAGATTTGCAGCCAATATTCTTGCGAAATGATCTCAAAGACTTTAAATCTTTACCAAAAATAACGAAATACAACACGCAAAAATTCAAAATAATTATCGTTTTTAACCTTAGTTTATTAATGCATGGGGGAAAATTTCGTTTATGTGATGTCAAATTAAACACAGGTCACTTGATCAATCGGACGGTCTGATGATTGACAGGTTTCGGAGTGGGAGTCCAGTATTCTTATGTGCTTCATTGAATGTTAATAATAATAATAATAATAATAATAATAATAATAATAATAATAATAATAATAATAATAATAATTCATATTACGTTTTAGTACTAATTAGGATACTAGAAATTATACCAAGAGAACTGATCATCAGAGCACAATGGGGTATAATGCAAATTTAAAATAAATAAATAAAATAATAAATTTAGTATACCAAATGGAAAAGGCAAAACTTCTGGGAACCGCTCACATTCTGCATAGGTACCTGAGGGACTTCTAGATTCTCAGATTTGACCAGCAACTATAGGACTATAAACAAGCCAAAGGGCCGAGAATTAGAGGATAATAACAAATAGCATAGTTTATTAAGTCAAAGAAAGCTTTTGACATTGTGTTTGATATTCAAGGACGAGTAAACCGCAATGTCCAGAATCAAGGAAATGGCCATCTCAGCATTCCCTCTAAAGGTCGGATTATCTTACAGTGTGCAGGGCCAAGAGGCCACGCTCGATCGATAACTCCACGGATTCAGCCACTACAATCAGCACTCAACTGAGTACAGAGTTGTGATTTGACCAAGCCAGTGGATAGAAGCGTGTCCTATCTTCTTGGCTGAATGAGTTTCGGCTTCATCACCACATTCTGGTGGTTATTCTATCCCTCGTTTAATAGGACAGTGAGATGATGGAAGTCAGAAAAGTGTTACTGAAGCGATCGCTTATTATTCTATTGTGCAACATCTATTTATACATAGCTTTAAAATATATCCAAAAGGCCCAATCAAACGTTAAAGTTGACGTAAAAGAAAAAACAACACAGAAGAGATAGTGTAATTTTAAAAACCGGCAGCGTACAAAGAGAAAATTATTAGAAGTTCTCTTTCTTTCTACTGTTTAATTTACTTTGGACAAATAGCATCCTGCAAAACACGGTCGATTTTTCAAATAAAACATAAAACAGTTAAAGTCTAAAACTCAAAAGATCTTCATTCCCAGAGATTTTCAATTGAAACTTGTGCCAACAGGATAGCAGATCCTCTTCTAACGTCTGCATCGCAACGTAAGCATAAACGACACCTCTACATGCGAGAAACGAGAGTAATCTGGAAATGGCTTCGTCCTTTTACAAAACAAAACCTTTGCAAAAAATAGTAAATGCAGTTTACCACATGACACTCCTTTTGTCTGTTTTCAGAAACGTGTCACGTTGGAAAAAAAATTGTGAATGAATATTCTTCAGACATCATATTGTTGGCATACACCTGAATAGACCAGTGAAGGATATGGTCAAAAACTCAATTTTCATTTATATATTGTGGCGAAACCGATTTCATCATAATTTTATAAACGAAATACACCGGATCAAAATTTAAACAAACAGACTCGGCCACCCAGGATTTCTGCCGAGAGATTACGCAGACGGTCACACGTGCGCGACTCCGCTTATCGCCCCAGTCCCTCCCGCCCCCGGCGCATTAACGAAGTCGTTTAGAGGGCCGGTGACGACAGATTCAATGGGCACACGTGTTCACTGTGCCGGCTGCGAAAGTTTCGACATCGCACGCTCGTTTCGGGGAAACCCAAATTCATAAATTTCTTTCACGCAAACGCGCCGCCTGATGCAAGCACGGGGCGATGTTCTAGAAGAAATTAAAATAACATTGTGCACGTGCAGCTGGCACGCAGGGCGGAAAATTCTGTGGCTTCTCGCGTGGCGATTGGCTGAAAATAGCGTGATGCGCAACAACCTAGAACCAATAGTGACTTGACTTTTATAAAGAGCTAGGGCACATAAGAGAAACGGGAGGGGGTAAAAGTTCACCTTATACATTTTCAACTTACAAAAATCAGAAGAGCTGGGGCATCAGACGGGGCCAGATCATTAGACGGGGGGGGGGACAGTCGTCGGTCAGAGGCAAAGTTCGCCTCTGCCGGACTTATAAATTTTTCATCAATCAGACGGGGCCAGAGTATTAGGCATCGGGGAAAAGACTATTGTGTCTCTGGAAAACTTGTTATTTTTCGAGCTTGAATATTAGACCGAGGGCAGTTGAGAGAGGAACTTATATGGGGGTGGGAATTATTCGGGCGATAATGCGTATGTGGGGACTTATGTTATTTTACTGCGAGTTTTGAGCTGTGAGCCGACTGCAGTGGAGAGAGAATTTTCTCTGGGGTGGGTTTTCGCCGTGAAGAGAGGCGAACGTTTCTCCAATCGAATTTTAAACTGTCCGAAGTTGTGTTCGACTTCTTATCATAAAAGTCAGAGAGAGACGCATAGTTGGTAACTCCGTTCCTGAGATCATCCGGCCAGCTCAGCTAGTACTGCCAGTTTCGACCAGAACTTCTAGTACTGCCAGTTTCGACCAGAACTTCTAGTACTGCCAGTCACTTCCAGAACTTCTAGATCAGCCAGACTACAAAGGGCGCTGTCAACGAGCCACGCGTCGCCGCCTTTTGGTGACGTCACAACCGGCCGCCAGCTGTAGCCCGGAGGGTTACTGACCTCCGCTGCATTTTTTTTTGAAGGACGCCCAGCCGCCGCCCTCTACCGCATCGTGGCCATTCTCGGCTGCACAAAGACCCTTCTCCAAGCGGTATCGTTTAGGGCTACTGCCCAATTGTGTAAAATTTTCGTAATGCGGTGTCACGCTCTGACACACTGACCAGTAGCAATTTCATCCATTGTAATTGTTAGTTATAATTCTTCTTAGTTTTTTAAGCTTAACTCCTAAAACTAACTTTTCAATTTTTTTTCTCTTCATCTAATTTTCCCACTATTCTTTTTTATTCAATTTAAGAGTGTAACTTCCCTGGGGCATGTTAATCATATTGCCCAGGAATAAATGTGAATTTTTACCAGTGAACAAGTGTTTATTCTTGTATTTCCATCGTACTGTGTAACAATTCCTTCCATCACCGACTTGAGCTAGCGACAGGGCCGCTATCCGGTTCCCCAGGTAACCGGGAGTGTTACAATATGAGAGCTCAATTTTCAATTATATATGAGCGCAGTTATACACAGTGAGCTGTTCGTGAAGACTGTCCCAACCTGCATTACAGAACTCTTCTTTCAGCAGATGCGAAGGGAATACTTGACTGATATTCATAGTTTCACATTGATTTACATTTGTCAACGAAATATTAAACGAGGTGTAACTCAAAACTCTATTATGGTAGCTGATGGTTATCTCTCATTGACCTCTTCACAAGCTCATGAAATCTACCTCTTCCACGAGTCAATTTCAGTTCTTATTTCCTTGCCGCTCCCCTGTTCGACCACACATCGCCCAAGCGTTGACACCGAAAGCCGCGCAGAGCGCCTGCCGAACGTAAGCCGAGTCGGCTGTGCTGTTCGGGCGCCGTCTTTTGTCCGCCGACCGCAGGCGCGGAGGGTGTGGCGCCACTGATGTAACAGCGCCGGAGCGGCGCGCGGTGGCCACAACCTGTGGTTTCGGCGCAAGGTCGCATTTCGTCCGGACCCCCGGCGCCGCCGACACAAAGTCGTGTTGGTCCAACACAGGCTCCAAAGTGTTTGGTGCATCGAGTAATTGAAAAATTTGCTGCCACAACCGCCGCCGCCGCCACCTCCGTTGCTGCTGCTCTTGATGATGATGATGATGATGATGATGGTGATAATGATAATGATGATTAGGGGGTGGATTTTAATTTCCTTTTCACTCTAGAACAATGTCTTTTAGTTCAGTGTATTTTATGGCAAAAGAAAATAACCTATTTTTCTACCTTTTTTTTGGTGCATTTTTCGTCAGTTTCGACTAATAAGTCATTTGTTACCTTTCAACACTATTTTTTAATGCATGGTTTGCTGATTTCATCAATTTTAATGGTACTTGCTTCAAAATTAATCTTACGACATGCTACAATTTTTTCCACATGATTCCTGAGTAGCGTATTCTTGTCTTCGGTCAGAAATTGTAATGTCTGTCGTGCGTAGTACGTAATCCACGTTTTCTGTTCACCAATCAGCGCCATTGACGGTTTAACCGATTTCCCGATAACTAGAGATAGAGATTTCCTGGTAAAGAACGGACAAAATCAAAAGTTTGCAATCTGACTTCACTTGAAGAAAAGAAAGAAGCCTTAATTAGATCAGCTAGCTGCTTGAGTTGTTCATCTGAACAGGATTTGCTCAATTTCTGTTTGTCATTTTTATTTGTTTTTACGGCATTTACAAACATTTTGAGAGCATTTTATTGATCACGTTTGGCGATGTTTTAGATCAATAAAATCCACCCCTAATTATGATATTGCTGATTCGGTCCCCGAGTCTACGACCCTTTTCGGGGCAGATGATCAGTGTGGTGGTTTCCCATTGCCTTCCACGGCGTAGATGATGATAAGAAACGATCATGAGAAAATGAAAGATGATAAAAGATGAATGAAATGATGTTTCAGCTGTGATTCGTTGTGGTGCTGCACATCGCTACACAATGTTCAAATTAGAAAGGATTCTGATTTCAATATTTCAATTTTCAGGGTATTATTTTTGAAGTTAAATATTGTCCATTCTTCTCTCGGTGCAGAAAAATAAAACATTTTCATTGTCATGGTCTTCAGGGAAATATTACGTAAATAATATTTTGACTGAACTAAACTTCCGGGACACACAACCATCCATACCCCGGCCAGGATTCGAACACGCGAACTTTCATACACGAGTCAGCTAGGGCTCTTCAGCCTTAGCAACCTGGGCTATCCAAGCAGGAGAACTTGAAAAAGTTTGAAAAGAAAAACCTTTATGATTATGATTATGATTTGATACAATGCAACACAAACTTACAATAAAATACCGGTATTTCCAAATCAGGTACCACATGGGTTGTGAAGGAAAAGTTATCACTGTGAGCTTAAAAATTGCGTTAAGGTAGGTATGCCAAGGTCGTTCGCTTTCTAGGCTTTGCGGGCACTGCGTCCATAGCAACAACAGCGAGATTTAGAAGTAAGCGTTGAACAAAATCCGGAGTATCGGTTCATTACATGATACTGGAACAATGACAATCATCTTGAGAAGTCATTTGACAGTTATTGCCCTGAAAGCGATATTAATTCCCATTTCCTCTACGAACGCCAATAAATTCATTAAAAAGGAATACATCAGTCACGATCAAATTGTCAATTGAGAGTAAAATTAAACCTACTGAATCGAGAGGACCTTGAATGTATGATCACATTTACTTGAGAGTGAAATAACGTCATTGTCTTCCTACATGTAGATTAAGAGGCTTAACAAACAAAAAAACTTTGTTACAAGAGCTGTTCGTCCATAACACAAACTAATTAATTTATAGAGACTTGTTAATTTATTTCAAATCATTGCTATATACAAAGGAATTATTTAATAAAATATAATACAAAATGAAAGAAGCCAAGAATTCGCAGATCAAACATATTCTTGCCTCAAAAAGTTTAAAAAGAAAGTAATAATGAAATCAGTAATAAGTAGTAAAGAATATAAAGATAACTCAAATCTATTTAGCTTGATGGGAAATATCAGGCAAATATACTTCCATATCAAGCAACATGATATTTGGAGCGCACCTTGTTCATAGTTTTCCCGCTTCATCTTGCGCGTTTGTAGTTTCCGTATTTAAAACGGAAATGAGAGCGCTAGCGGAAGTCGCCCGTGCTAGCAGTACCGCGGGCTTCCCAGACGGGCAAATAGCTCGTGCGGGTGTAGTTTTACGAGGCTGCTGAGGGTAGTAAAGGGGATGGGGTAGTTTTACACAATCTGGTATACACTTCTCTTTTGTTTTCAAATTAATGTGCTCTAAATGTCATTAAGTGTGGAATAAAAGTAGATTTGTGTAAAAACAAACATTATTTATTCTAATAGAAAAATAACTGAAATAAGTGGCCTAAGTTTGCCGTCAACATACTTAACTTTTCAATAAAAAAACAACCAAAATCTATTTAGTCCTTTAAGTAAATTGCTCGGACAAACAAAAAGAAAAAATATTGTACGAACAATTGAATGTTTTATATCATTTAAATAAACATATGAATTTATAAAAACTATTTATTTTGAAATCATAATCATTCACTTAAATCTTATTTATATAAAAAGATTCCATTTGATATTTGTCACAATTTCATGAATTACAAAAACACCAACATCAGCATATTGCTCGTGTCATTTGTTCTCATGATGTGATTCCGGTCGTAGTGGCATAACAGGACATGCTGTGGCAATGATAATGCGTGTCGCCTGAACAAACTTCATTTGTTTGGCCTCTTTTGTTAACAAAGAATGTTTCGCATCCTCTGTTGCATTCAGTGTTACTAACTAATCTTACTGGAGAAGCTATCGAAAGGAGATACCACACACAATACTAGTACAGAAACACACATTTTTGAAGAACTTGAATCAGTCAGTTTGAACTGGTTAGGCTGAAGTGACGTCCAACAAACATGTAGAGGGCATCTGCTGCTCACTCTATTCTTCAATCTTTTGTTATCAATATTTATCTTTGCATTCCACTTTAGGGAGGTCTTTTTGTTACCAAGTATATCTAATCAGGACATTTGCATACGCTGCATTTATATCTTCAGTACTTTGGAAAATGCAAGTTGTATCATCTTCACTGTCAGTTCTAGGACAAATTTCCAGTAAAATTTCGACGATTTTAAAAGTAGCGTGACAACCATCTTTTGAAGATCGAAGGCCATCAGATTTTGCAAGATTATTAAGTATTAAACGATTTATTACATTGGTAGGGTGACAGAACTTGGAAATATCAAAATGGATCACATACGAGAATTTGCAAACAAGATTATTTCTCGCTAAACCAAAGAAATGAGTGAAAGAGCAAGTGATTTGAAGTTACTTCAGAAAATTACGGTCTCCTCATCTAATTTTAAGAAAGTGTATGAATAACAATCCTTACACAAAAAAGAAAACACTACATTTTGTAAATTGCGCGCAATTTCGAGAGTGTCGGATGTTTCTGACCCCAAAATTAGGAAATAAACATTTATGAACGAAAAACGAGCAAGAAATACGATCTAAAGCACAATAAGCAACTTTATTAATGATATAATGCTTGGAATGCATCACTGACAGAAAATCTTAAAAAATTGACACAGAGAATGAAAAAGAAAAGAATATTTGGAGAAAAGAACCTCCAGCTCAGTGGTACATGCTTTACAAAAATACGTATGTTCACTCAAAGATCAAAGAAGAAACTCTACATTGCCACTTGAAATATGTATAAGAATATAAAGTAATTTTAAAATAAATTATATTACTTCCATTTCTGTCTAAAGTCTGTATCTGGCAGACTTTTTAAAATGCATGTATCCAAGCTGTTCCCTTCGTTCGCTTGAAGTGTTTCGTCCATCATTATTCACCATTTTTGTCTACACTGACTCATGCAGGTCCAGTTCGGGTCAACGTAGATCCTACTAACTCCATGGGAGATTCAAAAACGGTTGAGAATATTGAAGTCGGTCTCTAATGGATGCTTGAAGCTCTTGCCCCAAGGCTAGTTTCAAACGAGGTCTAGTTCGTTTGTTACGACACCGAGCACCTCTTCTGAAGCGTGAATGACGAGGCTCGGCGCCTGGCAACCGCCGGCAGCCAGTTCAAACCGCACACGCACAACAACCAGCGCGGAGCGGATCACCGAGGGACAAGGGACCACGATATTGTGACGTAGTGAAAAGAGAATAAATTCAAATAACAAAAATAAAAATAATAGTATATTGAAAAGTTACAGACTAGATACAATAAATTGTTAAATTTAAACACTCCGGCAACCTTTTCCTTCCAGTACCCTGCTTTACCGCAGAAAAAACAAGCCACGCGTGATGCGAGCTGTCGGACTTCCGTCCCGTGACAATTACCGTCACATGGCCTGATGCCAAAATTAAAACCGGTCGCCGTCTGGCGGACCGCGTGCACAAAGCACCGAGATCGTCTGGCCCTTACACTCCGGACATCTCGCCCCCACTCTTACGCTCCCTGTACCTACACGTACTAGGCCCTCTGATGTAAACTGAATGAGAACGCGGGCGCAGATGGCGCCGCGTTAAATAGTTGATGGCTACACCCCCCACCTCACAAGTTCCCTAGATAGGCTCGCCCGCTGTCATAAGCGAGGGCTCGCTTGCCAGCATCTTAGGAGGGGGGATACACCCCTGCCACACAAGATTCCCAGGTAGGCTCGCTAGCCAGCTTCCTAGGAGTTTACAGCCTAAGGTTAATTTTGGCTCTGCCACGCTGTCTGCGTCAACTGCCAGAGCGCCAAATCCCGGATGTTCAGGCTCAACCCCTTCCTCCCCCGCAGCGCACTTTCACCGACCTAACGGTTCTGGCCCTCGTGTTAACGACGCCACAATATCAACTTACGAGTGGTGGTTCGGGAGTGTTCGGAGTATTACGATCAAGTTCGAAGAAGTCAATGATTTTGAAACTTTTTTCCTTTTTCGCCTACTACATAATTACGTAGTAAAAAGAAAGTATTGTAATTCTGCAGCGGAAAGGGGCGATTCTTTATCAGAGAAACTTGAATTGTGGGACCCTGGTAACTAAAAAATTATATGGATTATTGTTATATGTAGTAAATTACTGCCTCTAACATGTTTTCAAGTCAGAGTACACGTTTCGAGAGTCCTTGATACCCACAAAAATTGTCCACGGCAAAACTTCCATCAGTCAACGCAAAGAACTAAATCGTACAGACGATTCTCTCGAAAATTAATATTCCCCGGTCGATCTTGTCGACCTCAAGGCCCTGCGAATATAAAACTGATATTTTTATTTTTGAGGGTTCTTTTTATGTAGCTTTAACATTTTAAAAATGTTCTCAAAAATAAGATTCAAATGTTTTCTCAAGAGTTATAAGCCTATCCATTGTTCTGGATATAAAATATTTGAAATACTAGAAATTATAAAAGTTTATCAAAAATCTACCTAAAAAATTGCGTACACATATTTTTTAAACAAATAAATTAAGATATGAAACTGTTCTAATTTTTTATTGAAGAACAAAGTCGGTAGCTTTGTCAAAATATTGCATAAGTAAGGATTGCTTTTCTTTGAATAAACGGAGTGCAAAGATACAGGGTATAAACTCTCAAATACAGTTCAGCTATCGTAGAATAAAAAAAAAGAAAAAAGAAAAGGATGACTCTTCAATGTCTGATAGCTCGCAAGAAAAGTTATGTTTAATCCACAACACTCCGAGTAAGAGACATAAAAAATGCACCTTCCTTTAAAATGTTTACCTTGACAAATTGCAACCATATCAATATGTTGCACTACTAATGAATTGTTGAAACTGAAAGGATTTTTCAATGTTACTGCACTCGTTCATTACTTCAACCTTGTGTGGTGGGCAGAAGGTCGGCTTTAAGATGTGATATTTTTAAATCAAATGATACTGATGCAAATATAAAATTGAAAAATTTTGTATTGGCGGCAATACCATCTTACGACAAGACAAACGTCAGTTCGTCAGTTGTTCACCAATAGACGGTTCCCCCAGGGATATAATACAAAAATGAAAATAAAGAAGGAAAGGAGAAGAAAAGAAGAAAAAGAAAAGAAAAAAAAGATGAAAAAGAACTATTCATCCGCAAGTGTGGTTATGTGGGATACAAAAGATTTTTATTCCCTATTTATGATCAATTTCTTTTTTACAAGCCGTTTCTATTTTTAAAACAGGTGATTGAGTCTCCAAAAAGAACCCTGTACTTTCGCCTAGGGACACAATGAATAGCTGTGCGGGGGCGCGATTCAGCGTTCAACCAGAAGAAAGAGCATCGCACCACGTCCTTGGGCGCGGCGCTGCGACCTTCTGATATTCATCTCCTGCCAAGCGCTGCCCGGGGACTCCTATCTTCTCCTGTCGCTGGGCGGAGAGACAGGCGCGGCGCGTGTGAGGACTCGACGGCCCCATAAACACTTCACCGCGTCGAGTGCAGACGACACGCCTGCCGAGTGCGAATGCGGAACCCTGAACACGCCGCGACGCAACGAACGCGCGTGATATCAGCGGTTTTAAGCCTTTTTTTAAAAAACTGCAACTCATTTAGAGTGTTAAGTTTCGAGACACGCCCAGTGTCTTTTATAGTGTTCTAAAACAAAGATGGGGCAAGTTGGCGTCGTTTATAAAAATGTTGTTGCAGGCGATGTCTGGTTGCGTTAGTACTCTTTCAATGCCAACAACTTACCACGGGTGAAGGCAGTTTTTGGAAACAAAGAGTTTGCAGGATGTTTAAGGAAGAAGAATATTTGGTTGCTTACGCATGTGCGCAGACCACGGGAGAGATTCATCGAACTGTCTGAGACCCGGTTGAATTAAGTAAAGGGAGCTGTTGCTCTCCAAGATGAAAATCTAGAAAACTATGAAATGGTGTATTGTAAAAGTGCAAACTTAAGGATTTAATTAAGGACAGCTTCAAACAGGTGAAAATTCTTCATTCGTAAAGTCTTAGGGTAAATTGGAGATGGTATTGACTGAAAGTGGTCCTGCTGGACGAAAAGAAGATTGCAATATCTACCAAGAACAGATGCGATTTTACAAGAGCGTCCTGTTTCCTGGGCACGCCCAACGCTATCCCGTATGTGGTGATGGTAAACAGATTGGAACTCAGTATCGACCCTTGAGGAATTCCTTATACTAGGTCTTTTCCTCGTACAGTTTCATTGAGATAGCACGTCGCCCACGCGTACCTGAAAGGAACTATTTCAATTACAGCTTTGGAGATACAAGAAGACCCTCTACATATCCAAGGGTTCATAGAATACCGTAATTCCACGTAGTCTCGTAGGTTCCTATATATATTATGGTAGACGGGATTCTGTCAAACAAAACCACTACTGCTCCTACAAACTACTACTGCTCCCACCACTACGGAACTACAAACGCACTGCCGAGCTACGCCTCTTTAAAAGGTGCGCGTGACGCTTAATTTAGCTTCCAGTTAGTGATGCGTGGAGCGCCAATAGTATTTTCTACGGGCGTGACGCATGCATAATCGAGTAACCGCTTTATTAATCCACAAAATAATTACAAAAATGAGGCGCAGTAGTAAAAATATCAGTAGTAATACTATAACATGTTTTTGTTGCATGACATTTTTCCAAACGACCCTCGTCTGGGCCTATTTTGAAGACGTATCAGATCAAAATAATTTCGAATTTGACGTAAATATAATTTAATAATAGAAAACTATGATAAGCGTAGTTAATTTATATAATTTATACATCTATGAAATATAACAATAATTTTCCCCAGTTAATTCACAATAAAGGGAATGGGTTTAAATTAAAAATAAAATGAATTACGTAACAAAAACACAAAACTAGGTGAAAATGTATTCAATGTATGACGTACGAGTGTGTCGTATGTCTATACCTCTTTAATATTTATTAAACATCCTTTTAATGAGTAGACTTAAGTCTTTCATTTCATTTAATTTTACTGATTGACATTCTTATTCTCCATCTCCCTCAAACTATTTGCAGTAGATAAAGTTATCTAGAGAAGTCAGCCTTGTAAAACTATTGCAGACTACTTTTTGTATACTTTAACACTTTCGAAGATCCACAAACATTACAGTGCTTCCGTTACAAGGAGGTTTAAACAGCTATCGCTTGAAGAGTTAGAAATAAAAATAGATACATTTCTTGTAATCCTTGTAATAGGGACATATTGTATCAATTTTTATCAAAGTTGACATATTTTATGAGTTTTCAAAGGGATGTTAAAATTTAAGTTGTAAACCTGGAAGCAGTGTGTCTATGTTCTAAACACGTAGTTGACAAAGTTTTTATAGTACTTGCGTCAGTCATCCATTATTCAATTCGTCCATTCTCAAAAAAAGCTATAAGAACGTACACTAATGTGTCTTCAGCAAAGTTTATTAAGCAAACATTATTTATTCTACTCTCATCCTGTTCTATAACTTATTCTAGAGAACGTATATTAGCACGACAATGAAATAAAAATTAGAGTTGGCAGTAAGATAATGAGCTCAAAACATTGGCGTTTAGTCAAGAACACGACTGAAACTTCCAATCTTCTCCCCTTGAGAACAATACGCCGCTCCCGTGTTGTAAATTCATTTTCTCGAAAGAAACACGAAGAAAGAGATTGTTTACATGGTTTATTTTCTTCCTCGTGCCTTTAGAACGCCAACCATCTTGAATTGAGATTCTGCGCGGATTACAAATCATGCGAATTCGCCTTTGATCTCTTTGCGAGAATCCCTCACGGAGCGTTCCGGTCGCCAACAAACGGTTGCGGGGCAACCGGGCAAAAAGGCGCTCAATAGGAGAGCGAGAACAATCGAAAGAAGAACAATCGAGAAGACGACGCGGTGGTGAAGCTGGGATGGGGGGAGGGGGGAGTGTGGCGTGCAAGAAGCGAACCTCACAGCCCCTGTTCGTTCAATTAATAACGGCTAACCCGGCAATTAATTAACTGTATTGTGAACGAACTACTCGATCGCTTCGTCTCTGTTCTGCGCGGTGGAGGAGTAAGGCAGGCTGGGGTTGCTGTGCGTTGGGTAGGGTTGGCTGTTGAGTCGATTTTTTGTGTGTTTCTGCCCAGCTCTTTGCAGATATTGAGTGTTGATTGAGTTTCATCAACACTGACACGCATCTGTAGAGTGCAAGTGCACCATGCAAAGCAAATTATTACATGTTCAAGACGTAAAATGTTTATTATTTGATTCACCATTAAGATATTAAGAGAAGCGAATTAAAAACTATTTCATTGGAATGCCACTAGAAGTTAGAATAGTAAATTATTAGCTAGAATGATAGGAACAATTTTATAGATAGCTTGAGCAGATTAAAATTACATTTGAGACATATTGCAGCACTGTGAAAAAAGTTTCTTGTTATAACATTAGATACTGATTTTCTTAAATGAAAACTAAGTGCTGACTTTAATTGCACTCACATAATGTAATGGCACATTCTTTCCTTGTAATGAATGCTCCAAAACAACAACAAAAAATATCCTCGAGTCTCGTTACAAAAAATGTACACTGTAGTTTATTCTCAATATATTATTCTTTCTGACAGACCAATTTGGATGATTATATTATTTTCATCTTTGAAGTATGGCGCAACAATGTCCTTCCGTACAACTGCCACAAAATATTTCAACTCTTCCTAAATCTTTCTCAATTATGCTATTGGACACGTGAAGTTCTCTTAAACAACGACATACGTTTACCTTTGCCTTTAGAGATAATTATATTTGAAGATCATACACAAGACCCATAATTATAAGACTGAACAGGGGGGAAGTTGGCTGAACGGCTTTTAATCTCTAAGCGAACAAAATCCATTCTCATTACAATATTGTTATTGTACCGAGGGAAGAGATTATATCAATATTACTATGAACATTAGTGGCTAATAATGAATGATGCTGAAGTAAAATGACAGCCAAGGAAGTATTACTTCACAGAAAATGAAGAAACAATAGTTTTGTCTGTGACGTTTCACTTCTGTAGCAGAAAGTTGAAACACACGACCTAAAACGCGTGGCTTGCATGTTGCAACTTGTTAACAACACGGCGGCAAAAACAGATTGATTGTGGAAAGTATGTGGGTATGTGTGTATGTATGTATTATTACTATTATTATTATTATTACTATTATTATTATTATTATTATTATTGTATTTTAAATATACTTCCGTGATACAAATAATGGAAATCGGAGATAGATACGTATGCATTTTCATGTTGAAAAGGGTAGAATGGTAAGGCTAGAAAACGATAGCGGAATTCAATTGAAGGACTTCCTTGTTAGTATTCATTATACACCAGCGTATTGATGTCAAGCAACATAACCATCTACGTCTCTTTCAGCGGTAGAATCCTCTACGTCATTCAAACATGCAAATGAGACCGTGCCAAGGCCCAGCAAGTACGTATTGTGCCTCACAAATTCTACTTTCTGAAGCCTCGCAATTTTATTATAAAGGAGGCAAATACAGAAAGTAAATTACCCCAGGTCGTCAACAAAACACATTTTTGCGGAAAAAAAATTATTGTAGCAGATATTGCACTATTTATTCATGTAATCACCGCTAGTACTGAGACATTTGTCATTCCGTGGGATCAACATTTGTGCCGTGTGTCGTAGAAGTCTACCGCCAGGATTAGGTGACAGTATTTGACAGTATTCCTGAACGTAAATGCGTACTACTGAACAATTTGCGGCGGACCATTCACACAAGTGACGCAAGATGTCCTGTGCTGGTGTCGTCTTCCTGCATGATAAGTGATAACGCTTCGCCACACATGGTTCGACTCATGATTGATCCGCAGCAGTTTCGATGGGAAATGCTTCATCAACCTCCCCAGAGTCCGAGACTGGCCTTCGAGTAGTTCCATATTTTTGTACACTTCAATACATTTTTTGTCTGGATAAATTTACATACACCACAGTGACGCATAGTTGCAGGTGGTTGTTGATCACTAGTATCTATCCCAGACGGCATACAGTACTTCTACGACAGAGGGATACAAATGTTGATCCCACGGTATGGCAAATGTTTCAATACTAGTGGTGATTATGTGGAAGAAGAGTGAAAAACGTGCTGCGTCTGCTACAATAAAGTTTTCCCACGAAACCGTGTTTCCTTTTAGTTAATGACGATACGCCCTGGTATTTCGAAATTGCAGACACTCAAATGCCACTGAGAGAGAAGGCTCTGACCAACAACTGTTGCTTCTATTGTGTTCCGGACTAAAAGGGCCTAACTATGGCAAATTTTCAACACTATATTTATAGCCAGGTCGATATCAGCGGCGGCATGGGAAAGAATTCTAGAGACGGGTTTCTTCGATCTGTAGCTTTCCTTGGTGTCTCCAATCAATAGCAGGCGAATGCCGGAGCAGTACCTTAACCAACGGGACTCGGACCGCGCACGGCATTCCTTCTCTCATTCTTTTCCCCCCTCTCCCCACCACACGCACACACCATGTACATGCACTATTCTACCACACATTTTGGGAGGCCAGCCGGGCGCTTGGAGCTTGTTGCGACTGGGACGATGTCTCGCTGGGAAAGTCACCTGGAGAGAGATATCTTTCGCAAACCGAGAGGAAACTCGATGCCGCATTTCTTCCTCTAGTGGAGGAGAACACTGTCATCTTCCGAAAATGCACTACACATACGGGATTAATGACCTCGATAGTTGACGCGCGTTGAAAAAAAAAATAGATATCTAGATTCTTTGAAGATATTGTTTATGTGAGTTTTGCACTGGCTATCGTAAGCAGCGATATCAGTAATAGGAGGAGTGCACGTAAACTGCGAATAATTGAATATATTTCGGGGCGCGTCAACTAATAAATGCATTAGTCCCGTAAGTCTAGTGCATGTTTTGTAGCGTGAGAGATGGTCTTCCCTCGCTGGATGGCGAGATCCGTTGCTGGCCTACGCCGACTCCCCGCCAGGTATCTTCCACAAGCGGGATGCAGCCCGAGCGGAGACAAACTCTAAGCGCCCGATCGGTTTCCCGACATGCGTGGTATCGTAGTGCATGTTAATGTGTGTGTAAGTAATGGGTGAGGATACTACAAAGAAGAAGAAGGATCGATCGGGCGCAATTCTTGGCTCGTTTGTTAGGGTAGGGCTCTGGCATTACCCTGGTGTTAATCAAAGAAACAACGTTTCTTTGCAGATCAGAGCAGCCGGCCGCTAGAATACTCTTCCAGACAGCAACTGAACTTGGTCTAGGTACCTAGTGTCACAAAGCCTACCACCGTGGGCATTCGAAACCTAGGGTTTCCCGGTCAGAGGCCCTGCAGTGACAGTTCGTCTCCTAAGACATCTTTGGTAGTGAAGGTGCGAATAATATAAATAGATTAAATATTTAGTGAATTCCGATACTCTTGAAACATTTTTAATTCGTAGGATAGTTTAGGCCAATGTCATTCGTGCATTTTGGAATTTCAAAGCAAATTCGCCTGTCGCTTCGCGAGTAGGAAATTTATCAAAAGGTTCCAATGCTCTAGTGACGTGACCTGTAATTATTAAAATGTATCCCCTTTCGCTGTCTAGACCGTCTCGTTTAAAACCTCCCTGCAAGTGGCGTTTAAACGCCGCATCCGCGCGGGTTCGCGCGTCTGAATCACCACCGCTGCAGCAGCATCAGCGGCGGCGGCGGCGGCGGCGGCGGGCAGCTGCAGCGGACGAGCGGCGCAGGGCTCCCGATGACGTCACTGCCAGGCGCTCGCGCGCGCGCGCGCGCTGCGTTGTGCGCATGCGCGGCGCAGACGGCGCGCCGGTGAAATGCCCGCAGAGGCCCCACGCGCGCTCAGTGTTGTGCCCGAGGTGCTCGCCTGTGCGCCGCCGCTGCCGGCGAGGAGCGTTGTTCACAACCACGAGGACCGCCGCGCGAACCACCTCAGCCGACGACCGCCCCCCGCCGGCGACCGCCTGTTAGACCACCCCGACCGGGGACCACCTGTTAGACCACCCCGGTTGACAACCGCCACGGGAACAACCCCCGTCGGCGACCACCGCGCGAACCACCCCGGCCGACAACCACCCAACCCTCGGGTGACGACCACAGGACCACGCATTGAGCTGTGAACGTGTGGTGCCCCCCTGGTCCAGGCAACCGACCTTTTCACTGGCTCTGTGGCAGAACGGCCTGACGCTGACGGCCGACGCTTTCGCCTCCTGCCGACGCCCCGCCGTCGCCTTGCCGCCAGCAGTCGCCGCCTACTCCATGACGGTAGGTGCTCCGTGCGAGTGCTTTTCAGTCGACACTTTGCCTCTCGTCCAGTTGCCAACTCCGTGCAGTTAGGCGCGAGGTGTATCTCACATCAGTGCGTTTTGTTGTGGTTGACGTATCTGTACACGAACGTTTCTACGTTTCCGATATTGCTAATATTTTGAATCATTTCAATCACTTGCCACTCTATCATCTTACTACGCGTGTGTTATCAGTGCAGTTTGCTAAGTTCTTGCACACCCAAAACACACATTCAAATTTGGCTTCACTAACACCGCGCCATCTGTAAATCAGGTGGTACTGCTCACAGGTGTCTTTTTCGCGACGATTACATTCACCCGACATGTTTATAGTATTTACTTCAAGTCGTTACTCGCCTGATTGTAGACCATTACCCAAGCAGACAACGCCTACCACTAGTGACATTTTTACAGTATTATTATGTTGTTTTATATTTAATCTTAATTCTGTTTTTTTTCTTCTTTATTATATTGGAATGTATTTCACGTGTTTAATGATTTAATAACTTTCCCTCGTGGCCGGCGCTCCATCGTGTCTGTTGTGATCCATACGAGTGTTTACAAACCGCCCTTCTGCGCGAGTTTGCACACCTTTCAATAATTACTAACGTTCACTCCTTTACATTGCTTTGAAAGTGGATCCTCAGGAAGAATGTGTCTACCAGAGCTTTTTTTGAGAGTTTTTCAAACATTTACGAGTTGCAAACCTTTTGCCTTCTCCTCTCCTTTAGACACGTCCTAGTCCTTGATGAAAGTGCGACCCCAGTAGGACTGCGGGAAGTTAAACCTGTGCTTTTGTTGTATGGTTTATATACGTACTATTCCACAATTTTAAAGTTCGTCTTGATCTCCTGTTTCACGAATTAGCAATGATTTACGTAGATGAACTTCATTTTTAAAATGTATGATTCATAGACGCTGGCATATTCCATTATGAAGTGCCTAATGTGACAAATTGTGTTTATTCGTAAGGTTTCCATCAGTCAACAGTGTTTTGCTAACCTCTTGCGTAGTCTCTTACATGTTACTTCACCTCCACGAAGAATTGCGATACGTACTAATTTGTCACAAATGCTGGGAAGATTTACATGTTAGAAGATAGGTAGATAACATAATCTAGCTGTTGACAATTTTCTTTCTTGTAATTAAATGACCAGTAATTCTTCTAATGTTTATAGTGTTCAGAGATAGATTGAAAAACGTTCAGTGAATTGATGTGGCGTGAAATATTCATTTTTGAAGGAAACTTCCAAACAAAATGAGTTGGGAAACATTTATTTGAATATCTCATTATAAGCAAGACATTTTTAACGAAATACTGTGAAAAGAAAAGATTTCAGCTCCTGGGCACAAATTTATCTCACAGAATTAACCGAATCCCGTTGTGAAGATTCGTAACAAGGTATTTTCTAAATTGTTTTGAAAATCCAGTCATGAGAAAATTAATCATTGAGCTGGAAGAAGTCTGTGCCCCTCCTTACTCAACAGAGCAATACAACCTATATGGGGTAAAATATGATATTGCTTCATAATTGAAGTTTGACACGTTTGAAATCGAATTCTACATATGTAAAATCCTCATTTCAATTCACCACAGACTACGTTGCTTGTGCTGCCCATAAAAGTCAAGTGCCAATTTTGTCTGTCCATAAATCAAGCTTTGAGTTGCAGTGGTTGATTGTACTTTAATGAGCATGGTGGCCCTGTCCGAAAGAGGCTATTATAGAGCTGCTTTTCGGAACATCAGATTCACTCATTAGGCGGAAAATCCTTCACGTTATTTAGCTCTCCTCACTTTGTATATCTGTTCCATATCTTCTACTAAAAGGAACGAACTATCAAATGTGCCGCGGTTGCAGAATAGTATTGTATTACATTTCTATTTCAGTTCATATTACAATATTGATCTGACAATGTAATTATAATTAAATATATTATGTTTAATACTTACATATTCATTGGCTGCAATTTTTTGGTAATATTTAATGTAATAACTACTTCCACAATTCTGAAATGAAAATAAAACTTTTTAAATATAATGCACTAATTTTCTTCTCTTATTAACAAGTATTTAAATATTGTATTTAAATAAATGTATTACTGTTAATGTTATTACTGTTTTGAAATATTACTACCAGCTGTTATAAATTTGTAGTTGAGGCTATATATTTTCTTTTATACTCCAAAAATTGTTGTATGCTCTATTAGCACGGAAAGAACGGTTAACATTACCAATGGAATGTTTAATACAGCGATATGATCGAGCAAACACACACACACACGATTACCGGAATAAAACAAACGACACGTCCGACGTCCACTTAGTAGCAGTCGACTTACGTAAGCGCAACGCCCTCTCGGCAGACAAAGCTTTACGATAAGAAAGCTATCTACGAATACCCACCACTCGCCACAAAGGTTCCACCGAAGTGTTTTTCTATTCGCATTGTCATGCAAGCAGGGGCTGGCGATGGCATTCTCAAGTAGCTCGTATCCACGATGCCATCGCTTTGATATCGACGTTCCAACGCAAAACAAAACAAAAGCAGTGCGGCCGTGTTTTATTAAGAAGCCCGATCGTCCGGCACAAAGAGCGCGTCTTAAATGTTCTTTTCAATTGACAGATTACGCCGTGCGACCCATCCAACTCGCGAATCGAGCGCTGGTTGGAGCGGTCCCACGGGCGCCGGTCGTCAGCCAGCGGAGTTGTTGGCCTTTACAATAGGGAGCTGGTTAGTGGCTTACGTAAGCGGGAATGCAATAGAGAAGATATAGATAATAGACGCGAGTGCATGGCAATGGCCGTGACCGTGAATTAGCAAACTTGCACCTACTAAGTGCTTAGCAGGGTCGGCGGAAGGCATGGTAAATATTTTTGGGAGAATGCGAGTTCAGTACTCCGGAATTTAATGTTTTTCATTGAAAATGGTGTCGATTTAAATACTGGCTTTTTAGGTGGCTCAGGGCAGCAACTGATGTCTGACCGGGATGTCGTAGGGCTCGAGTGACGACAATGGCAGGGTTTTCGACACGAGCTTCATAGGTCGAAACACACACTTCCATGCGCTACACTACCTCACATGTTGGGAGACCAGTCGGGAGCCAATGGCTCGTCCCGGCTCGGGATGAGCCCCACTGGTGGGAGATACCTGGATGGGGAAAACCCTGCTAGCCGACGTGTAGGTCGGCGCTGGACCTCACCATCCGCCGCCTCCCGAAATAAAAAATGCACTACACTTAAGGGAATAAATGTCATTAGAGTTGCCGCGCCCGAAAACACCGAATTAATCAATCGATTTAAATGAAGAATTCTTTATTATTCACTAATGAATGCATTCACATTTTTTATTTGTAAATAATTCCCATTAATTATAAAAACTTCTGAAACTGCATTCGCGTCTTTTTTGTTCACATTGTATACCACCTCCTCTATAGAACTGTGTATCTTTCGCTCTCACAGCCAAAAGCACTTACGCAGACTCAGAAGTGCTACGATTGATTTGTATTTCTGATCCCCTGCCTGCTAGAGATTAAAAAAAGAGCAATATTGGGTAATTGTATCTAATAATGTATACTTATTTAGAGCAATGATTCACTCACGGGGGAAGATAATGAAGCGTCAGTCTCTCCCCTCGAAGCCGACAACACATTTACAGAAATAGACAAATTTACTAATTTTGTTTAGCAAAGGAAGTGTTTATAATATTTGAGTATAATACGTTGTGAATTACTAAAAATAAAAACAAATTTTACATTCAGCATAAATAAAAAATTCTTTATATGTATGTAAACATCAAGCCGACCGGACTCTGCACCTACAACCCCATACGAAAGATCCCAGTTGCGCCACTGAATTAGAAGGATAAACAGATTTCATTTACACAAACGCACTCTTACTGAAATGTTTTGGGGATTTAATTAAAGTTGTTCACACCATGCACTCTTATGATGGCGTAACTAACTTTTCGTCACTCCGTATGTCAAAAAAGCGGAACGTTATTACATAAGAAGAAAAGATGTTGTGTTGTAGATGGTTACCTCTACCCCAGCGCACATTACGCAGTTTGTAAATCACTGTTTAAAAGGGGATATAGATGAATTTTGGAATTTTGAACGTTTCTGACAAATCGTTCTACGAAGTGGAGGTACCTCCAATTACGCAACACAACGCTCGAAAAGATCTCTGTCAGTAACTTCTGGTATAACAAGTAAATGGTGTCCCTTTAGGTCTCTTTAAGGACACAAAAACCAAGGTTTAAAGGCTCTAAAACGCATCGTTTCCGAGTGACACTCAATGCTAAAATGTGTTGCAACGTAACTTGTTCTGTGGGATGCATATACGGCTATTTTTTTCCTTATATCATAATCTGGGATTTTTTTTTTTTTTTTTACATTTTCGTCTCAAATCCCTTTGATGCAGGCCTGGGGGTAATTCCGTACCCATCAGTAGCACACACGATGTATCGAAGGGTTATTATAAGTGGTCTCTTACAAAATAACATTTCTTCTCTTCGTATTATATACAAAGGAGAATAATTTATAGGAGGAAATAACATGTAACGTTAGATATGGTAAGTAAAGGTATGTAAGTGGTATGATAAATATCTGCTCTTTGAATTGAAATTATTTCTAGGTATATTTTTGTACGTGTTCGCATATTTGATTAAATTTCTTCCCACCAAGCAGTCTTTTTTGCCCTATGAGTCATACGAGTAGTTTTGTCACTCCCAACATCCGAGAAACCATGTTCCGTCGGCCTCGTGTTACGTAAGCAGAAATGTAGCAGAGGAGATAACGGGCGGCAGTTCGTGGCGTTGGCCGTGACCATGGCCGGGCGATATACATACATACATACATTTATTAGAACTGCAAATGGGTATGACCCGGTGGCAGTTAAGTGACAATAATTGCAAAAATTACAACACTTACATTAATATTAATATAATAATAATAATAATGATAATAATACCGAGCGAAGTGGCTCAGTGCGTAGCGCACTTCGTAATCGGGAGGTCCGGGTTCGATTCCCGGGCCGGCCATCCTGACCGGGGTTTTCGTGGTTTCCCTCGGTCATAAAGGCGAATGCTGGGATGGTTCCAAAAGTCCACGATCACCTATCGCCTCCTAATCCATTCCTATCATCTTTCATCTTCCATACCCCATGGCTAACAACCATGGGGGATAAAAATCGGATCCAGCTAAATGCTGGTCCCCCCTAAGAATTGTTGCAAGCACCTGCTACCGCGATAATAAATAAAAACTGAGCCACGGTAAATGCAGGATGCTTGCTTGCGTGGTCCTAGTCGGCCGTTTAACGAAAAAAATGATAATAATAATAATAATGATAATAATAATAATAATAATAATAATAATAATAATAATAATAATAATAATAATAATAATAATAATAATAATAATACCGTACAATACAGTACAAGACGAAAAGCAGCATTGAAAAGAGCATTGATCGCGTTCACCGCACTTCACTTCACTACACTACACTACACTACACTACACTACACTACACTTTTTTGCTTTGAATTACACTGACCATCACTTCACAGCACTTCACCGCACTACACAGCACTTACTCATTTAATATCTGTTACTGTTATCTTGTTCTAACTTATTTCTAAAACTTCGGACACTGAGAGGAAAAGCTTTGAAAACTGCTGCAGGTAAACTGTTCCAATCTCTAATTGTTCTGTTACAAAAGGAAGACTTCCCAAGATCTGAATTTTGTTTCCTTGCTCGAATTTTGTGAGTGTCATCGCTTTGGCCGATATGTGCGCCCACGGGCGGCAGAGGCGGCGCAGGGGAAGCCCCGCGGCGCTTCCTCGTCCCACGGAACGTGCAGGCCGAGGAAAGTACGGCGGCGATGGTGTGACGGTTAGCGTACCGGACTGTTGTACCCAAGTTTGCGGGTTCAAACCCGATCGAAGCCGTGGACTTTTAAGGGCGAAAAAATCCTTCGTACGCCTTCCTTCGGAGGGGAAGTAAAGCCGGCTGTCCCATGTTAGTAGATTTACTTGCATGTAAAAGATCCTCAAGCCTAAATGACGCCTCTAAGCTAAATTCAAACCGCCTGTTTCTCGCCCTAGGAATACCTCCTTTCTCTGCTAGTTGATGAAAGGAGCGTAGTTTGCGTGGTCAGACGGAAGAGCGGGCCTGATGGCCCGAATCTCGCCACCTAAAATAAGGCAAATTCAATTCAATTCAATTCAAAAAGTACGCGCCTTCCCCGAGCACGCGTGGCAGCGCGTGTTTGTTTAATTTCGTGACGTCATGACAATCGAAACGTGCCGGAAGCAGCAAGGGGGTCCAGGCCTCACATCGTAGATTCCCTCATCCAGCAGACGCGGCAACAGCTACGAGAATGCGCAGCTTCAGTGAATTGCGTCATTAGTATTCAGTGCCTGAGCTTACTAGTCATTTAATGTCTGCCGGAGGAGAAAGGTCAAACGAACTTCGTGTCGAATATTTCTTGGTTGCTTTATACACAAACGCGCTTCCTCTCTCGCGCAAGAGTTGTTCGCTGATTAATGAAAATATTGCTAAATTGTCATATTGTGTCGTAGTACAAGTGTTTACAAAAAGAATGTGACTTCACCTGCCAGTCAATGTATTCTATTTTTTTTAATTATAATTTTGTTTTTTACAAAAATTGAAAGGTTGTAATAGTAAATATTAATGTAATGTTTAGTTGTAGCCCCAAGATGTTTTCCTGCGTTGTTTAACTTTTTTTATTTATGTTAAAATCGAAATTTTCCAAAGCATATCGCTCAAAACACAAAATGAACTTCTAGAACTATAAAATTTCGAAGTCAATATCTAACCATCACAGGTGGAGAAAGTTTTACAGGTTCATTTTCCGAAAGATAACTAGTAAGTGGTAGCTAAGTGGTTCTCTGATAATCCAATGTTGACCCACACAAAGATAGCACCTGGACCAGAATGCTGCCCGGAAAGTCGGTTACGACTCAACGCCCAATATGGATGTTAGCGAGGTCAGCTGGTCCGAATAGTAGACCGCCCATTTACGTATATTCATTCTCCTCCTTGGACTTGACATCAGCCAATGGTATGGACTGCTGCTGATCGGATGAAACCACGCACTGGCAGATAATCGATGGAGGACTAGATCTGCAACCCCCACGTGGTTCTATCGAGATGGCTACTGGTATTGGAAGGGAAGATAAATATAAACCCCACCTTTTGCCAGAGAATAATTTATCAAATTTTAGTTTTCAGGTGGTACAATACCAGCTAAGTAATTGGATCGATGTCGACAATTTTCTGGGTGATATATCTAGAGGACGGGTAATTTCATTGGTCCTTTTCCATGGGCTCTTTTTGTTTAATTCTCGTACGTTGCGACAGACTACAAAGTCCAGAGATCGCGCGCGCTCTTTCCTTTCCAATACAGATAACATGACCATCCTGAGAACCCAGAGATGGGCTGATCCCCCATTCATTAAGAAAACATCTCATCAGAAGTGATTCGACTAGTTGCGATTCCTCCTGGACACTCCACGTGTCTTGTTTGGGATAATAAAGGGAATAAAACTAAACATGTGCTATAATATGGCACAGCACATTTTGTTTGATTGAACGTGTTGTAATATGTTAATTATATTACAAATTATAAGCTTCTTCATGAAAATTGTATCAAACACTACACACTACGGATGTCTATTGTCAAGTTAACAAAAGCCACTTTTATATTTAGCAATGACTTTTTTGTAGCATACATGGCCTTAGCAACAATTCATTGACTTAGCAATAATGGGCGATTTTTTTAACTTATAATTTCTTTCTCACATACGTTAATGAACATATTTAACAAAATAAATGAACTTTACAGAAAATGTTGTAGTGTATAATATTTACGGATCTTTTTTATACAAAATTTAAAACTTTGCGCAGCCTAAAACAACGGGAGGGGGCAACTATATTTCTCTATCCATTTCGTAATGAATTTTTCCATCCTTTTGGTATTATGTACATCGTATTTATTTTGTTACAAGTACATTTAACGAGCATGTTTAATGAAATAAATTACTCCAACTCCGGCCACTAATCAACTAGCACAAATCCCTGTCATAACAATAGTAAAGCCACTAATGCTATACGCATGACAAGTATGAACAAACGCTGCCTCCACAAATGTCAATAAAATCCAAGTAATTCAAAACAAATTTATCAGATTAATCACAAATGCCCCTGGTTCATAAGTAATGAACAACTCCATTCCGAATTAAACATCAATACAATAATAAACCAAATAACCCATACATCACATAATTTCTATCAAAATCTACCAGACATCCCAGCAGCATCCCATTTCAAACTACCGAAAAATCGTACCCACACCCAAATAAAAAATAGATTCCCCACGGTTCCCAATGGTAGATCCCCAATGTATAGATTAAGTTAGCTTAGATATGTTAACTAGAATAAGTCGAAAAACACATCTGTAAAGTAGTTGTACTACAGGATATATTCCATCAAGAACAAATAAATACGTTTTCTATATTCCAGCATTATAAAAGAACCTTTTCTGTTGCAAGAAATCGATCAGAATCGGGCATTTTACGGCACAAATGATGACGTATTAGATTTTATGTCACGAATGATTACGTCATCACACAATCAGCCAATCGTAGCGAGAGAATCGGGGGTAAACTACCGTTTACTCGCACGATGTCAAATACCCGAGTCGTCACAGGGAAGGTGTTTCGCAAAATTAAGTTTGACTCTCTTATAAATGTATAATGCTGTTATACAAAAAATATAGTATGTAACTCGGTTTATAATGTTGCTTTATTACATTCGTAGAAATTTGAAAACTCGCTCGTTTTCAAAACATGTACTCATACAATAAAGCTTAACATTATAAACTAACTGCATAAACTACTATTAAAAAAAAAAAACGATCCGCCACGACTTTATCACCCCACCCCGGTGAGCGATCGTTCTTCATCTCCGGTTCCGATAACGCGAGTGCGCATGCGCGCGCCGGCACGTCCCCACGGGCGGGCAAACAATCGCCGCCGCGGCCACAAACACCCGCGACGCGCCCCTCGACCCTCGGCGGACCCTTGGACCGGGCGCCGGACTCGTCCGGGCCGCGCGTCTCCACGGCGACAAGCGACGGCCGACGCCGCCCCGCACGTCACATGGCGTTGCGTTAGGAGCGAGGGCGTGACTAGCAGGGGCGGATCCGGCCGATCGTTAAAAAAATCCTTCGTACGCCTCCCTTCGGAGGGGAAGTAAAGCCGGCTGTCCCATGTTAGTAGATTTACTTGCATGTAAACGATCCTCAAGCCTAAATGACGCCTCTGAGCTAAATTCAAATCGCCTGTTTCTCGCCCAAGAAATACCTCCTTCCTCTGCTAGTTGGTGAAAGGAGCGTAGCGAAATTTGCGTGGTCGGACGGAAGAGCGGGCCTGATGGCCCGAGTCTCGCCACGTAAAATATGGCAAATTCAATTCAATCGTTTTGGAGGGGCCGTCATAGATCTTTGTTAATGAATAATAGTAGTTTATGCATTTAGTTTCTAATGTTAAGCTTTATCGCATGAGTACACGTTTTGAAAACGAGCGTCGTTTGGAACTAGTTTTCAAATATTTACGAATGCAATAAAGCAACATAATAATAGAGTTGCATAAGCCATTTTTTTTTGTATAACAGCATTATAAATTTACAAGAGAATCAAACGTAATTTTGCGAAACGACTTTCTTGTGACGTCTTGGGTATTTGACATTAGTGCAAGATAACTTGGGTCGGCTGTTCCGTTTACATCAATCTCCCTACGATTCTTTCACTGCGATTGGCTCAATGTGTGATGACTCAATCATTCGTGCCATAAGATCTGATACGTCATCATTTGTGTCGTAAAATGCCCGATTATCAACAATTTCTTGAAACAGATGAGGTCGTTTATAATGCTGGCATACAAAATACATATTTGTTACTATGTATGTACTTGGCGCGACAGCCCGTGAACGGGGTCAGGCCTACCGGCGACTTCCCTGCCGTGGGTTAAGGGGGCACGTGTGCACGTAGACCTCCCCACGCCGTGTTCCGGTCTTCTCAACCTGAGAAGTGCATTTTGTCATCGTCACACAGCAACGTACACTGGGACATTGGAAGGAAAACGCACACTATAGTCTTGGCTCGACCGGGAATAGAGCCCGGGGCCGCGTAGTGGAAAGCGAGCACGCTGACCAACAGCTAGCCCCGAGGTATTTGTTATTATATTGTACATTATTTATATATTGTATATATGATGCTGTGCAATATTATTGTTAAAATATTTTCATAATTCGAATAGAAATAAATATTTAAATCAATTTGTGGAAGGAAAACGAAAACTCATGGCCTTTTGGGGGGTCATGGCCCCTCCTGAATCCACCAGCGGACTATACCGGGAGAGTCCAATTTCCAAGCCCTCAAGGGTCATAACTATTCATTTCTAGGAGCCTAGTTTCATTCGCCTTGCATGGAATTTTTTACCCGTCCCGTTTTTTCTGAATAAGCAAATACGAGCCTCTGTGGACGCAGCCGGGCGCGTTGAACTACCACGAAGAACATACGTCGGCTCTAGCTTTTCTTCGGAATCCGCGTTCGTGGTTGACTGTATCCTGCAGGTCTGCGAGTGTAACTGTGATCCACATACGATCCACTGGAGCAGGGCTGCTCAACTGGCCAGTCCACTTGTCGTGCTCCGGCCCATCGCTTATCTGCGGGCTGGCAATGTGGCCCGCTGTCCTGCTGTTGAATCGGTGGGCGGGGGGGGGTAGCAAGATGAAACGTTCGGCAGAGATGTGTTCCGTCTGGAGAAAGACGATTGCTTAAGTATTTCGTGTTTCCGGGGTAAGAGTTTTCACCGAAGGGGCGGCGTTTCCCTCTGTGCCGAACCGGTGAGGTCCGGCGCCGAATTACATGTCGGCTTGCGGAGCTCCCCCATTCAGGTATCTCTCACCAGCAGGGCACCGCCCCAGCCGGAACAAGCCCGGAAGCTCCAGACTGCTCTCACGTCATGTGACTTTGTGTAATGTATGTGAAGGAGAGCATAGGGCAAGGATTATGTGAAAAATATCGCGCGCTATCCATTGCCCGATTGTAAGGATACTGCTCCGGCATTCGGCTGGTGCTGATCGAAGAGTCCAAGGAAAACTACTGATCAGAGCAGCCGGCAGGGGCGGATTAATATTTTTGCCGCCTGTAGGCACATCAAATTTGCCGCCCCCTGTTTAAAATTAATGTTTCATTTTAAATTGTAACGTTTCAGTAACAATTCCTCATTAATTTGAACGTTTTAACTTTAAAAGTAACATATTTTGCACATTGTTTTCATAAATTAAATACATTTTTTGGATTAGCTAATTTTGAATAGAAACTGTATCTTTATGGCAAGTAACGTTCAACATTATTAACGTTTCAACACTAAAACGTTAACATTAAAAGGAAACTAAAACATGACCACTAGAACTAGTGTTTTCTTTCGTCAACGGGCCTTACTTTCAGATTCATATACTTCTGAAATTATAAGGTATACTTAATGAAGTAGACAAATAAATAGCTTGTATTAAATATTAATATGATATTTTTACAATAAAAATATGATTTTTGCTGTTATAGTTTGTAGAGAACCGAAATGTTTGAGAAAATATCAAGAAAATTTTGCCTTCGAAAATTTGCCGCCGTAGGCACGTGCGTACTGTGCCTGTGCGTAAATCCACCTCTGGCAGCCGGCCGCTTTAATTCTCGTCCAGACAGGGGCTGAATTCGACCCAGCTATCTAGCTATGTCGAGAATCCTGCCACCGCCACTGAGATACCTCAACCTGTAGAGAACGACGTGTGCACGCGAGGCATTGCTGCCGGTGCTCGGGCTCCAATTCCTGCAGTTTGGTAACCCTGCTCGAAAGATAGGTAGGAATATTTGCCCACATAAAATGTACTTCTAGGCTGTCCGGTTGACGCCGCGTCGTTGGCAGATAGGCGGACGTTTCGCCTGTCATGTCACAGGCTTCTTCAGGGTAGTGAGTCACTAGGCTTCTTCAGGGTAGTGTGCCAACGACGCGGCGTCACCCGGACAGCCTAGAAGTAATGGACTCGAGCCGCGGAAGCCTACGTGTACACATAAAATGTAGCTTATCTACCTGTGCATGTTGCGAAGAGAGATGTATGAGTAATATAGTTATTCAAATAATCGTTCGCCATGTTCTCGCGGAAGTAAGTCGATTCCTTCGCGAAGGGCACGATGAGGAATAATATTCAAAATCGGTAACTGATATGTATTTGCAAGTTTTTATTACATAAGAGAGAATATTTTCTTATCTATTCTTGCGAAAAACGCTTTTTTGCACCTTTATTCGTAATTCAAGTCGTGTGCAAGTTAAAGTGAGGATCTGGAAACTCAAGCATATGTGCATAGAATAAAAATTTCCTCATAGTACGTTGCACACAGTTTTTGGCAGTTTTTGACGTTAAATAAATAAATGTTTTGGTTTACAGTTAAATACGAGACTCCAAAATCATTTTCTTTCGGAAGCGGGTACGTGGTTGACCGTTCCTTTTATGTTTATGCGGAAACTGGAACTGGCTAAATTTTTTGTGAAACACCTGAAGGTGAAAGATGTTCCATTAAACCGTGGTCGGCTAATACTGGCGCGTTCGTGTTTCTATTGAATTTGAGACGCATGAACACGGACGGGCAAAAATGTACTAATATGAACGTAATTGGACCCTTACAAAGAATCGAAATTTTACGCTTCGGGACTGGCCCACTGTGCAACAACGGTGGGAGATGCAATGTGGTTGTTGCCCATCGGAACCTGTAGTCATTATAGCAGATACATTGCTCCTAAAAAACGGAGGTATAAAGAAAGTATGTGGGGAATTGCAATGAAATTGCAGACAATATATCTTTTGAGTTTGAATTCCGGAACACCTGGCGATCAGCACGAACCTTATTACATCCTAATTAATGATCTTCTAAAAGTGTGGTATGAAGAAACCAACAAAAATTGTTTATCAATGCATTAATCGTCCGTCATGTTATTGTGAAGATAGTGAGATTTGAGGCCAGAACAAATCTAGGTCAATTCTTAGTCTTTACCCCTTATCATAAACTGAAACATATGCGACTGATTGCTCAGGCAGATTAAGAAATATTGGCTTAACTTTGGGTCATTAAAATTCATTTGAAGCTGTTTGCAAACCTCATTTATCGTTTCTTACTAATATTCACATCTGAAAAGGTAATTACTTTTTTATGCCAACCTGAAAACTCTTCGCCTTCGCAACGGCATGTGTAGAAGAAAACGACGGTGATAAGCTTCAGAGTGTCCTGCCAAAACGTGACCGAGACATTTAAACAGCAATATTCGTTATCGCATAATCACCCTCCCCTGGGTTTATTTTGCCTCTTAAAATGCTTTTACATCTTTAGGCCATTTTTATTCACCAAGAAAAGATATCTTTGGACCGCACATTAAAACAAGATTGAAAATGCTTTTTTTAAATGTTTTGTTTGTTTGTTATTCCGCCCATTTTCATATATCTCGTTCCAACTGAATTCGCATGTTCTGTGTTTACGACACATGACTTTATGCGACAGCAAGGCTCTAAGTAAGAGGCTGACAGCCATTAAATATTCGCTACGCACGTGTTACATGGAAGAGTTTTTCTTTAAAATTCTTAGTATGGAATGAACTATACTACTATATAAGTTATTGTAGTTTTCGTGAAAACTTTTTTAGTTAAAATATTTAGTTTTTTGCAGTGTTATACGATAGTATTTTATTTGTTGTTCTCGAGAATTATGTGTACTAGGTTTGGAAAACCATTTTGTGTGATTTTGTTCGGCAGCATTTTTGCGGGTCGATAGTTGCATATGAATACCATTCAAAAACATTTGTCGAACAGCAAAAATAAATAATTTGAAAACTTTGAAACAAGCTAACATCCCAACTGAGAAAACATCTTGGAGCACAATTTCTATTGGTAACTTGGAAGACAAAAGGCGTAACCGTGGCTCAGTTTTGCCACTCTTCGGACCATTGACTTTTCGATCTAGTTGTCTCAGCAAAGAGCTCGGTGAACATGTGTTGGAATCGAGATAACAGTAATGTCATGCATATTGCTTCAAAACATATATGATGCATTGAACTTGCTAATTAGACATCAGACATTATAATATTTCCCTAGGAAATGAGCTCCATTTTGACTTCGCTGTCCGTTAGTTTGAAAACTTTTGAGAACGTGAAAAGTATATTTAAAAGACTACTTATATAATTTATGTAAAACATTATTTTGGATATGTTTAGAAGTTTGTTCATAAAATTACGCTTATAATCCGCTGAGTCAATAAGGTTCTTCCACCAACAGCATTTCGTGAACCTCAAAACTTAGTTATTCAATCGGTTGCTAACAATAAGATATTATTGAACTGATAACAGTTAACTGCCAGATTCAACAAATTGGAACACAAACAATATTTCGAAACCGAAAATGTATTTCAAACCTAATAAATATCCTCCAGAAATTTTTAATGAACTGTAACATATTCCAGCTTCACGAAACATTTGCAGTCTGGTTGTATTACTGGTTTCGGACATGGAACAAGACGTTACAAACCGTATACACCTCCCGATCCCGAGATTCCACGCGCTTGATTAGTGCGAGAGATCGACCAGGGCTGCAACCGGTTTGGAAATCGAATGAGTGGAAGATTCATCGCTGAGAGCAGATGCTGCCTGGTCGGCGTTCGCCATGCGCACTCGCGAACTCACGCGATCCTGCGGAGGAAATCTGACACTGCTCTCCCACGCACGCAAAGACGTTTTCGTAAACCTGTTCGTGGGACGCAATAGTGGCACAACTAAAAAAAATTAGGTGTTGAGATAAATGCGTTTAAAGTTTAACTTTGTATTGAAATGCTTTATTCTTGCATACACATATTTGCCATTTGTTGGTGGAATACTGTACTGTAAGAAATGCTGCTTTTGCTGCTGAAAGGTAGACAAATCAGCAATTGTGGAGAGTGCATCAACTCAAAATTCGTATTTTCAAAGTTGTGGCACTATTGCTGCCATCGAGCGACGCAGACTTAACGCAACCAAAAAGGGAAACGAAAAGTCACTCTTAATGTTCGGCGTCTGTTAAGGACTTAGTTGACCGCCATCTTTGATGAACAATTGAAACAAATAAGTTTTAGCTGAAGATGGTGGATGAGTACTTCCAATCCAAGAAAAGTGTTTCTTTTTTATATTATTTTTTTCTTATAAGAAGGAAGTATTACGAACAGTTTTGAACTACACACGGTCAGTATCTCAAATGACGGACTTGGTATAGTACAAACCGCGGTTGACGCCTTTATTTGTGATCATGAACAGTATCAATTATTTGCTCTTTATCGCGCTAATTGCGTTAGTATTGAGGCAATCCCGTCGTTGAATTTGCGAATTACAGGTTCTTTAGCCTATGTCAGTCTTGTAATACCATCATGACCTTACATGACAATACTGATCTTTCGCAGCTTCCATTATTGTCTGTTTAATGCTATCATAAATTTCTTGTCCTGATAAGATCGTCAAAGTGTATGTTAGTTTCCTACTCCTATTCCTATTACCTTTCACGTAGCTCTCTAGAGGGATTCTCATTCTCTTCTTCTTACCTTAAAATATTTTCTATATTGTTCGTAGGGTGTTTAGCTCTCTGAAACAGTATTGCACTCTGAAACAGTATTTCATTGTGTCCTTTTTATTTAATCCTTTTTGTCTTTGACTCTTTTTTTAACATTTCCTCTTCTATTAACTCCATCCATTTGATTATTTCCACCTTGAATCAAGCTCACATTTCCAAAGCTTCCAGCCATCTCTCGTCAATTTTCTCACTATCCATGCGTCTTCTGCATATAAGTGAACGCTCTAAGCGAAGCATTAAACTAGTATTCATAGTATTGCTATAGAAGGCTAGAGGGGTTGTTGAGAATGTTTTAGGAAGGGCAAGAGTAAAATATCAGCCGTTATAACGTAGCTATTTTATTTGTATTTTTCTCTACTGATATATAATGACTGATCTATAAGTTTATTCATCTCTATTCCTTGATCGTTTCATTCAGAATGTAATATCACGTATGTTCATAAGCAATGACACAACCATTACCAAACAGATCTATCCCTCTCTAATCAATATTTTTCAATGTGACCTGAGTCTTCTAAAATATTTTACCAACGCATTAGTGAGACAAGTGTAAAATGGGCCAGAATATAAAACAACGAACTTCTCTAGAGAACATCACGTTAACATACGTGATTCGCAAGAAAATTCATATAAAGGAGGGGGCATTTACTGATAAACAAAACGAAGCCTGAATGCCCTGAATCTCCCTTTTGTCATCGCTGCTCTTGAAAGGAGCGCAGAGCAAGAAATGGCTTTTCAAACGTTCACTGACTCGTTCCGCGGGACAAACGAGCGGGAAGCATATCGTTAAGAAAAGCAAGAAAGAAAAAAAAAAACGTAAAATAAATCCCGCGAAGAAATCGACGAAAGACTCCAACAAGGCGGCGCAAGAAAGCGCCTGAAGCGAAACGAAGAAACAAAATGCCCCCGAAAGCAGCGCGACCACACAATACCCGCATCGGGAGGCGTTGCGTCAGAAAACGACCAATCCGAAAATAAAAATCTCGCGGGAATCAGAATAAAAAGGTTTACTTTAAAAAGACAACGTAGTGGAGAACATTGTAATGGTATTACGATTCGCATTATAAAAGCGTACGATGGAAAAGAAAATACAAAACGAATACATGGTTCCAGATAAGTCAGAATTTCTCACAAAACGTTCATGAATTGTATGTATTAATTTTTCCCGCACATACAGAACGTATTTGCATTTCTTTCACTCTTTAATATTACGTTCCAGATAAGTCAGAATTTCTCACAAAACGTTCATGAATTTTATTTATTAATTTTTCCCGTTTGTACAGAACGTATTTGCATTCTTTTCACTCTTCCATATTATGAGTTTAACTTTTCAACGTGTGTAAATTCAAACAAAAATAAAATGACTGTTGACTGTACAGAATATAGCGTTTAAAGTCAAATACTAATTCCCTCGGCTTTCGCATGTTAATCCCAGGTAAACAAGTGTCGGATATGGTAACTCCTTAAATCATGATAAAAATACTACAAATATTCTTTGAAGATAACACTATTATCGAGTACAAAAAGAAGTGATTTCCGTCACCGTTCGGTTCATCAGTAACTTACAAACTGAATACAACCTCTCATACATGCACTACACAGCATATCTATCGTGGAACTTCTAAGAAAATTTCTTCCAAAGAATCCAACTCTCACTATTGAAGCTCGGCAAGAAACCTAATAATCGGGCGAGAATAAAAAGCAATACCCCTAGGTCCATTCTTTAAAATATTTATTTAACGGAATCTAAATGCAAATTACGAGGTGCTCCAAAGTATTCTCTTTCTTTCATTAGATTGTAAGCTGGAGTAAGAATAAATTCTAATCCATTGATACATATGTACAGTACTTTAAAACTTCGGTATATAAAAACATTTAAAACCAGGCAATTGCAATCACAAAGAACTTTAAAACTTGGGTATTTAATAATGATAGTGTTTATTTGGAAGATATTCGTCGAAAGTACGAAATTGTAAGCATATGGTATTTTTATTTACTTATCTTTCGTGAAGAAAAGTTTAGTAAAAATAGAATATAACACTCTTTCAAATTACATATGTTTGATTATCATTTAATTATTCGAACTTGCGTGGTAAGTTATCATGTACAATAAACCAGAAAATGGTAACCCAAAATTGTCTCCCAACAGGCACAAATTATTCTAAAAATTGCTGAATCTCAAACAGAAACTAATTACTCACGAAAAGCGTTTCAAACAAACGGATACTACAGCCCACACCGGAAACGTCCTGCCGGAAGCAAGACACTGCGTCGTTGAGAAGTGGGGGGGGGGGGAGGGCACAACTACTTTCCTCATGCCGCAGTTCTCACGAACACGGTGGAAAACCTGTGGAATTTACGTTTACACTTTAAGAGGTCAAAATAAAGGAGTCTCTCCCTCTAATCGGATAGAAAGGTCCCATATTCTTGACTGCAACATACATTGTATCTCGTGGCTTCGTAAGGTTGTCATGTCGCTGACCAAATACCCCGAATCACGTAAGTATAGTAGACGCGACACAATCAGCTGTTGCTGCAGGTTGCCTTTGTTGAACTCGGTTCTCATTTCCAGTGTTCTTAAGACACCTATGCATGGTGCAAGACGAGAAATATATGACTGTTGTCACTAGTTTGACACACTAAAGATATGCAGGGATTAAGAAATTTAAGAAACTTACTTATCGTCTTATGTTACAATTTTTCTCAGAGTTGATCTGTTCAACATGAAAAGTGTTTATCTAAATGGGAAATCTTGGTGGTGAAGGACCTGACTTGTAAGGCATAAATCAAGGCAACATGTGAGATCTGTTTCCCATAGCTCACGCAAAATTGTACGCTTGCATTTCGAAAATAGACTATTTAATGATCATTTCGCACTTGTGAGAAATAAGATCATTTTCGGGTAGTATTTTCTTTTTATCCTTTGAGGAAATATTAATTAACATTGCTTCGCGAGGATTGCTCTAATGTCTAATTATAACTTATTAACAGTGTATAGTTTCGATATAATCGCTTTTCAACCCGTTGAAACGCGATAGAATTGCTTTGACACTTGTTTTATGTTAAAGGTTAGCGATGAAAACAGAATCAAGATTTTATATTAGATATGTTTCTTACAACCATGATTACACAGTATTAGACGAATTAATTAATTCAAACATTGAAATAATATATCTTGACTGCTTCAAAAATGTCCTTCCTGATATTTCAGGATACTGGCAGAATAGGAAAAATAATTTTATTGCGAAAATTGCACACATTTAGTATATTACACTGAGTCTTATAAATGTACACTACTATAATGTATAAACATTGAATTGATATCAATTTAGCTTTAAATTTATCTCAGTTATCCCGGATAATTATCTTGTGACAAGTAGCACTTCAGCACAGTTTCTGTGGCTAACAACTACATGTACAACTGTGTTACCAACATATTCTGAATACGGGTGAAAATAAGGAAACACAACATGAATTCGTTTTGTGGTCGGTTCTGAAGGCTTCCAATTTCCAAATAACACGAGAGTGGTATGCACAAAAGAGCAGAAACATCTGACGAGAATGCACCTCGCGAGGCACGAGAAGTGGTCTCGAGAAGAATCAACAGGCAAAGATGGACGCTTTGAAGACTTCTCAATTTTTAATGGCATGCGTTACGTCATTCTCAATAATTAGTGACTTTGTTTTGTTTGCCTTTCAATTTCGTTGGCATCCAGGAGATGCTCGCAGGGGCCCAGAGAATAGCCATACTGTTCGGAGGTTTCAATGAACTTCTTTGAACATTGTAAGAGAAATATGAAATTATCATCATCTGTATAAGAAATAAACCCTTAGTTGTGTTGGGAAGTAACGTGTGACGTTAACAGTCTTCAAAAGCGTTTGTTGATAGATATCAATTTCTAAAATAAAATTTTAGAAATCGTCACATCCTGAAAAACGGTTACAATCTGCCTTTCAAGTAACGGTTGCAACTAGTATGTCACTTCTCATCAAATATCAATCTAAAATGAACACTTCAGGTAACAGGAGATGGAAAATATTTTGTTGCTATGATCGCATTTTCTGGGAAATTAAAACACTTATACCTTTACTTTCCAATTAGTTTAAAGGAGAATTGTAATATCACAACGCATCAATACGACTTATTAAGAAAAAAATCTGAGTAGAATTGGAACACTATTCAACATTTTTCCACACACTAGATTTTATAAGACTTGTCGTATAATTTCTATTAAAACAAAACTTGATATCTTGAGACATTAATATTCGTAAGGGGATAATAATTTTGTTAACTTGGAAATTCGCTGTTACATGTGGTCAAAGTTTCAATTTCACTGATAAATTACAATCCCAATTCCATAATTCGATAAACACTATCCAATTCGCAAAAATGTAGACAAAAAATGAATCCTTGAAGACGACGGAATGAATACAAACTATTAGTTTTCTCAAAATCCTTCCCCAACGCTATTCGGAAACAAAGCACTAATGACTAAAGGAGATCATTAACGGCGCCCATGCTACTCCCACTAAATGGAGCATCCATTAGTCCCAGCGACCCACGAGTAAATCGACACACGCGCGACGGAAGTGTGACTAAGCGCAAGCTTGCCAACGTTACAAACACAAATCTCTGTTGCGGCGTCTCTTGACTTCTCAAGTGGACAAGAGCAAAACAATGGGCTCCATCGAGTTGGTCAACAATGCAACGAAGGTTGTTGTGTCTCATTCTGACATGTTTTCGTGTACCATTTAGTCGACCAGCTACAGGACGTCGTTGGAATTATTGCGTGACACAAACGTCACACTGTTAAGACTGTAGGATGCGAAGTTGTTGAGTTTTAATGTATACGCTCTGAAGTTTTAGTTGTGACTAATGAGCAATGAAAAATAATAAATGGTTCCAAAGTACCAGTGCGTGCGACACATTTATTTTACTAATGCCGTCTGCTTCGAACTGATTTCCTAATTTCTATGACATTACTAACATATTTTCTATACTAGCATTGTCTCATTTCAACTAATTCGATAATCCCTTATCCTGCATTTGTGTACGAAAACGTATGCCGATAAGGCCAAGTAAATTCATACTAATTGACTAAGAAGTGTTTGTAACAATATCTACATTTAAAAACAATTCTCATGACAAAAGATAAACAAAGAATACAATTGAATATCACTGCATTTGAAAAAAACTATGTTCCATTATATGCAGATGCTTTGATTTATATTCTGTCATTTTCTTCAAAGTGTTAACTTGACACTTGTGTAAATAAAATATAATCTATTTATGCCATTAAATTTACTGTGTATGTTGGAATTGCGCTATAATGATGGAGTTGCTTGTCAAATGTCCCTTGCTTACAATCCCAACAAGCCTAAAAAGGTCTTGTAACAGCTGGGCAGGATGCAGCCAATCAAACGCTTACAGAACGCTCCATCCAAAATCTCTCTATTAACCTCTTCACGGAGCCGCAAAGAAATTCCTTCCGTCGGGAGATGACTGCGGGGTTCCTCGCTGAGTTCCCATAACTCACTGGAGCCCAACAAGAACCGCCGCCAGCGGCCATCGAAGCCCCTTCAAAGGCCCGGGCATCCGCAAACACTCGGAGAGGATATTAAAAAGAATCGAAAAATCACCGCTGGAAACTAAAAAGCTCCCGCTGTTATTCTTCCTTCTAAACTGCTGGCACTTCATAACGCTGGCTTTCAGACGCCACCGGCAAGAATATGACGGCGTGTCATGGCGACGGAAGCTGGAATTTCTGCGTTGGAAGCACTGCGAAGGAAAAAGGAAGCATCGTGTCGTTCGTCTAAATATCGCTCTCACTTAGTTCGTTCTCATAAACAAACTTAATATGCATGAAGGCAACTGGACCATGCCGTGATATAAAAAGAAGCAGATAATATAAATCATCACGAAAAAATTGAATTATTAAAATAGCCTCGAAAAATATAGCTATGAAGAAATTAATCAAACGCATGTGAAAGAGTTATCACTATTCATTAAATATCTGTTTTTTAATGTTGAAGTTCGAGAATATTTTAAATGTATTTTTATTCAATGAAATACAAAATTGCATGAGTATATAAGCTGTAAGGTCATTTGTTACGTTTTTTAGGTATTCATTAGAATGAACGTTTTGATAATCAGTCCCCCGTCGTGAAGAAACGAGGTACCAACAATTCTATAATTTATGCACGTTTTCAGTTCCTATTACATTTTTAGAGCGTGTTGTACATCTCTGCCCGCTAAACATTTTCCTTCATTATCTCCTTAATAATTTGCTTCATTATTAGGTTTCTCACAACCCAACAAATATTTTACATGTGAATTTTTTGCCTAATTTAAATTAATGAAAACTCTTTGAGTAACTGGAAGTACGGCACATCAATTTGAATTCCTTTATTCAATGGTAGAAACTAACATTTTTGTAATAGAAAATCTTAAACAGAAATGTATTAAAAATGAATGCGAGAGGAGAAAATCAAGATACGGGCCATGTAAATAACGCCTAGCTTTAATCGCCTTTATTTTAAAAATAATTAAATTCTTGGAATTCCAATTAGGTACTTTAATCACAATAACCGGTATTCTGAAAGGATGCACCGAACAATGAGTCTGAGTCATCACAGCAGTTGGTGATTGTAACTTGGATTCAAAAATTCTAAAATTACATAACTTATTTCTTCCAATAGAGAAGGTACAGTATTCTATGTCATCTTTGTAACACGTAACAATTTTTTTATAGCAAGAATCCTTCAGAAGTAGGTTTATTTCTCTCTCTCAGTCATCACTTCTCTATTCACTAAGTATTAATTTGTAAGTAGTAAAAGTATTAACTACAATGAGGAAGTATTTATTTTCAGAATCGTTGACTGAGTGCTAGATCAACAATCACGATATCTTTACTACAAGAGCACACGAGCGCTGCTTGGTTCAACAACCTTTCTTGGTTATCAGCATAACACTCGACGCATCGTTTAAAGATGTTCCCTACGTGATAAACATTGCACAATCTAATACGCAGCAAATCTTACTTTCAAACACTTCTATCTTATCGGATTTCCTTCACTACTCGCATGCGTCTTAATTAGGGATGCAATATTTTCAAAACAATGTCGATGTTTTCAAAACAAAGTATTCAACATCGATTTTAATCCAAATTTTTTTACATCTTTGTATATATAACTAATAATATAGACGATATTTTATATTAAGTTAATGTAGAACAGTAACAAAAAGCTTTAATAATTTTCAGATGACTCTACATTGAACATTCTTCAGAGGGAAATAAAAAAATAGGCAAGTTTTCGCAGATAAATATACTCAAAGTTGTGTTCATCTATCAGGGAATAAAAGTTTTGTTAACTTTTCTGATCACTTTTTGGCTTTCCTCCGTCAGTTAAATCTCAATTATAAATTAATAAGCACGCCCTCCGTCCAATTAAATCTCAATTTCTGCGCGACGGTTCATATTAGAAGTAATAAAAGCGGGTTTAAAAGCATTGATGTTGAAAAATATCGATGGCTTTGTGACGGTGTATTAATTAGAGTGTTTCCACGGCAAAGGGTTCATCAATCGACCGCAAATATCGAACTTCTGCACGGGCGCAGATGCACAAAAGCGATGCGCAACCCGAACTGCGCATGCGCAGATCGATAGTGCTGTCGATTGCCGAAACGTTTCACTGTGCAAAAACTGCCTACTAACATCGATGATTACGCAAAATCGATATTCGCAAACATCGATGTTTTGGTGGCAATATCGCATCCCTAGTCTGAGCAGCACCATGGTAGAAAGAGTACCGAATTGCGCATGCGCAGAAGATCGGTAGTACTGTCGATTGCTGAAACGTTTCCCCGTGCAAAACCTCCCTATTAACATAGATAATTTCTATTCAAAATCGATATTCGCAAACATCTTTGTTTTGTTGGCGATGGTGTTATTGTGTCTTTCCTGTCTGAATCCCATGGTGACTTGGTGCCATGATGGTGGAGCAGTACCATGGTTTCTTTCCACCCCGAGCAGTACGAGACTTCGCGGAGTGGGCAGAGCGGAGCGTTCCGTCGTCAGCTGTAAACAAAGCGAACAGCGACGCAGAGCGAAGCGCTCTCGACGGCGCAGTCTCTCAGCCTTGCGCACGCGCGCCGAGAGAACAATGCGCGGTCGCGTGGCGAAACGCGCCGTCGGGCAGCGCGCGAGGGCGAGACGCGGCGCGGCGCACGCACGCGTCCAGGGCAGCCGTTGCGCGCGCCGACATTTCGTTGTTTTGCAATCGCGTACGTTTGGTTTCATTAACAACGTGACAGACTAAGTAAGTGTACGCACAGGGGGACCAGACAAGCCAGTGGGGGGGGGGGGCGTGGTCCCCTTGAAAATTTCGTGAGCGGTACCGAGGTCCTATATAATAAATCATTTTATTTCCGTAAGTGAACAATTCCAGATTTTTGAGATGACAGTTTGCGAAAGAGACTCTGTAAACCATCTGGCAACCCTTCAAGCAACTCAACATCAAACTGTATCAGTTAAATTATTTCGTTCTCCTTATTTTCCTATTAAATATAATATGTCATTTCTAAATAAAAAAGGTTAACAGAAAAGGAGGTCCAGTGCAGGGCAGGGGCGTCCAGAAATTTGATGCTCTCAACTCTCTTGTTTAGGCTCCTTACGCCTATGGAGTTAGACGTAGAAGTCTCGGGACACTAGCGATTTAGAAGTACGATTTTACTACTCTATTTTATTCCCTATGGAGTGGCTTGTGGTGTTAGCTCGCCTTCTGCCGCTGGGACGGGGCGGACGACCCACGCCTACTTCACCTAAAACACCTAACTTCAAGAATTATTTTAAAAAAACACATTTTTTATTTGGAATATTATTATTTCAACTGTCAGTCGCCACGGAACATATTTCCTTCAACACCTGCGAATGTAGCAAATTAAAATGCGTCTAAAATGCGTAATGAGACTTCCTCGTTACCTTGAAGAATTGCAAAGCGCACTATGGAAAGTGGCTAGTTTGCCCAATCCCGTGTGCCTGTCGGTTCGTTAGCTCGCCTTAATGGGGATTATGCGCCATTAACAATGCGCTGCGACTGGCGAAATCGAGAGCAGCGGACGAAATGCTCATTACACGCCGCGCGATAGCCAGCACGCACTCGCCACGTCGCTGCAAGCCCGGCTTCGGCAGAGTTGCCACATTGCAGGGTTAAGAAGATTTCAAAAGTTAACTAGGAAAGTATCAATTGCACCAAATTTTGACGTATTTATAGAGAAATAGTGGTCTCTGTGATATGAAGAAAGACAGTATTGGCATCATGCTACCATCTAAAGTAAGTGAAGCAGCTAGATTCAGAGGATTTATAAAAACGTCTATGAGTGAAATTGTCTCGATGGGTGATGGTACGCTATTTTGGCAACATTGTCGGTTTGTTGTAGGTTGTTCAGAAACAATTGGAAAGATCTGAAACAGCAAAGCTTACGAGGAATGTGTCAAGAAGCACTAGAACCTCTGCTCTCACATGTTGTAAATATACTTAAAAAACAGACATTAAGAATTCTCCAAAAACTTTCGCAAAGCATTGACGGCAGTCAATATTCTTTTGTTGGACGGTATACATTACTTAATTAACAACAATGCTTTACTTAACTTACAAGCTCTTTAGGCAAACACCGTAGCAAAAGCGGTTAAGATGAATTCAATTACGCCTTATTTTACGTGTCGAGGCTCTGTACTGGTGCTCTGCATTCTGACGACAACAATATTTCTCGAGTCTCTCGAGACTCCGAGTCTTGCAAACCGCAGTCGGATTCCTGTCAGTCGATTTCTGGCAATCGACCAGGCGCTCGGCGATGTCGGGCGGTAACGTGCGACCGGGAGCTCGCAACTGGCTGCCACAGACGGCCAAACTCATGGCACCGACAGTAGCAAGATGCACTGGTCGGTGAACGCAGACCTTCACCATTGCGTCAGGCCTGCTCTTCAGGAGGTAGCAATAGAGCGACGGACAGGATATTTTAATTTCACTCGAACGCTGCTTTTAGACTTGAGGATCTTTTAAGTAACGGAAATTATTACGAATATGGAATGAAATGAATAAGAAATGAATATTATTATGAATCATTACGAATATTAAACACAGAGTGTTATTTTGAAAAGTACGTATGTTTGGGAAAAGGTATTGTAAAACTAATATGAATGTCGATAAATTACTAGTTCTCTAATAATAAAAATCTTAAATTTCGTTCATGGGCTAATTAACGAATTATATATTCAAATGCATTTAATGTATTATTCGCTCTGCAGTAGTCTTCAGTGAAAACAAAAACCGTTCTCGCAAACTGTTCATTTTCACGTGGGGCGTATCATTAGAGGCTGTTTTCAAGCACGCAGGCAGATAGTACGACTGCGCTGTTGACTCGGTTCCCGCCGCCATAAAGCCCCGGCAGTTGTCTCAATTGCAGCGACGGCCGACAGCGACGGTTGTTTCGGCCGCCAACTCGTGCTCCGCCTTCGTCACTTCCGCTCCCGCGGTTTCTCTGACTTCCCGTCGCCGACTCGGCCGGCCGCCGCCTACGCCATCTCCGCTGTTGACACCGACGCCGCCTTCCAGCACGGCCGGCACCGCGGCTCCGGGCGTCACTTAAATAGCCTCGCTGGGGCAATGTCTATCGCGAATGAAATATAATAAAATAGGCATAATGAAAGGGGTTGGGAAATTACCGTAATAAAAAGTATATAAATTATTAATTATTAATTAAATATTTTCTCTTTCACGAAACTTCCCTTTCACTACTCAGTATAACATATTAATTAAATATTATTAATTATTATTATTATTAATTATTATTATTATTATTATTATTATTATTATTATTAATTATTAATTAAATATTTTCTCTTTCACGAAACTTCCCTTTCTCTACTCAGTATAACATATTCAGTTCTATTAATGTTCGGCCCTAAGCCGCCATCCTGATTGAGGTTTTTCTGGGTTTACTCAATCGCTTAAAGCGTATGCCGGGATGGTCCCTAGATTTGTTCTCCCAGACGTAAATGTACAGCTTGTCCTCCCCTCTTAAAATGTTACTACTCTAAATGTATGTAAATTCAGTGGTTAGGCGGAAGAGCAGGCCCTATGGCCTGAGCCTCGCCATCAATAAAGACATTATTATTATTATTATTATTATTATTATTATTATTATTATTATTATTATTATTATTATTATTATTATTATACATCCACACAAGAGGAAAAAATGACGAAGTGAGAGAGCACGAGTGTATTGAAGCATGAAAGTGCATTGGTATATTTTAGTTGGTGAGTGACAATTAGTTTAAAAAAAATCAATGTATTTTTTCATACTTTGAAATAATCGCCATACCTCTCTGTAACTCAATTTTATTTTTACCCAATCTCCTCTTTGGAGATTACGCATCGTCCAAAAACTACATCATCCGTATAAGATAAAGTTTAGTCACAGGACAACAGTTTTACCATTGTTGAAACGTTAATCATAAGCACTACTCTTGATCACGAATAGTAGAGCTCAAGTTTCGAACATCATTATGAGAATGAAATTTCACACTTACGTGATTATCATGGCATGTGCTATTTTATTGCATCTGATGCAACGTTCCTGTGCATCGTAAGGCTCTTATTTATTCGTAGATACAGATTGCTTTTTATATTATTTTTTTATGTTGTTTTTATATTTTCATATTCTCACTAAAATCCTCTAGTCGGAGCTTCTTCAAAAGTTAAATGCACCACTGTTTATTACCTGTTTGTAAATCTGCCTAAAATCGCATTTCTCATCATCTCCCAGAAAGTCACCCATTTTTTTCATTCTTCTCTGTATTGATGTGAATAAAATAATGAATAAATGTTTCTACTTCGTAGTTAACTTCTACATGTAAAAGATAGTTATTCATATCTTATTACCGTTGCAAGCTAAAAATTAACACAAATTTTATTAACAATTTATTCAAAAATTGTATCTACTGCAAGTGAATTTATTTTAAGCATATTCACGAGTAATTATTTCTTCATTTCTGCTCTGCCCTGATTGAAAATGAGTATGTCCTCTAATGATCCACCAAACGAATTGTTCGAATATTCAGAGATATCCGGTTGTTTCTGCCTTTAATTGACACACGTGCGTGAAAACGTGACAGGTTGCGAGACGAACGTGAATAACAATTGGGTTGCGTGCAGAGTACGAACAACATATGATCCTCGCAGATGCTGTAATGACAGAAAACATGCACATGTTTACACGCGACGTGTAGGGTGACAACGAAAAATAGGGCATGCGGCAACGAAAGAATAAGGCGGAAGGGTTAGGTTTAATTTTCAATATTAATACTCATCTATTCATCATATTGATAATGCATCAATAATTTCAAGGAATTCGGTACTTATAACTAGTTGCGCGTTTAAATAATATCGTGGGGAAGTGATGTCTCAATTTGAAAATGATAGGTAATTATTTCGTTAGTACGTTTAAGGAATTGGATATATAAAAATATCCGCGAATATGTAATATACTTTTCATAATATTTTTGAGGAATGGTACTCTTAAAATGACAAATGAGTGATGTAGAAACATGCATTAAGATTGTTATTAGTATCTCACTGTGCAATTCACGACATCAAATATTGGTCTAGCTAATTTTATTGAATATCATTTCTTACTTTAAATTGTACTTACATGTAATACTCTTGGCTACGCTATCAAACAACTACGGTTTCTGGCAACACCTGTGTATACTAACCATCTCACATATTTACCTGCAGTCAGTGACGCGCTTCTAACAAAGTATGTTTTGTTTGCATATCATCAAGCCGCACAACTGCGACTACACTTCATAGCAGCGAAAGAACATGCAGAACCATACAATTAAATGAAATTTTGCACAACAAATTATGTGAGATTTCCTCAATTGAATACATTAAATATTGATTTTGCGTTTGAATATTCATTTGTTCGGAGCTTAAGATTTAAGATCAATCGTGGATGCCAGAACCAAAAGAGGACAATACTTGTAAAATATAGTCATTAAGGCGAAATAGTTGATCTTTCAACGCAACATGATTCAAGCACTATAATATGAAGTTCAGACTCTTGTAAGGATGTTTCACATGATTAATAAATAAAGATCTATAACACACAATGCAGAAAAGCAGGAGTTGATTACGTATTAATCGCAATAGTCGAAAATTAGACAATCTCGTATTGTCCTTGTAAGTTCAGATTCTGTGAAATGCTTCTATAGTTTCTAGTCTTGGATATAACATATCTTTTTTCAAATAAAGTGAAGTTCTGAAGGTGTTCTGTTGATAATCTTGCGGATACATAAATGAGGTCTACAAAGCCTGCAAATAACACTGTTTGAAGAATTCGTGGTGTTTGCTGCCCTCAAAGCGTCATTTATGACTAATTACGTACGACAAGCACTTGTCACGACGATATGTACTTAGGAAGAGAGCGATTTAAGTGTCCACATTGTATTTGGTATTGTGCACATCGGAGATATTTCTGACAATATTGTGCGTTACCATTCTGGAACAATAATACATCTCTAGCGACTCCAAGGACGAGCGCAAGCTGCTGCAAAATATAACACGTGAATTGCTCCAAAGCCCTCCTAAAGTAGAGGCATTCTTACCGGACAATATGCGAGTTTTATACATTTGGCATTCAGAAACAAATTCGCATTAAGAAATCTCAACAGCACGTATGTTTAATTATTATAATCTCCGTGTCTGCGTCATGCTGTCACAAGAATCAACTAAGTAGGTCATGCCAAAAAAAAAAGTATCCAGCAAGTGGAAGCAAGGCGTGGCTTTGTCCATCGCCGGCACGAGGGCCAAGAGCACCAGCCAGGCAGCGGCCCCACACAAAGAGAGCCGTTTCCGCCCTAATGTTGTCGTTTACGCGCCTGACAGGGACAGCGAGCAGATTGCCAGCCGGTGACTGGCAAATCAGGCTCCCCCACCCAGTTCCCTGTACCGTCTCTCCCATTGGCGTCAACGTCGCGAGCAACGGCGCGTCAAAAGCGATCGGTAATATTTGGGGCATCCCATGCTCCTAAAATCTACACACATACTTTTCAATTCCAGGTATCACGTTTCAACTTTTATGTATAAATTCAGACGAGGATTCACGAGGAAAGGTTTGAGGGATGAGGTAAATTTCCTCTTCTAAAATTTTTCAGTAACTATTAATTTCAACTTGTGCGAAAATTTCAAGTAAAAATATTATCGGATAATCATTAAAACGAAAAAAATCGTATAGCAGCATGAGCTCAGTATAGTCTGTGACATTTTACAAAATTTATAATATGACACATTCGACCAAAACATTTAGAATGTCCTCTCCCAAAATTTGTCTCTGGCTCCGTCCCTGATAAAATATATGTTAAATGTTAAAATATATGATAATTTGTCAAACATTTAATAATCATGATCAGAGAACTTGAATTAAAAAAAAGTTACTTCAAAAAGAATACCACAACAGAACTCATAATCCCTGAAATATTTACATTGCAAATTTATTTTGAACATTTGGAAAACATATTATACTTATATTAATAATTCAATAAAACGATCTAAAGTTCTGGAATATTAAATGATTTATATTAAAAATTTATAATTTATAAATATATTTTTGAAATTTATTATGGGAAATAAGCAAAATATATGATTTTTTAAAGCCTTTTTAAATAAGAACATTTCATTCACAGCTGGTTTTCTCTCTTCTGCATCAAAACCCATCCTCTTCTACTAAATTTTCCCTCATAAGAGCTCTCTGGTTTGTGACGAGCCTTCTTGCAACCAATGAACTTCCGTCATGCGCATGGTACGATCATCGTACGACTCTGTGACACATTTTTGTTTCGTAAGGACACAAGTAGTTTTGCTTGTAAAGCACTTGGAGCTGCATATCTGCATATGAAACTTTTTCGAATATCTTAACCAGGCAGTGTTGTGAAGAAGAGATGAAAGAAAACGATTTACCCTATTACTAAGCCATGTTTGAAAAGTCGGATCTCTTCCGCCTCTCCCGCTCGCGTCGTCACCAGCCCGACTTCCCCATTCTTTAGTTGCCCAGAAAAGCGATGGGCAATATTTTGGGTACCCCAAACCATTACGTACTACATACTTTTGAAATCCAGGGAAGACACATTTGAATTTTCAAGTATAAAATACATGTTAATTGGTAAAATTTATTATTTCTACACACTTTTAATGGTCATGATCAAAGAACTCCAATTTTTGTTATAACAATTACTTCAAAAGGAATATCTCAACAGATCTCATAAGCCGTACAATATTTACGTACACATTTATTTAATTTACTTGAAAAAACGTATGAAATTGATATTGAAAATTCAATAAAACTTCTAAAGTTCTGAAATATTGAATTATTCACAGTTATATACTTCTACCATAATTATACTTTTGATAAATATTATACCAAATACTAAAAATATATGGTTTTAAAAATCTTTTTAAATAAGATCATTTCATTCTCAGCTGATTTTCTCTCTATTGCATCAAAATCAATATCACCCATTTACAAACCCTCCTCTTCTACATTTTCCTTCGAAAGAGCCTTCTGATATCTGACTAGCCTTCTTACAACCAATGATCTTCATTGGCGACATGGTACCATCACCGTACGATTCTTAACACATTTTAGTTTCGTAAGGGACCCAAGTACTTTTGCTTGTAAAGCACTTGGAATATATCTGCATGAGGAACATTTTCGAATATCTTAACCAGTCACTTAATGTGTTGTGAAGAAGAGATAAAAAAACGATTTCCGAACTCATGTTTGAAAAGACGGTACGATAGTTTGCGCAATCTTTTCAGCTATTGGCGATTTATATCTAATAATTTTACGTCCATTATTTGTAAAGATCGTTCACACGTTAATGCGTGGAAAACAGCCATGAATTTCTTTATGGATACCTAAGACTACGTTATTCGCTATCTGGGATTCATGAAGACGCAAATATATAGGTTCATCACATTAATGAATTTTGCATGGACGACAAAATTACAACTCCCAATGGATACAATTCTGAACTCTATACAACATGCCATCTTTTCCATTTGCGAAATTAGGAGGGCAACAATGGAAATTACAATACATGGAGTAAATCTATAAGAAATGGTTTCAATCATGTGAATAAAGACAAATTGAAGGATAAGCCGAATTATTTCAAATTATTAGGCATATTGACTAAACCATCAAAGTTCGTATTAAGGTGTACTAATATTAGTTTATAAATTGTGTAACAGTATATAACTATATATAAGAATATATAATTAGATACTAATATTAAAGTGTGTACAATTATTATTAATATTGTACGGAATGTTATTTACTTTCTTACATTTAGAATAAGAAATAAAATATGTAATATACATTTCATAGCATATACATGCAGTTATCCTTTTACATTTTTGCTGAAAATACCCATGAGAAAAGTATCTTTCTGCTGTCTGGATCCAATAATTCACTGTCTATGTTTTCCCTCTTCTCTGATAATGTTAATATTTGTCTTTTCTCTCTTCCACCGCACCGAATGCCACAAAGAACTCTCACATTCTCTAGACTGTAGAGCAACATTTTGTTAGCGCAGCTTTTTCCCTCAAATTGGCGCCAAATCACAGCAGTTCTGGGAATCCCCGCAAACGAACAAAGAAGCGAGGCACTTCGGTCGGGCGATTAGATGTGGTTGACAAACCGAAAGAGCGGCAGACTTCACATTCAGCCTTCACATTCGTAGCAGCGGTGGAAACGAGAGAGACTCATGGGAGAGTTCTCGTTATTGTAAGTAGATTTCTTGGTACTTCTTCTGAATTTATTGTCCTTGAGCTTATTTGCGAGTGTAAGCTGAGCTGGTGGTGGCTAGTGCGGTATTTTGTACTCAAGCGGCTATGAGTGCATTGCACTGAGTACTATGAGAACATAGCATTGAGTACTAGGAATTATTTAAAACGCTTTAGGATGTAGGGATTGTAATGGCTTAATGGACTCCGTCCACTCCACATAGTATCTAGTTATACAATTTATGTGTGTAATAATTACCTATTAGATAAAATTTAAACAAATATATGCATTTTGCACTATCTTGTAAAATTGTCATAATGTATTTTAGACAAATGCTAATCTCTTAAATATGGCAGATGACTTAATTCCCAAAGCTTATATTTCATGGCTAGTGTTATTGTTAATAATCTTACGTTCATTGTGTGTGCCACGTTTTTCATCATTACCTTCGCTTCTACAAACCATTAAGTGCTTCATATAGTAGTGCAACGTCTTTGAAACACACTTTGAGTTTTCGGTGACTTCATATTTACACAAACGTTTCACTAAACACGCCTAAAAAAACCACCTCATATACACTGTTTGTTGTCGAGTACCTCATTACTTCAACTTCGCGGTCGGGTAATTCATGCCCCAAAACGGACGAGAAGTGTCGCGGACTCGTTAGAACTTATCCGAGGCAGCCGGCGGGGCCAGGCGGGGCGCGCGGGGGAGTGAAAAGAGGAAGGAAAACATCCGATGATGTCAAAGTGCGTGACGAGGCGGAAACGCAAGGCACCGCGGGGCACCTCCTGCAGAGAGAGAGAGAGAAAGAGAGAAAGAGAGACAGAGAGAGACAGAGAGACAGAGAGAGACAGAGAGAGACAGAGAGAGACAGAGAGAGAGACAGAGAGAGACAGAGAGAGACAGAGAGAGAGACAGAGAGAGAGACAGAGAGACAGAGAGAGACAGAGAGAGACAGAGAGAGACAGAGAGAGACAGAGAGACAGAGAGAGACAGAGAGAGACAGAGAGACAGAGACAGAGAGAGACACGTTGGAAGGCACGGCGCGCAGGTAACGACTGCAGTCCGCTCTGCGTGTGACTGAAGGCGGCTGGCTCGATGCCTTTTCAGCGCTGTCGTTGTAAAGCGCAGGAAAAAAAATAAACAAATTTAAAAGGAGAACGAAGAACTACGTTGGAAGGAAAAGATGTTTACGGTTTTCAATTTTGTTGTTGTAGATTTAGTTGGTTGGCTTTTTATGTGCGCCGAGTGCATAAATGAGCATCGGAACAAACGATAATAATAATAATAATAACAATAATAACAATAATGGTAATAATAGTAATGATAATAGTAATGATAATAGTAATAATAATAGTAATAATAATAGTAATAATAATAGTAATAATAATAGTAATAATAATAATAGTAATAATCTATTCATTAATTTCTGTAGTAAGTAAAGTAATTTCATTGTACATCACTTAAACTGTCTCAAATATCATCAAGATGGCTGAACCTTATGATTCGTGAGGAAAAAATAATACAATGAATAATTCTTTAATTCATGCACGAGGTCGCAGAGTGAAAAGAAATTACCCTTAACCGGGAGTTGGCCACGGTGCCTTTCGGCCAGACTTGATGCATCCATCATGTGGTGGACGATAAATGATAATTATAATGCTGATATTTTCGTTAAACAGTTAATAGAATTACGGTATCACAAAAATTGAATATAAAGAAGAAACTCCTTCGTGAGCGTACCTTGTCCTCGTGCATTCACACAGTTTTGACTCAAATTCCTTAAGGAGTCGTCAAAAGTCTCCCAAATTTCCCGTCAACTGTGCCTCACAGTTTCCCAATTCTTCCTCAACAGTCTCTTAACTCTCTTTTAACGGTTCCTTGACGATCCATTTATATCCCTCGACGATCCCTAAACTATCGTTCAACTATCCTCTAAGCCTTCTTCAAGCCTTCTTCAAGCCTTCTTCAAGCCTTCTTCAAGCCTTCTTCAAGCCTTCTTCAAGCCTCCTTCAAGCCTCCTTCAAGCCTCCTTCAAGCCTCCTTCAAGCCTCCTTCAAGTCTCCTTCAAGCCTCCTTCAAGCCTCCTTCAAGCCTCCTTCAAGCCTCCTTCAAGCCTCCTTCAAGCCTCCTTCAAGCCTTCTTCGACCCCACACGATTCTATTAAGATTTCGCAACTACCCCTCAACAGTCACTCAACAATTCCTCGATGATTGCTCGTGAATTCGAACGTCACTCGCAGAGACGGAAGGCCAGCGGTCTGACCGCTCAATTCCAAGTCGCTCAAATTTCCCTCTCCAATCGAAGCAAAGCAGCAGCGGGGACAGAAAGGCGGCGATGTGCGCTGCAAACTCGTTCTGCGCGCATGCGCGCGCGAGCGCAGCGTGGCGTGGCCCCGATGCCGCGCCGATCACGGGCCGCCGCGCCGGCGATTGCGAGAAGCGCTCAGGGCTCGCGCTTGGCACACGCCGCGCCGCGCCGCGCCGCCGTCCACCGCCCACCCGCCGACACCGGCCAGCGGCGGAGCGAAAGTCGTCCCTCGAGATGGTTTGCGCGGATTAGCGCTGGAACTGGGCTACAAATCAGTTTGTGTGGAGACGTCGCGTCCGATAGCCGTAGGCCCAAGGATGTGTTTCCAATAGTGGAGGACCCAGGTCAGTAGGTTGGTGGGGGTCTCAAACGTTGCTAACTTTATTAAAAATCCAATTATGAATTTAATAATAGAAGAGACTATTGTTAGGGTTTCGTTTCCTGTATCACGTAAGATTCATTCTCATTGGAGGTCCCAGGGTAGAGAGGAGGGTAGATCCCAAACCAAATATTACCCGGTTAGAGCCAGAAATAATTTTTCTGCACGCCGCACGCGGTCATTGCCATAGCGCTTGTACGCACAGGGGGAATTGTTGTAGCTTTCTGGCAAAACCGGCTTACTACTTTTCAACAACGATCGTTATGTGGCTAACTGCGAGTGCTTCAAACCGCGCGCTAACGGCAATAGTTCACGAGGCGGCACTGGCCAAAAGGTACAGCGACGGAGCGAAAGTTGCTGTCAGGACGGTTTGGACTGGATCAGCGCTACAAATCAATCCCTGTGGGCGTGACAAATATTCACCGCCCCATTACTTCTAGGCTGTCCGGATGACGCCGCGTCGTTGGCAGATAGGCCGACGTTTCGCCTGTCATTTCGCAGGCTTCTTCAGGGTAGTGACACAGTAAAGTTCCGCCTCCGGTGTTATATCTTTTTTCAGCTTAGGGGTCTTAATCTAAACCACGCCTGGAAGTATATTTTTCCACCGATTCCTGACGGCGCGGGGACTGTTCTCCACCGTCCGATCTCTAGGACGGCGGGTGCGAGGTCCGGGTTCGCCCAGACCGCGAACCAATCAGAGGGGCCTCTCCGCCAATCGCGGCGCACTTGCGTTACACGACCCCTAAGCTGAAAAAAGATATAACACCGGAGGCGGAACTTTACTGTGTCACTACCCTGAAGAAGCCTGCGACATGACGGGCGAAACGTCGGCCTATCTGCCAACGACGCGGCGTCACCCGGACAGCCTAGAAGTAATGAACTCGAGCCGCGGAAGCCTACGTATGCAGCCACCGCCCCAAGCACGGTTTTCCATTACTGGAGGGCCCAAGTCAATAGTTTGGTGGGGACTCGAATGATGACACCTTTATTAAAAATCCAACGCTGTATTTAATAATAAGAGAGTGAGTTCTGCAGTTAGGGTTTCGTTTTCTTCATCACGCTGCCACAACATGCTTCTTTTAGGGGAAGACCCGCTTGATAATGTGCAGTTTTTCACGTCGTTACCAGCAAATATATCCCATTGTTTTGTGACGTGGTAACAAACGAGTATCACTAAGGGGAATAACTACTCTAAGAAGTGCGTTCTATTCACGATGTGATTAAGAACAGTGTTAACAGGAAAACACAAACTCCAAAATAGTTGTTCTTGAATAATAGTACTTGAGGTTAGCTAGTGTTAAAACTGTTTTTCAGCATTTCATGTCTAGTTAATCTTTATAAATCTCACTATATTCTTTTAAAATTAGAAATTATTTTAGACAACTCTCGAAATATTTATACTTCTTTAAAACCAACACTATCTGTAACATAGTCATTATCTACCTGACCTTGATATTTTAATAGTAATTGTAATTTGACTTTTTAATAGTAAATACAGAAATATAGAATAGAATTGCATGAATTCCGTTCTATCTTTCTGTATTTTTTTAAGATTGTAAATATAATTTCGAATATCTTTTAAGATGCTGCCATTTGTTTTTCTTTGTTATATCATTATTTTTTCGTGGTTTCATTCACAAAGTTAAATTTTCATCTTTTTAGTATTTTCATAACATTTTTAAAGTTGCGTACTGCATTAATCAGTACATTGTTTTGGCATTATTTGTAGCATTTAAGAGGCCTGCAAACCTGGCCGATGAAACGACTGTAAAAATATTAATATACTTTGTTTGACTTGCCGATTCGAAAATAAAAATTTAAATATTGAAGTGCATACTCATTATTACTTTTTTTGGATTATTTCATGAGAAATAGAAAACGGTCTATTTGTGGTGCATTGATTGCGTAGTCTACATGCAAAAATTAATAACGACTACATGTAGAAAACATTCGTAGATGCAACGAGCACAGCTGACCGAGGTATAACATCCCAACCAATGTAACGTAACCCGCGACTTGTTTACCGCCCGCGGCGTGGGCGCTTAAACGGGCGGTGAGGATTGTGACGGACTGGCACCAGGCGGCGCACACAGGTCGGAATCGGCCAAAAAGTGGACAAAATTAGTAATTTTTGTCCGATCTCTTTGAAAATTTGGATTTATATATGTTTTGGGTCCCTGAATACAGTCCATGTGCCACTTTTTTAAATTTCTGAAATCCAAGATGGCGCATCCAAGATGGCGGACCATTTTTGTTAAATTTCGATTGATGCTACAAAAGCATTAACAAAATTATTCTTTTAACTAATTTTAATTATTCTTAAGTATTTTGTACAATGAAAACATATGTTTTCAAAAGAAAAATCAAAGAAAACAGAATTTTATATCATAAAATTAATATTTCATAAATAAAACCATTTTTGGCATTTATTTATAATAAAATACTATTCTTATTGTTATATTAATATTCTGTTTTGTCATACTTATGACATATTATATATATTTGTTTTAAGATATCACCAATTGTTTGGAAAATAGCAGGTAGAAAGTCTTTTGCTTGATTAAATATTAATATTTTCTATAAAAAATACAATTAAATATAGTATTTTTATAAATTTAAATTTAAAAGGCAAACATTTTTTTGTATGAAATATTAATTTTATTACATAGAATTTTGTTTTCTTTGATTTTTCTTTTTATGTTTTTATTGTAAAAAATGCTTAATAATAATTAAAATTAAATAAAAGAATCATTTTGTTAACGATTTTTTAGGATAAATCAAAATTTAACAAAAATGGTCCGCCATCTTCGATGCGCCATCTTAGATTTTAGAAATTTAAAAAAGTGGCACATGGACTGTATTCAGGGTCCCAAAATATATATAAATCCAAATTTTCAAAGAGATTGAACGAAGATTACTAATTTTGTCCACTTTTTGGCCGATTCCGACCTGTGTGCGGCGCCGCGCTGCTGTAAACTTGTAGAACAACGGCGGGGGCGGGGGCGGCGGCGGCAGTGGCAGTGGCAGGGCCAAGGCCGGCTGACATAACGCGAGCGCTCCCGGTGCAAGGCAAGGCGGGGAACGGCGAAGGCGGCGAGCGTCCGGGTTCCCACAGGACCGAAACGCCTCCCACACCTTAATGCTTTCCTCCCACACCTTATGGCGCTCCTCCCACTGACACGCACTGCACTTCCTGGCCTGTTATTCAATAATATTAGTTTCTTCACGCTCTTGCGTCAAGGATACATCACTCTAACTACTGTATCGTTAGCTGCCTCGTGTCTTGCTGTATGTCTCTCCCTGCAAGGGATGCGACATCGTTGTCGATGTTTTAAACACCAATTTATAACGCCGATATTTTTAACATCGATGTTATATGATGGGTGTTTTACGATCGATGTTTTATGATCCATGTTTTTCCTTTGCCGATGTTTTGTTTCTGAATGAAAAATCCCATGATCACAATACTGTCAAAGTTAAAATATGAAATAACTGATGGTAACACTTAGTTCATATGTTGGGACCACTCTTAGTACTACCTTCGTCGACCAAACTCTCAGGCCCGAGATGACCTCCATGCCCTTGTATTCCCTCTTTCCTCACATTTATTTCGCAAATTGTGATGTGGTTAACAAATACGTTCTGGGCGTAAAGTCCACTCCTTCTCATATCCTTATTCGGCGAATTGATAAACACGCACACTGTGAAATTAAATTTTAATGCACACGAATGTAATGTTAGAAGTTACGAAACCAGGCTACAAAATATCGATGTTGAAAAATATCGATGTTTTTCAGTCGATGTATTTTTAACATCGATATTTGCTAACATCGATGTTTTGTTATCCTTGCGTGGTTTCACGGGCCGTCCCATGTCATGCCGTCGACAGCGTTCCTCCACGATGAAGTGCGTCTCATTCCCACAACTTACCTCCTCTACTATTCTTGCGCATGTGAATGCCATCCAAATACTATTATCATTACTGTCCCAGATTTCATTCTAATACTCGTCCCAATATTCACCAATCTATCATTCTCCATTCTGCACTACGACAACTATATTTTTCTAACTCATTGAAACGTTAGGGCACCCAATTGATCGAGACAGTTTGACAAGGCTTCCGTTCTCCGACCATCACTACGCGTCACAAACTCACTAAGCGAGATGAAAAAATACACGGAGTTGGTCGAGAGCGTTCCAAAATCGTCGCGTCGAAGCGACAACCAAATCTCGAACGGCGGACTGTGCATTGGAGGGCCGCCGCCGCCGCAACCCGCCGCCGCAGGAGCTCCGGGGCCGGCATTACCAGATAATGAGCGGCTGTCGGGTAATCAGGGGCTTCCCAGCGCCCACGCCGACCGCCTGCAACGCCCAGGCGACTCCGCCGCTGCCCTGCTAGGTAGCGAAGTAGTATCGAAAATCCTGCCACTGTTCGGACTCGAACCTAGAACCTCCCGGTCAGATAGACTGCGTGACATCTGTTGATGCCGAGAGCTGTCGCTCCCGATTCCGTTATGTTGATATCGGCAATCTGCCGAACGACTGATATCGGCAGTTTGCTCTTCAACGGGGGGGGGGGGTGAAACTGTGTGTGATATGAGGGTCCTCAATGCATAACGCAGTTAATTTGAACATACATTGAACATTGAATTTTAACAATATATATATACAATATATATATATATAAATATATATATATATATATATATATATATATATATATATATATATATAAATATATATATATAAATATATATATATATATATATATTACAATATATATTAAATTCCTTGTGCTAGGCGCCAAATGTTCTCGCCCGACATGGATGCAAGGGGCATTCACATTTGTCTAATAACATTTTGCGTGCCACCTTAAATGGCACCGCGGGCCGTCAGTTGGACAACCCTGGTTTGTACTAAAGCCTGTCAGTATAGTCACATCATATCTGTAATGCTTATATTTGTTATAAATGACCTAAATACGAAGCAATTGTTTTGACAGTAAAAGAATCAAATATCACTTGTTAAAAATCGTGAAGATTTTATTTAGAAAATAACATCATAACATACGTTTCTTGCGAAAAAAAACTTTTTGACGAGGAACGGAAATTTAATAATGCTTTTTATGTACTTTTCTAACCACAACAGCAAACTACAGCAGGCAATACTACAGTATTTTAGATGACTAAAATGCACCTTTTTACAGCGAGACAGGTATTTTTCAACACAAAAGACTCAAGGTTGTGACTTGGCTTTATGCGTTGCGTCAACTTTCAGAAGGCTACTAGATTATCGGGTACACTTTTAGCAAACAAAAGAAGCGCACACTCGCAACTTCTCAAGGCTACGAGGAGGAAAGTGAAAGGAACGTCAAAAATAAGGTTTGTTTGAAAAAAATGCGGTTAAGGTCTATGGCTGTTCGCTCTTCCGCAGTTCTTTTGTCATCGGAATTCAAACCGAAAGCTGTTTGCTTGGTTTTGAGGCCTCGGCATCTCTCGAAGTCGACGACGTTTGGACCCTTGGCTCCACGAAAATAGTTGCTCCAAAAACTTGAAAATGAAAAGAAAAGACAATTTGATATCTGGGTTCGTAACTAGCAAGACACAATTCTGCAGAATAGCTTCAATAATATCCTTCTGAGGAATAACAAATGGAAATAATTGGATTTGAATATCCAAAAAAACTGAAAACGAAAGATTTTTTGCAAAGTATAGATAGCAGAGTCACTTTCCTGTGAGTGCGTTTCTATAATAATGTATTTTAATGTGAAGTGTCACTGCGGGGAAAATCTGTACGCAGTAAGTGAACAAAAAATTTTATAAAATATTCTAAACAACGATTTTTCATACTTTAATGAATCGAAACGAGATACGACGGGACTTTTAGCGTTCACGTCTCTCACGTTTCCATTATTTAGCGAGTTAACGAAATATAGTATACAATGACAGGAAATTACAGCAAAGGAACAAGATACTTCTTCAGTTATACCCGACCTTAGAGAAAAAATGAGTGAGTGGGCGAAATTGAGTGTGTCCGAGCGTGTAAACACTTTTGTCACTTCGTCCCGTAAGTGTGGCACATGTTATATGGCCGGAGGTGGCGGTGTGCCGTACCTGCTGGAATCCGGCGCAGACCTACTCGCTCGTTTGCAGCGATTTCATTCGCCAAGTATCTCCCACAGTTAGGCACCACCCAAACCAAGGAAAACTCAAAGCTGTGATATAAAAAGAACTGTCTTAGACAAGAGAATTTGGAAAAATGTAACTGGAAGTGACAAATACTGTATTGAACCGATACAAGCAGAGAGTTAACACAAATATATTTTTTCTTGTTAATAACTGTTTTTATTTTGTTTTATTACTTATTTCACGTCCTTATTTGTATGTAGACACTTAATTTTCATCAGATGGCCATATTGCGTATAAGCAAAGATGTGAAGTAAAGGAATCAAACAAAAAGTCACAAATTTCTAGAAAAAATTTTTAATGTTTTAATGCAACGAGTGTAACGTAAACAGAGAACTCACTTTTCATTAATGAAATGCGACACAAACGGCCTTGCAATTCCAGAAATGCCCGTCTTCTGAGACTTCTCTGTGCATTTTTAGAAGTTGGTCCAAGGGCGTCTTCAGAATATACTCGAGTTTGGAAACCAATTGTTTTAATTAATTACGGTCTTATTTAATTTATACATTGATTTCAGTTTGCTTATTTTAATTTAAAACCACTTTGAAACTAAAACATCTGAATCATGTTTTTATTAATCTTTCCACAAATACTTGGACTTTTTTATTCTGCAACTAATTTCAATAAACGTAACCCACCACCTAGGTTTTAAACTTGTGTTTAGTAGTACATTAATTGTAGGTGGTATGCACACATGCCACACATAGCATTAATTATTATTATTATTATTATTATTATTATTATTACTATTATTATTGCTACTATTATTATGTGCAGTGCAGTGACGTTGTGCAACTGAGAGAAACGAGTGAGTAAGAAAGACATTACAGCTCGCTGTATCGCAGTGCGGTGAAGTGTGGTGAAGTGAAGTTTGGTGAAGTGGAGTTCTATGAAAGATTGCACGGTGAAATGTTCATGAGATTTGTAACGTTTGTAGAGTTTGTATAGTTGTTAAGTTCTGTAATGTTAAGTTAGTGTATTCTGCCACCAAGTTCTCACACTTAATTGCAGAATTATTAATAAATCTAATCTAATCTAATCTAATGTCGGAGGATCGGTCGGGAAATTAGAGCTTGTCCCGGCTGGAGCGCGCGCGGTGCCCCGAGGAGGGAGATACCTGGCTGGAGAAAACCTAGCTAGCCGACGATAGGTCGGCGCCCGATCTCACCATTCAGTGGGGGAAGATTACCGTCCAAAAACATGCACTACACTTACGGCACTAATGAATGACTTAACTGTTGAAACGCCCTGAATCACTAATCAATCAACAAAATGAATGTAGGTAGTATGAAAATAAATTAATTTTTAAGCATATTAAGAACATATAATTGTCACCATTTCAATGATTTGGTGGACGCAATTACGTTTAGAGAATATATTCCGCAATCGTAAGGAAATCAAAATTGCAACAATGACCAGAGGGCTCGGGTTCGAATCCCTGTCGAGGCAACCAATTCCATCGACAAATTTAATTACATATTAATAAATTTCTAACAAATAAAAATATTTCTCAAATCTATTTTCAAGGGGACGAAGGCGTTTTGGTCCACCTCTTCGACCTCGTTTTTCTCCGAGGGCGGCCGAGCCACCTCCGCCTCGCGACCTCCTCCCGTCCACACGCAGAGCGCGAGCAGAAGCCAGCGATTTCAATTTCAAAACCGCATCTAATGCCGCGCGCGCGGACGTAATGGAAGGAAAAGGCAATCTGCTTCTTGCGCGCCGCGACTCGCGTTACTCCGCGCAGTGGCACCAACCAAACCCACAAGCGCGCGATCCAACGGTATTGTGGATTTCATCAGTCCAAGGGCATCCAAGAGGGAAAACTGGTATTACTCGGGCAACTTTTCTTGAACGATGGATTGACGATTTCGGGTGGAGTGGGGATATTAGTTGCAAAGTCGGCCACTAGAGTATATTAAGTAATGCCAACGTCTGTGAAATGAAAGTCAAAATTGCATCTTGTGCTTAACTTTTTCGGGAGTTTTAGGTGACTCCCCTGAATGACCTGGACTTGACTCAGCCATTTCTTTCGATATTGACAATAAACCTGAACAGGGGTTCTGCACTATGAAAGCAACTGGCTTTGACTAGCTTCTGTTTCGCGCCAACGAAGTTTTAATGCTTGAAAGGTTGTCATCAGTGCCCGCTGCGAGCTTTTGCCTTCAACTGTTTATTGCACAAGGGAGGGGGATCAAGGTCATCGTTCAAGAAAAGTTGCGCGAGTAATATATATTTTTATATTTATTACAAGGTGTACAACTTTGCTTCCGCCGTTTTTCAATAGTTCGCTACAGTTGTAAGTAACGGTCGCGATAAACAGATCGCAGACGTCAGGCAGTTGGCTGTGAGCTTCGGCAACATAACCCCATTCAAACATTAGTGGATTTGTGTGTGCAACAATTTTTTCGACGCGGCATTCGCACACTGCCGGAAAGATGGGAAAAAGTTGTGGCCAGCGATGAACATTACTTTGAATAATATCTGTGTAAGCATTTTGTTCAATAAAGGGTCATTTTTTGAGGAAAAAACCGGCGGAAGCAAAGTTGTATACCTTGTATATATTTTTTATTCGTGTGTTCATTTATCTATTCTTTAAACAGTTTTATATATAATCTTAATTTTCACATCAATTTGTTTTATTCACGCTGCGCGGGTCTTGGCGTGTAGGCCCACTGCGCTCAGCCTCTGGCTGTGGGAAGACGGAATTGGTGGGGCGACCGACTCGTCTCGAGAGCGGAAGCGGCCGCCGTTGCGAGCGGCGGCTGCATAGGGAGATGGAGCGCGTGAAGATGCTGCATACCGAACGCTTGAGAACAAAGATGATGAGATTTAGTAGTTCATTCCGGGCCCTCACGCTTCACATCTAAATTCGACGTTGCAATCAGAGTTGTTCGAGGGTGTCGGAAAGGGGATCTTCAGGGAGTCCACAATACCTATACTTATAACATCTTGTGATTGTTATGGGAGCGAATGCTTCTGGAAGTTATTGTACCTTCATGATTTAATATTGTGGCATTGCATGAAAAACCATCTGGCAAGACAAGAAGAGATAGTAAATGTCTAGCAAGCTATGCCCATACATCAGAAAAACAACAAATAATATAATCGTTTTCACTATAAAGAAGTATTATCGACATTATTTTTTTAAATGTAAACAATGAGAGTTTAGATACACAAAGCAGAAAATTTAATTCTTGACTATATCTAAAAGTTCTTCATATAAACCTGGTGTCTACCGATTGAACGCAGCGGTTTCAATATAGACGTAAACAATTCCCCAGAGCAAATTTTGAAAGTGGATCATGATTATTGCTTCCTTGTCGAGTCCACGTACTGGTAAGAGGATTGTTCTTTCAACTCAATCAAACGAGTAGTTTTATTGTACGTTGAAGAAGTTTCAAATTCAAACATAAAACTAGTTATTCACGCCTCTATTTTCATTTCTGGGAAAGCGTATTTCCTAACTGTGTTTGGGTTAAAACTTTGATAGTAAACAGCTACACATCACGGCCAGTATTCACCAAAAGATTTTCGTACGCTTAGATGTGTATACAAACTTGTTTAACCAATCTCACTCTCCAGGGAGTGATTCAACAGCTTTTTCAGAAATATCAAACTATTACTTCCATAGTTTCCTGAAAGAACGTAAAATGGAATATGATTAGGTGCAGAATTATTGATGGATATAATTTTGCCAGTGTGATTTCCGTGTCAACGGCGTGAAAGCTCACACGGAGAATATTCCGTTCCCAGTCAGGTTTGAAGTGATGTGGAAGCCAGTGGGCAAAAGTATTGGGTCCGGGCAGGAAACTTTTTCACCATACTACCACCAGTAGAATCCGAACGCAACATTTTTGGTAATTTTATTTATCGAAAATAAGATTGATAGCAACTCAATCCTCTGAAGTGTTTGCAATACAATAGTACTTTTTTTTAAGAAAAATCTACTTTAGAATTTAAACATTCAATTCAATAGAATTGTTTTGCGAAGTTCCGAACTGAAATTGATCCTCTTCGCCGGCCTGAAATACTTTATGAATCCGTTTTGGTGATTCAGCCTTCAGTATCCTCTTCGGGAGTTTTCGCGTCCGATGTGCAGTGGTTTTGAATATCCACTGCCTCTTCGAGAGCGCGACGGTAGAAAAGCGTGGCTAAGCGGCGATGGCGTAAGTGAAGCGGTGGGTGAGTCAGCAAGAGCGGGCGAGAGCGGAAAACCCGTCTACCACATTTAAGCGAGGCTCAACCTTCGAACGCCTGAACCACAGAACACTTATATTTCTTACAATGCGGCTCTTGTAATACAACATTATCTTGTATACTGCTGAATTTATTTCAAGTGATAAACTCTTGAAATTAACTGCAACAGTCTTTAACAAAACATCTGGAATGTCCGATTCAAAGCAATGTATCTAAAACTATATCGGTTTTTCTATTCCATTTTTCGTGCACCTCTTTATCTATATGCTTAAAATAAGGTTCGACTCATTAATCGAAGGAGGTAACGTAAACATAAAGCGAGAGTTTCATATATATATTGTGACATACCTGGTGGTGCCGGGTATTTTCACTGCAATACAACACTAAGAGAGGGTATCTTTTACGTGAATGGGTCCCTGGATAAGTTGGTGCAACGTTGGGGTGTTTAATCATAAATTGAAATACAATTATAAACAAGATTTATTTTAAATCAAATTAGTTATTTACATAATCAGACAACGTTTTTACACTCTGCCTTGGTACCAAGATTAAGAGTGAAATGCATTTCTCATACCTGCGGGGCCCCGATCGAATACCTATGATGCTCGTAGGACCGCTCGCGCCGACAGGATTGTCGACCTCTGCTACTGCTGCGGGCCGTCAGCGCCGGATGGCGTGGCAATCGCCCACGGCCGATGCTCCAGCAATTCTTCCCCGATCAGAATCTTGACACCTCGGCTTCGCACCTTCCTCGAATCACTGTCCGTCAGTGGGTTTAATTACACAACCCGCGCCTACTCTGTATACTGGTCACAGTTCTGTACCGCGCAATTTCAAGAACGTTTCCACCGCGCCAACTAATAAGAACAACATCAATTATTCTACCAACACTAATCTTTCACTATACTGATACTTCTAATGTTCTATTTACACGTTTGGGATATACTACAGTTTCAAATATTTCCACAGTTGCGTTGCCTATCAACTGTGTCCATGTATTACTCGCGAGCTCTCGCGACACGTCCGCACTCGTCGGCGCTCCGCTAGCGTCTCTCTGGTCACCGTTCTGCCAACGGCTCTCGTCCGCGATTCTCGTAACGAACTTTTTGCACGTGCGCGGTGCCCAGTTCCAACCGAAATTCACACGCTAGCCTCCCGGCGGCGGTGGCACCGTCGGCGGTGGCAGCGGCTGCTCGCCGGCCCCGGCGCGCCGCGCTCAGCGCGTGCACCGCGCAGTTCAAAATAGCAATTGGTTTCTTACACTAATGATTTAATTAGTGTAATGAAACACATATTCTGGGTTTCATCACCCCCCCTTTCTTTTTTTGAATTTTTTCACTTCTGGAAAAATTCACACTAGTAACATCGTCACTGCCGATGGTTGCACTCGTTTGCATATTGCTCGACGCCCTATATACACTTATAACCTAAAATCGAATTAACATGTGATTACTTATATTAACACTAATCTTGCACTTATTTACACTTCACTATTTTTCATCCCTGTAGGACAGGGTCTTAAGTTATGGAAATTGTAGTGTCCCACCACTTCTCGTTTGTTATTAAGTAACTTGGCCACATTCTTGTCCGTAACTTTATCTATCACATATGGTCCCTCATATAATGGGAAAAATTTCGCGTACAATTTCAAATTTGGGTTTGATACCTTGGGAACACGTAGTAACACTAGTTGCCCTTCACTGAATTTGTGGATCTTCTTCTTTACTTTCGATTTCCTTTCCTTCCCAGACTTCACTATTGCTTGGTATATTTGTTCTGATGTTTTAGCTGGTTCTTGCGATATCTCCGGTCTTTCCAACGCATATAAAATATGGGGCGGTTTGTTTTGGAAATGTGCTTCCCATGGGGAAATTCCTGTGCTATCATGCGGGATGTGGTTCAGCCATCGGTTGATGTCCGGAATTAGTTTGTTCCATGCTGTATGGTCATGTTTACAGTATGTTCTAAAGAGCCTCGATAGCTCTCTCATTATTCGTTCAGACGGGTTCGACTGAGGATGGCGCACCGACGAATGGATGGGAATTGCCCCCATTCCGCGTATACCTTCTTCCCACTTCTCACTTGTGAACATTGTTCCATGGTCCGATAATATCCTCTTATATGAACCAGCGATTTGAATAAACCTTTGCACCAATTTTAAGCAATTCCTGGAATTTACCTTGTTGATTGGATACACTTGGACAAATTTCGAAAAAACATCCATGATTACGAATATATATTTATTACCGTGCTCTGCACGGGGCAATGGTCCATACACGTCCAGTGCAGCCAAATCATTTCTCTCTGTTGGTATAATGTTCTGCATTGGGCCGTCATACTTCCGATTGGTATGTTTTACCTTCAGACATGTCATACATGAATTTATCACCTGCCTAATTTGTTTCCGCATTCCTTTCCAATAGCATAGGGACTGTAAAACTTGACAAATTTTTTCTGCACCGAAATGTGCCAATGATGTATGCGCAAATTTGATTAATTCCTTAGTGCAAGCCTGAGGTATCCAGATTCTCCATATTTCTGGGTTGTCCTTTGTTTTAATTAGTACAGCTTCCTGTACCACCTTCCACCTATCCTCCTTTTGTTGCAACGTGGCGAATTCCGCCTCTTCTTCCGCCATCTGACCTTGCTTGAATCTTTTGATTTTGCGGATTTCGCCGTCACGTTCTTGTAACCTGATAAGGTCGTTCCAGTCGAATAAGGGTGATTTCGCAATTCCTAAATCGATCGCCATTACGTGGAACTCCCTGGCGTTGGCGTACTTATTGTCCCTGCCTGGTTCGCGTCTGCTTAGAAGATCCGGTAAATGGTTTTGGGTTCCGCGACAATGTTCTATGTCAAAGGAGAACTCCTGTAATGCGAGTACCCATCTATGCAGTCTATCGTTTTGCAAGTGGCATCTACTTAAAAACGTGAGCGCTTGATGATCCGTTCTTATTGTAAAGTGTCTCCCTTTCAAGTAAGGTTTAAATTTTGCTACAGCCCATATGATAGCGTTTGCCTCTTTTTCCGTGGCCGAAAATCGGAGTTCGGGTCCTTTTAACGTTCTACTGGCTATTGCTACTATTTTCTCCTGATTGTCAAATACCTGATATAGCATCGCACCCATGCCGAAATCGCTACTGTCTGTCTGTACCACGCACTTCTTTGAAAAGTCCGGATGTGCGATAAAACAACTATTATAAAACATTTCTTTAACTTTCTCGAATGCTTCTTGATATGTTTCATCCCACTTCCATTTTCTGTCCTTCTTTGTTAATTGGTAAAATGGATGCATCGCCTCCGCAAATTGCGGGCAAAATCTGGCGTAATAGTTACAAGTGCCAATGAATCTGCGTACATGCTTGATTGTCTTCGGTGGTGGTATCTTCTTGATCTCCTCGATGGTTTCCGGCTTCATACTAATTCCATCTGTATTTATCACGTAACCCAGGAATTCTATTTCCTTAGTAAACCAGCTTGATTTCTTCACGTTCAATACCAAATTGTTTTCTTTCAATATGTGAAATAACTCTCTTAGATCTTCAAAATGCTGTTCTATTGATCTGGCCTGCAAAACTATGTCGTCCACATATGTTGTAATCCTATTTTGTAGCTTCCCTTGCAATATTTTGTCAACACATTGAATCAATGCAGCTCCGCTGTTTCGTAGCCCGAATGGCACCCTGCAAAACACGTAACATATTCCTTCAAATGCAAATCCTGTATACTGCTGATCCTCTTCCGCCACTTGCATTTGCCAGTAAGCTTTACTGAAATCGGTACTGGAGAAAACGATGTTCCCTCCGAACCTCTGCAATACTTCCTCCACCGGTAACGGAGCATCCCTGTATGGTTTTGTTACCGCATTTAGTCTTCGAGCGTCTAAACATAATCGTATTCCTCCATCTTTCTTTTTGACGATCACGATTGGGTTGGTGTAGGATGTCTGTGCCTTTCTTATAATTCCATCATTCACCATTGCTGCCAATAATTCTGCGACATCTTGCTTCAGCGCAGCTGGAATCGGATAATTGCGCTGTCGAAATGGCGTCGTATCCGTCAGTTGTATTCGAAATGTGAATCCCTTGATTGGGGCGCGATTCTTCTGGAAGACTTCTTTATTTTCCAACAACAACTGCAGTAGTTGCTCTTTGTAACGCGTATTTAATACCTCAATCTTTTCCGTTTGCTGCCTCAGCTGTTCTTCTAATGAATCTTCCGCCATTACGCCCGTACACGCTTCGTATTCTTCGTCCATCCCCAGGTCAAATCCTACCGCCTGGCTCCCCAGTTCTACCACCTGCCGTTCTAGATCTATAATTGCTCTGTGATCGACCAGAAAATCCGTCCCTATGATTACCGAATACAATAATTTTTTGACTACCAGGGCCACCATCTCATATACTTGGTTGCCAATCCTGGCTTGAAACATGATTTGTTTTGTGATGGGGCTTGACTTCTTCTGAGTTGCCCCAATCACATACGCCCTATTCATAGGCAAACACATTACTTCTTTTCCTGTTGCTTTTAACTCCTCATACATTTCTTCTGATACTACTGTAGTCGTGCACCCTGTATCCACTAAAGCTTCTTTAATTATACCTTCACATTCTATCGATATCGTGGGACATTTCCTGATTCTGACCGCTGAGTTCTTACATCTCCGCCACGGTTGGGTATCGTAGGTTACCGGCTGCATAGCGTTTATGGAGACCGCGTTTACGTCATCGATTTCCGCGTCCGCAATGGGGCCACCTATCACCGCGGACTCTATTAGTTTAAATAGTGTCCTTGATCACTACTTGTGCTAGGCTGTGCTAATCGGTCGGGTGCATTCCCGCCCCCGCCTCGCGTCTCCGTACGGTTTGAATTAGATCTGTTCCAGTCCGGTCTCTGGTTCCCCGGCTCTGGTCTCCATCCGTCTCCCCCTCTTCCGCGTTGGTTTCTCTGGTAATCATTGCTCCTATCATTCCCTTGCCCCTGGTTACGTTCCGATCTAACCATATTAACATTCCCTTCATTTCTGTTCTTTGGTACGCCTGCAAATGTCAAGTCGTACCCTCCTAACACATTCTGGAATCTTTCCAGGTCGGTGTGCTGCACACTACGTAAAAGATTCTGCACCGTAACTGGGAACTGTCTCGTCAGTACACATATTATTTCCTGATCGCTCATCGGTGGGGATAGCGTTTTGTATTCCATAATACGCCTTGTTGCGTATTCCCGCAAACTTCCCATTGACTGGTTGTAATGATTATTCATTAAGCTGATTTTAAAATTAATTTGAATTTCCTCATTCCAATACCGCTCAAGGAATCGATCTTTAAATGCCTTTACTGATTCGGGAAACTTATCAAATGTATCGGCCCATATCCTTGCATTGCCTTCTAACATTAAATATAATAATTGTATTTTACACCTTTCCGAAGTATTGAGAACATCTAGATGTCTTTCTGCTGCCTTCATAAATATACATGGATTTTCTTTCCCGTCTCCTGAAAATTTTAGTGATCTTGGAGGGGTAAATGGTACCGTCCCGCTTGCTGCAATTGGGGATGCCTTGCATTCTTTTATTTGTTCAATCTCTGTTCGTAGTAACACAACCTTCTCTTCACATTCCCGCTTATTCTCCTGCATTTCTTCCTTGACTACCGATTGTATCCTCTCAATTTTCTCGTCCTGCTTAGCGGTTCTATCATCTAATTGCTGGTATAGTTTATTCTCTAATTCTCCCCCCAAATTAAGTACTTGGGATTTTAATTCCTTTTTTTGTTTCCCTAATTCTTCGGCAGTCCATTGCTTGTGACTTTCCACCCGCTCCGCGATTTTGGCCATCTCATTCTTCGTTAACACAATTTGTTCTTCGGCGCGTCCTATTCGCCCCCCTATTGCATCTAATTTCCTATTCTGTTCTTCTGCCAACTTCCCAATCTGTTCCTCTACTTTCCTATTCAGTTCTTCAGCTAACCTCCTGTTCTGCTCCTCTGTGAATATTTTCTGTTCATTCTGTCCTTCCAATATCTTCCGATTCTGTTCATCTAATTTCCCATTTAGTTGTTCGAACATCTTCCTATTCTGTTCGTCTGTCTTCCTATCCCGTTCTTCTGCTTTCCTACTCTGTTCATCTAATAACTTCCTATTCTGTTCTTCTAACATCTTCATCAACATCTGCATTCCATTTGGATGGATATCTTCTCCACCCCCCCGATTTGAATTTCCTGCTACCTGAATCATCGGTGTTGACGTAACTTGTACATCTTTATTAAAACTGTCCCCTGACGTATCATCCAACCGACTTCCAATACCACTATCCCTGCTTTCCGATGACATGCTATTATCGATTCCTACATCTATCTCCCCTACTTCATCCGTCTTCTCTTCCCGATCCAGCACTACATTTTGCGCCTCCATTCTGTTGCTTTGAGCTGTCCGATCGATTCTCACTACACTAAAATACCGCACAAATTTTCCTCTTGCCTCACCTACCAGCAATACCACAGTTATCCTATGAATTAACTATACCCGCCACAATACTGTATATTCTTCGCGAATGGTTTAATTCACTCCTGTTTCAATTGCTAATTAATGACGAACAACCCTCATTCACCACCAAAAACACAATAACACTAGGTCAGTAGCCATATAAATCTCCACTCACCTACCAATGCATAAACATACTCTTTACAACACATATATTATTACCATTTACACATATACACTGCTAATAAACTTATTAACACTATTACATAAATGCTTTCAAATTATAGTAAATCCCTTATTAATTGAAATTACTTTTCAACACACTTATTGCTATATTATGTACATAATCATCACTCACATTTACATGTCATATCTTCTCCCTGAATTTTCCTCAATAGTATCATATAAATATTCACAATATACATTCACAATGCTGCTATATGTTTCCCAACCTGGTATCTTTTCTATTAAATTCCCCAAACTTTACCATCACCAATAACTAATGCACTACTGAGTGAACGTTCCCAGCAAAAAAATTTTGTGCACAATTTGTACAACACTATTAACCACCTTTATACTCTCACAAGAATTATTACTACTTCCCCATTTCTTTAATTTCAATGTTATTAAAAGTTGCCAAGCAATTCAAATATTATTAATATGTCTTACAAAATTTGAAATTCTATTACATTATATTATCTGTAATATGTATATGTGTGGTTTTCATAACCTCAGTAACTACAATATTAACTATATATTGGATGCACACAAATAATTGCCTATGTCAGCCCGCAATTAATTACACAACAACATTTTTGTAATTATCAACATTTCATTATGCTTACTTGACTTGTGCATGTTTTTGCTAACACATGTATTGTTATTTTTTTTTGTACTCTATAATAATACACTTTGCACTGCCTGCTTCTCATCTATACCCTGCATTACTATACAACAATTACATGCACATTGTTTTCCAACATTTCACCAATTTCCCTAGGGCCACATTTCTTAATTATACGTTATCCACTTGTTCGGGCGCCAGCTGTGACATACCTGGTGGTGCCGGGTATTTTCACTGCAATACAACACTAAGAGAGGGTATCTTTTACGTGAATGGGTCCCTGGATAAGTTGGTGCAACGTTGGGGTGTTTAATCATAAATTGAAATACAATTATAAACAAGATTTATTTTAAATCAAATTAGTTATTTACATAATCAGACAACGTTTTTACACTCTGCCTTGGTACCAAGATTAAGAGTGAAATGCATTTCTCATACCTGCGGGGCCCCGATCGAATACCTATGATGCTCGTAGGACCGCTCGCGCCGACAGGATTGTCGACCTCTGCTACTGCTGCGGGCCGTCAGCGCCGGATGGCGTGGCAATCGCCCACGGCCGATGCTCCAGCAATTCTTCCCCGATCAGAATCTTGACACCTCGGCTTCGCACCTTCCTCGAATCACTGTCCGTCAGTGGGTTTAATTACACAACCCGCGCCTACTCTGTATACTGGTCACAGTTCTGTACCGCGCAATTTCAAGAACGTTTCCACCGCGCCAACTAATAAGAACAACATCAATTATTCTACCAACACTAATCTTTCACTATACTGATACTTCTAATGTTCTATTTACACGTTTGGGATATACTACAGTTTCAAATATTTCCACAGTTGCGTTGCCTATCAACTGTGTCCATGTATTACTCGCGAGCTCTCGCGACACGTCCGCACTCGTCGGCGCTCCGCTAGCGTCTCTCTGGTCACCGTTCTGCCAACGGCTCTCGTCCGCGATTCTCGTAACGAACTTTTTGCACGTGCGCGGTGCCCAGTTCCAACCGAAATTCACACGCTAGCCTCCCGGCGGCGGTGGCACCGTCGGCGGTGGCAGCGGCTGCTCGCCGGCCCCGGCGCGCCGCGCTCAGCGCGTGCACCGCGCAGTTCAAAATAGCAATTGGTTTCTTACACTAATGATTTAATTAGTGTAATGAAACACATATTCTGGGTTTCAATATATATATATATATATATATATATATATATATATATATATATATATAATGGGACGGAAATAGTTCTCCAAAATTGGAAATAAAAACTCAGTTGCGTTTCTGTAAAAAAAACAGTTTGATATAATTTTGTTTCACTATTTACAATATTTACAATGGTTAAATGAAAAAAGAAGATTACCTGTAAAAAAAAACAGAAAACAACATTTAAAGTTTTTACTTCAGGTAATGTTTTAACTTTTAATCACGTTTTTAAACACGTGTGATCTCAACGCGATCTTCTTATCTTCTGCCTTGCTAGTCAGTCATCAGGCGGCTCTCGGGACGGTGTCAGCTGTCGATAGCGCGGCACATTTGAATCGAAGAAAACGGTGACACCGATGCGAGTGTCGATGTTTTCTTTACATCTCCCCTCTTTAGATGTGAACAATTCCCATGCAATTGTTCAATTTTTATAATCCTCTACAAGTGGAGTTAGTTTCGTTATGTGATAGAGATTGGATTCTTTTTTCTTGTGTCCGGTGTCAACTTCATAGATTGAGTTAGAGATTTTTCTTGTTATCGAATATGGTCCAATTCGCAATTCATCTAATTTCTTTCTATTCAGACTATTTCCATTTTCTACATATACGAGGTCTCCCTCATTTAATTCAATTTGTTTTCTGTGTAGGTCAAATCGTTTCTTGTTTTCATTATGAGATTTTTTTGTATTCTCAAGTGCTATTTTTCTGTCTCTTTCTAAATTTTCGGTTGTGGTTTTTTCCTTTAATTCATGTGGTAGGATGTTTATGTTTCTACCTTCTAACAAATATTTTGGTGCAAATTTTGTCACTGTATGCTCTGTTTCGTTGTATTTTTCCACAGCTTTTTTCGCAATAGTTGTCCATGCAATCTTTTTGTCATTTTCGTTTATAGTGCATCGTATTTTATTCACTAAGGTCTGGTTTAATCTTTCATTGAGACCATTTGAGAAAGGTGAATCTACGGCAGTGAAGATCATTCTTATTTTTTTCTTTTCCAAGAATTGTTTGAATTTTTTGGAATTTATTCCTGGATATTGATCCGTTAGTACCATTTGGACATCATGGTTTTCTGTCACATTCTCCATTAGTTTTATGAAATCATCAGAGTTTTGGTTTTTTGATGTTAAAACATAAGCGTACCGTGTGAAATGGTCGACCAATAAGTGTAGGTATTTTTTTGTTGATCGGGATCCTCCGAATCCTCCTATGGTGTCTATAGACATGATCTCAAATGGGTACGTTGCTGGTCCTAAGTGTGACATTAATCCAAATTTCGATTTTTTTCGTGATTTATTCTTTATGCAGATGTCACAAGTTTCACAAATCTTCTTAATGTTTATAATCAAATTTTTCGCTGTATAGAATGGTGTTATTTTATTTATCATCTGGGTTCTTCCCAAGTGACAATAAGTATTGTGTACGTTTCTTATTAATGCTTCACTGAATTCTTCTGATAATAAAATTTTGTCTCTTCTTTTTGATTTTTTATAATAAATTTCATTTTTTAATATCAGCTTATTCTTATTATTTTGAACTTCTGTGTGTTTTCTTTGATCATTCTTTATTTCCTCTAGGTTTACTAGGTTTACTATTTTTAATATGTCATCTGAATTTTCATCAGGTTCTAAAACTGGATTCCGGCTCAAACAGTCTGCCTCTTGATTTAATTTTCCAGGATTGTATTTGACTTTGAAATTGTATTGAGACAAATAATATGTCAAATCACCAAGTTCTTCATCTGTTCTCGCTTTTATATTAAGATTTTCTAAGGGTTTATGATCAGAATATACTAAAAACTCTCTTCCAAGAAGCCAATGTTGCCAATATTTCACGGCTTCTTTTATTGCCAAGCACTCAAGGTAAATTGCTTTTTTATTTTTCTGAGCTTCACTCAATTTTTTTGAAAAATATGCCACTGGCTTACTATCTCCATTGTTGTCTTTTTGTTTTAATACTGCTCCGATTCCCTTGATACTTGCATCAGTGTAAATATGGATTGGTAACTCTGGATCAAATATTTTCAAAATTGGTTCTGAGCATAGTAATGCTTTTATTTTTTCAAATGATTCTTGACATTCCTTGGACCATATAAATTTCACATTTTTTCGCAAAAGATTATGTAGTGGATCTAAAATAATTGCAATGTGTGGGACAAATTTATGATGATAATTAATTTTCCCAAGAAATTGGCGTATATTTTTTTGGTTTTTTGGTGTTGGGAATTGTTTTATTGCAATTAGATAATCCTGTAGTGGTCTTATAGAATTGTCTTGTATTATATGGCCTAAGTATTTTGCTGAGTCTTTTGCGAAAGAACATTTTGAAAATTTTATTCTGAAGCCTTCTTTTTCTATTGCTTCTAACATCATCGATATGTGTGTTATGTGTTCATCAAAAGATCTTGAAAAGACCAGTATATCGTCTATGTAGTTTACTGCAAACTTTGTTAGACCATATTTTCTCAAAATATTGTTCAAAATCCTTTGAAAAATAGCCGGTGCCGTTTTTAAGCCAAAAGGGAGGCTGGTCCATTGAAAATGTCCTTCTTGCGTTACAAATGCGGTTTTTTGTCTATCTTCTATTTTCAATGGAATTGACCAGAAAGCTGAATTAATATCTAAGGTTGTAAAGTATTTGCAGTTGACTGTTTTTACCATAAGATCCTCAATCAGTGGAAAGGGTTGTGATTGAGGTACAATGATTTTATTTAATTCTCTAAAGTCAATGCATAACCTTGATTTTTTATTATCTTCTTTTTTATATGCTAGAGTTACTGGTGCGGCAAACGGACTATATGATTCTTCTATTAAGTTTTTTTTAGTAGCTTTTCGATTTGGCTCTCAATTTCTCTTTTGTCTTCAATCGTACATCTGTACGGACGTTTATAGCAATACTTGTCCACTATCAAATCAATATGTGCTTCATAATTTTTTACAGTGCCGATATCATACTTATCTTTTGCAAATACTGATTTATATTTTTCAATCAATTTGTCAATCTCAAATTGTTTATCTACATCTAGATGATTTACAATAATTTCGAATTCATCAGTGTTTACATGCTCGTTGAAATTGACTTTATATTCTTTTTCTGCATCATCTAAATACTTAGAATTGGTATTATTTGTTTTTCTTTCCTGTCCGTTATTTTGAAATTTTTCTCTCAAGTCACCTGGCACATCAGGAATGTTTTCATTTTTATTTTTTTCTTCTTTCTCTTTTGGATTATAATATTGAGTTATTTTTAAATCCTCATTTTGGATCAGTTTAAATTCTTTTATACAATCCAGACCTATTAAAAATTCGTAATTGAAATTTTCGTTGTCTATAATAAAGACGTTCATTTCTTTCTCTGTATTGTAGATTTTTATTTTCAGTGTTATCATACCTTTTGTTTTTTTCGCACCATTAATGGTTTTCAAGTTTACTGTTTGGAAATCATTCATGTTTTTCTGTTTTAACTTTAATAATTTTGGGTTTATTAATGACACATTCGAGCCTGAATCATAAATGCCCGAAATGTTGAGAGTGTCATTCAACAGTAACTCGATTTTTATTAATGGTGGAATTTCTAGTTTTTTGGATTGTTTTGATTCAAATCCACTTCCAGTTCCGAGTTGTTTATAGATTTTATTGGTTCAGTCTTATTGTCATTTTTTCCTTTAAACCAACAATTAGATTCAGGATGGAAACGTTTACCTTTTTTTGCATTCTCACAGATTCGGCATGGTTTTTTTTCTTCAAGTTTTTTTAACTTATTGTCGGGGTAAACTTTTCCTTTGTAATCAGTTGTATTTTTTTTTACCAGGTGTTCCAGCTTACTTATTTCATTATAGAGATCTTGAGTTTCTTGTAAAATTTCTCTGTCGATATTGTTTAGCACATAATCTGGTAAACCAATAGCTATAAGATCGATTAGAGTTTCTGTATCCATAGATTTTCTTATTTGTAACAGCAGTTTTTCTTTTTTTAAAGCATAATCGAGCAAAGACCCAGATTGATACTTAAATGAAAAAGCATACTTTATCGGAGACCAGCCTTTATTTCCAAAAGTTTCAATAAAGTTCTTTTTCCAATCGCTCCATTCTGATTCTATTGTATATTTCAAAATCATACATGTATACCAGTCTGCGCTTGCATTTTCTAGGAGAAATTTTAAAGCTTCAATTTTTTCCTGATCTTCTACCACCATAAAGCGTTCACATTCTTTCTCAAACTCATTTATCCATTGACATGCATTTGAGTTTTTGGCATTAAATTTATCAATCATAAAATCATTAGCAATTTTCCCAAAGTTTTTTACTTCAGATTTTTGCTTTTTATCATCTAAAATTTTTTTCAATAACTTTTCAATTGTTTCATTTGAAATACCCTGTGCAGGTTTTTCCACTTCTTTCTCTGTAATCTCTTCTAAATAATAATTTTCAAATTGCAAATTTTCCTCGTCGTCCAAATATACTTGTTTTAAATTCTCTGTCAAAGTGATCCAGACTTTTCGAAGTTGATGTCTTTTCTTGAGTGTATTTTTTATCTTACCAAACATTTGTGTTTCAGTCAGATCTTTGTGCAAAAGTGTGTTTTGCATTTCATCTGGTAAGGCAAAAGTTCTGCCATCCGGTGTGCCAATTGAGGTTAGGCATAATACCGTTGATTTTCCATCTCCTGCTCCTTTCATCATAAAGTCGAATCGTAGTTTATCCATCTTCATTTGAAGTTTCCAAAACAAAAATGTTGTTTTATAATGGGACGGAAATAGTTCTCCAAAATTGGAAATAAAAACTCAGTTGCGTTTCTGTAAAAAAAACAGTTTGATATAATTTTGTTTCACTATTTACAATATTTACAATGGTTAAATGAAAAAAGAAGATTACCTGTAAAAAAAAACAGAAAACAACATTTAAAGTTTTTACTTCAGGTAATGTTTTAACTTTTAATCACGTTTTTAAACACGTGTGATCTCAACGCGATCTTCTTATCTTCTGCCTTGCTAGTCAGTCATCAGGCGGCTCTCGGGACGGTGTCAGCTGTCGATAGCGCGGCACATTTGAATCGAAGAAAACGGTGACACCGATGCGAGTGTCGATGTTTTCTTTACATATATATATATATATATATATATATATATATATATATATATATATATATATATATATAATGGGTTTTTGCCGCATTTTGAAACCCTGTTTAACTTAATTTCATTTGTGGAGAACTCTTATTTTAAATCAGATTGCTAAAATTTCTGATTTCTTTCCTGTAATATTTTTTGGCATTCTTTGCATTTAATACCAAAGTTGCAATAGCTTATACATCGTTAGCATCAATTTACAAATTTCTGACTCTAAAACATTGGTAAAAGAAAATAAATATCTGTTCTTTTATGAAAGTATTTGAAATTGATTTTATTGATTATATTAAAATGAATTTGTTGAGAATATAGTTTTTATGAACAAATGTTAATCAAATATCCTGCAGGGTCTTAAACTTTAGATTTTTGTATTTCAATCCTTTCCTATCTTTCAAACTAAGCTATTATTTTTGGATTTCACATATCGCTATACCTGATGAGTAATCGTACAAGTATAAATCTTGTAAAATTATGATAATGAGACTTTAAGAGAAAATGCCGTTTGTTATAATGTTATTATAATATTTATTATATTCCTTCACTAGCAACTATATAAATTAGACATGAAATTCCATTCGACAACCCTTGAGATCATCCATAGACTGCTACATCTCAGACTTCAAAACTGCAATACCTGACGTTATACTTTGTAAGACAAAAACTGTTGGTAGCGCCCTCAATGAAACAATTTCAAGTTTTGTTCTAAATATTTTTAGTTTTCAGACTAAATATGGTCTACAGAAGTACACCTTTTATATAACGTTTCCAATCGTATTACTGCAATTTGTTAATCATAAATGATATATTATAAAGTTAAATAATGTAAAGTTGCATCATCTTTGCCCGAATTGTAACGTTTGTTCACCGATTTTCTAATTCATATCCCACGTACTAATAGTAATTTTTTCAAATATTTATTGTATCTGGTAATCCAATAAATAATACAATATTCAATTCAATATACATTATTATTTCTAGTCGAAAACGTACGTTATTAAAGAAATTTGAAATTATGTGTACATGTAAATTAAAATTGACTGTTTCCTTTATCATTTGGAACTCATTGCTCAGTGATAAACATATCTTAACACGCACGTGGTTAACATCATGTCCAGATCTAAATTCAACCGGGAATACTTTCTTCCCGCTGAATCATGGCTCTTGGAGTGGTCTTGATATCAATAGGAGAAAGTATCCTTTCATTCAAAGAATACAAAAGCTTGGCATCGAATGCAGCGCGGCGCTGAAGATCCGATCAGCAGAGCAGTATCAGTGAAGTCTTTTGGCAAGGAAGAACCTTAATGAGGGAAGGGGGTGCCATTTGTATTTTTTCGAGATGCGAAAGTATACTGCTTATGGGCAGAAAATTACGAAAAGAAAAATTTAAAAAAATGATCGCGGAAATCATCAGTAAAAGAAACTTACGTTAGCATATATTCTGCCAAAAAGTAAAAAGTATTGAGTTTATTTAAAAAATTAAAACATGTATAGCGAAATATTTTTACATTTATAAAGGGTGTTAACAGATTTAGAACACCCAGAACACATTCAGAATTAAATTTCTTTATTTAACGTTTTTCCAGCAGATGATTAATACTTTCAGAAAAGTTTTAATCGTTTCACTTGAATACGAATAAGAAATTAAAGTAAACTAATTTCATCATCTGATATTTGGAGAAAATTTACTTTCTGAAATGTTTTAAGTGATATTTCCGACATCTTTTGAAGAAATTACTCGCACATCTGGTAATTATGAGGAGAGGTCCTGCCATGCTCTGTATAAGGACACAGGCGTTAGAAATGCCCCTTCCATGGCCAAAAATGTCAGAATACTTCAAGATGTGGTATTTGCAACAATAGCAGAACAAATGTTGATGGTTGATATCATTTGGTATGGATGCTGTCGATATCGATAGATATTAATAGGAAATTAATTTAAATTTACAATCAATTTCGTTTCTGCAACTGCACTTATCGTTTATTCCCAAGAAAAAAAAATACCATCTGATTAACTCAGTATTGTTGCCGTCTCTGCAGCGAGTCTAAAGGTGGTCCTAGGGTTCGAGGACCGAAATGGCGAATTTTCGACACTATATGCATAACTACGTCGAATTCAGCTGCTGACCGGAGAAAACTTCTAGGGGCCAACTGTTCTCATCGGTACTTTTCCGTGATCTCGCTTATTAATACCAAGTGAGTGCCAGTGCAGTAACCGAATTGGTTGCCCGACGTCGCCATGCGGATAGTTCAAAATAATGATGTACTTTTTAAACACAAAAGATCTTCCAAAACTACATGACAGACTCCACACCGATTATCACTCGCAGCAGTATAGGACGTTCCTGTCCTGTCCTGTCCTTTGACTCGACAGTCCGCTACGGGCCTTGGCGGACCATAATATGGGATAAGAAGTTTGGCGATGGGATAAGAAGTTCCAGTGGTTAGCACGAAGATATCCCTTCACTGTATATCCAGGTCTTCAAAACCTTATGGTGGACTTTGCCATCGTCACAGAGCAATAGATACTGAGATAAGTAAGGAAAGCGCACAGTTATAATTTTCCCCGGTCGGGAATCGAACCTGGTGTTGCGCCGTGGAAAGCGAGCACGCTAACCAACGAGCCAACGAGGTCTTACAGGACGTTCCACAACCCTCAAATAAAAAACGAGACAAAACGGTTGTCTTATTGTCAAGTTAGTCGACGCGTGATAACCATACTGGATATCGTGAAAAACTAACACACACACACACACACACACACACATCATCATCATCATCATCATCGACAGCAAGGATTAGACCTCTTGGTCTGTTCCGTCTCAGAATTGTTCATGCCATCTCTTCAAGGGACGTCCTACACTTCTTTTTCCTTTAGGTACATATTGAAGAATAGTTTTACTTATTCTATGTTCTGGCATTCTCAGGATATGACCTTTCCAGTTTTCTCAATATTTCTTTATGGTATCTATAACAGGCTCAATATTTAGTTCTTCTCTGATATCTACACTTTTTTTGTGGTCTAATAGTGAATATCCTGCCACAAAACGAAGAAATCTCATTTCTGCAGATTCAATTCGGCGCAGCTGACATTAACACACACACATATATGAGTTAATCATAAATAGATACAACGCATTTGCGGAGGTGGGCCTACTGCCTCAACCATCACGTACAATAAGCGTTTTCCTTCCTCTCAGCACTTCCGAGAATTCCATCGCGGCAAATCGGTTTGGAATGTTTTGCTTGGCGTATGTGACCGTCCCCTGATTGGCCGCAGCTGTTCCTCCGACTCACGTTGGGTGACAGGCGCGCCGCGCCGCCGGAGCTGCACAGTGGGAGGGAGACAGGGAGAGCGTGGACTATTGGCGCATCCATTGAGTTTCCCCCTGCCAGTCACGCGAGCCATTACGGCATTGTCAGGCGCTCGTATTGGACAGTTGGCTTCTTTGTGTCCGTGATTGGCGGGTATTGAAGTAAGCAATTTGTAATCGTTAAGATTGTTTAATCATATTTTGAATCTTGGATTTTCTCTCCATACATCAGGAAGTTGAAGGAAGAAAATGTCTTTGCAAACGCATAAAATATTAAAATTCATTCAATTCTGTGTAATAAATCGTTTTGAAAATAATTTCAAGTATAAATTAAAGAACACATTTATTTGTGATAATGAACAGACTACGATAAGTGGATATGTGGGAGGGTGCACGGTGGGTTGAGGGATGTAAAATCATTGCCGCATGGGCACATTCAATAAACTTTTAAGGCAGGAGACACAAGTACAAGCAGTTGGAATACTATATTCGCAGGTGCTAAAATGTTCTTTCATACCTATGGGTAAGGCCCCTACATCTCCAAATTTATTTCAGGACGACTGTCACACTCCTTCCAGCCGTTCTGAAGACAAATATACTTCATTAACGTTTGATCTCCTTTTGATCCACTACAAAATCCGGTGTTATGGCTCACCATTTATAACTGATTTTCTTAAACGACGGACAGATCTGGCATGTTATAACCCAACCTGTGGTCTGTTTGGACCTTGAAATCCCAGAATATGTTTGCATTGGAGTTTTCGTCCAGACTGTCCATCTTGTGTTTCCATTATTAATCAGTTGCGTACAAACTTACTTTCTGCTCAGATTCCAGGGTAGCAAGGTGGTCACTCTGTGATGGTGTTGTTTGAAAACGGACTTTCAGATCTTGTTGCAGACAGGGATTGCTTCTTCCTGTTGTTTGAGTACAGTGCAGATGCCATACTCGATGGACGTATATGTTTAAACACTGAACGGTCTTGGTAGCAGCCTGATATTGGGCTGCTAGGACCAGGCCTTCTGTCTCTTTCTTAAGGAAGTTATCCTACAAAAAAATCCCAACTAAGCCAACCGTCCATCTTCACTTGGATGTCCCGTGCACAATGTCAGTACGACATCTTGCCATTTCAAATTATACGGTGTTTCTATTGTTCTCTCTCTTTTTCTCTTTCTCTCCCTCTTCCTCTTTCTCTCCAAACTCCCTCTTTCTCTCCCTCCCCCTCTTTCTCTTTCTGTTTCTTTCCTCTCTCTCTCCCCCTCTCTCTCCTCTCTCTCCCCCCCCCTCTCTCTCTCTCTCTCTCTCTCTCTCTCTCTCTCTGTTTGAATAAGGCGCTTCCGAGCTTCAGGTTACTCACCATACTTATTTCAATGAGCCACATTTTCCTCATATTTTCGAAGATATCTACCAGTACTTGCTCCTCTATTGGAACCGTCTTCTTTATTTGCTTAGGTTCACGTCCTCCAGATCTGAGAGTCATAATATCAAAATCACTTTGCGGGAGGAGAAAGAGGTGGGTTGCCATTGTATTATCCTATTATTATTATTATTATTATTATTATTATTATTATTATTATTATTATTATTATTATTATTATTATTTTCTTTTTTTTCGTTAATCGGCCGACTAGGACCACGCAAGCAAGCATCCTGCATTTACCGTGTCTCAGTTTTTATTTATTATCGCGGTGGCAGGTGCTTGCAACAATTCTTAGGGGGGACCAGCATTTAGCTGGATCCGATTTTTATCCCCCATGGTTGTTAGCCCGGGGGTATGGAAGATGAGAGACGATAGGAATGGATTAGGAGGCGATAGGTGATCGTGGACTTTTGGAACCATCCCAGCATTCGCCTTTATGACCGAGGGAAACCACGAAAACCCCGGGAATCGAACCCGGACCTCCCGATTACGAAGTCAGTGCGCTACGCACTGAGCCACTTCGCTCGGTTATTATTATTATTATTATTATTATTATTATTATTATTATTATTATTATTATTATTATTATTATTATTATTATTAGTATTAGTATTATTAGTATTATTAGTATTATTATATTTTCTTCGTAATATATCTTCTTCAGTATTGTCATGTCATATAATTAAAGCAAAAAAATTCTTAATGGATGTTCATCGTGTTCGTAACATATCTCTACATGCTCTCTGAATAACAAATGGAAACAAGTTTTTCTTAACCTTTTTCTTCAGGTACACAGATACGAGATAAAACTATCGCCTCTAGGTATAAATGATAATTAATCGTACAGTGACCTTGCATATATTACATGAACAAAAGCGGTACCTGCATTAATGTATCGAACACGTTTATTAAAGTTACACGATTACAGATATAAAGATATGATAAAGAAACCGCTTGCTCGAGATGTCTCCCTTGGTGGAATCAGCATTCTCTAGAATTTTAAAACGGTTTCTTGGACAACCGCCTCAGTCTTTCTAGGGTCTAAAGTCTTTCATTCGAAGAATTCCCATACATGTTAATAAAAGGTGTGAAGTAACATTAAGGCTTCCTGCATTTTACAAATAGAGTGACAGTTCCTTACGTTAGGTTTCGCTTTATTGCTTTGGAAAATAAACTTACAACTTCAACGTAACAGTTAGCATTCCGTGATATTAAACCTATTTTTTTAAATTTTTGGTTAAGGTTGTATCAAAATTGTATCACGAACTAGAAATAAATAGCTGTTGAAACGATGCCTAAAAATAATAATCCTGAAAACTATTTTATTGGTTTACGAAAATGCCATAAAGTAATGGACCTTGAATGTGAACTAATACGTCCTATCGTTGACACCGAACTGTTGATATTGTTTTGAGTAATCCTCCGCCCACATTATACATTTCGATTTTTAACAATTAGTTTATTTACATAGGTTTTGTCCTTTTTCCAAACCACTCTCGATAATGCAATAGGATCTACGTACATATTTCAAGAGTAACAATTCATTTTCTTATTAAAATTTGGAATAAAATATTATAAACGTTACGTTTTAAGTCACCTAGTGTCAATTTGGCCGCATGAGTAGTCTTTCCTTCAATCCCAGAACATCTTCGTAGTATCATAATATTCCCAGAACATTTACTACTTATAAAACGCGTTATTTATTTAAAAACATTAATACATACATTTTCATAGCACGAAATATAACTCTCATTTAGGACATGTTTCAGCTTAGTTCCATTCAATGATTCACATCGAAATTTCGAGAATATTTTGAATGATGGACATGATACAAAAGTATGGGATTCGAAAACACAAAACCAAAAATTAAGTCTAGAATAACTGCTCTTCCTCCCCTCAGAAGTCAATGAAACATTAAAATTATAGATTTGACTAATTATTCATAGTAACGATAATCATTCAGTATATCAATTTTTACGTTATTAATATTAACTGTAAGTCAACAAATAAACATATATTTTATATTCAGCATAAATCAAAAATTAATTATAAGAAAACATTAAATGGGATGAAACATATACCTGACCCCTTCCCCCCACCCGAAGAGAAATCAGAGACGTACGTCTCTGTTCTTTATTCACTTTTCCTTGCAAGGGCCTTTTTGTTCCCTGGAAAACTAGGTGCGATTTGGATCAACAAAGACGGAGGGTAAGGTAGAGAACGGACGGTACGTTTTAATATGGTTACTCCTACAAATTGGTATGCGACTGATTGCCAGGACGGTATGAGGAACTCAAAACTACTCTTTACCAAAGTTTCGGAGTCTGGCTCCTTGTCTTGTGACGTGCAGACTATTGCGGGAAGGAAATAAAGCAATATTTTCTTCAAAATTACCCGATGAGTAATCGGTGGGAAGGCACAGTAGATCGTTTTCCAAAACAATATTTCGTTCGCATCTTTTTACAAACGCCGGGAGATGCGAATTGTCCCGTACCGAGGCAGGCTAAACGTCACACTCACTATTAAAAAAAATTGAAAAATCCCGTAAGTGCTGGTTGTCCGTACGGAACGAATCTAATGCGCGCTAGGCTTTACGGGTAGGCAGAACGCGATGTGGGATGTCCAGGCAATATGAATCTGCATAAACACTACGCCAGCTGACGCCGTTGCACTGTCACATCGCATCGCGTCTGTTTGTAGCCTCAGATACCACGTAGTGTTTCATTCCCAGAGTTCACATTTATATTGCTTTTCTCCAAGTGTTGTATTCTAGTTAAATATATTGTTAATGAGATAAAATAAACATTATTTATAAATCAATTTAGTGTTCTGGTTATTAGATATGTTTTAAGAATTGAAAATCATTTTCTGGAAAATGTTCTGAAATTATCATACGTATTTTGCCTTTAGACTCGTGTACAATATCAAAATCTCCACTTGGCAGGATTTCAGCTCACTGTACCAAGATTGTCACACTACGATTGGAAAATTATTTTGTAAAGATATATAGCATATTATGAAGAATACGTCTTCTTCAACTGTTGGAATAATCATTATCCACAGATTCTATTTTACGCTTACGAAATACATTATTTCTACAATAGTGATACATTTTGAACTATGCCATTCAACCAATCTTAATATCGTACCTCAAGACCTAACCAAATGTAACAGAACATTACAAAATATATTTTGTATATTACGGCACAGGAAATAACAGTCGAGCTTTCCAGTCTAGAAAACCGTATTCGAATATTCTGGTTCTCACCGTTTTCGACTTATACATGGTCGATGTTAAGGAACCTCTTGTAAGAGAGGCGTGCATCGCAAATTGACGGGTCACATCACAGGTCGGCCCCGGATCTCATCACCAAGAGGGAAAATAGCACCGCTACCTCAAGTGATAAAAATATGCTCTAGGCTTCCGCGACTAATGACCATAGCATTTGACACGCCCGCCAATCATCAAATAATGAATCACTAAAACGCATCCTATATTTCGGAATATTGTGTATTTCCCCCCGAAGTGTTCGGTGTGTTCGGTGTGTGTCCCACCGAAGTGTGTTCGGTGACGTTCATTATGCACTCTCCGCTAGGAAAGCTAGTTTTCCCAGCGGCCACATCGTGAACGTCGTGAACGAGAAAGAAGTACAGTATACTTAAACGGGTTCCACGTGACGAACTACGAGCCAGGAAAATCGATTCTCGGAATGACAGACTGCTTGAGTAACATGAGCTAGTCGACCTTCCACATGACACATATGCGGAAGTTGGAATCAGTCAAGAATACATTTTTATTATAGATAAGTTTCGGTTTCAGTAAAAATTATTGCTAAGTAAAAATACTCTGTACACACTATACAGAATTGTATACAAAAATTAGTTTTTCAAAAAACCTGACATTTATTGTTACATTAGAAAACTCATAAAAAAACGTTTAATATAAATGAATCAGCTTATTACGATACTTTAAAATGATGCATGTAATCATCCCAAAATGTATATAAGAACAAGCAAAAAGTTTAACACCGTTCGAAGAAAATTCCTTAAACAGCGTATCTCTCAATTTCACAGGGGCTTCAAGTATGTTTCAATTTCGAATATTTTGACAATCAAAATAATTTTGCAATCCACCAACACGAGTGTCATATTAGTAAATGGATGTGGAAGGTGACGATATTAAAACACGATCGATTTGTTGGTTTGCTATTTTTCAAATTTTCTCCCTGAGTTATTTTTTTATGAAAAAGTAGAATATTGACACTTTCACTATTACGTACTATTATTTTCTAAGTTTTTCATTATTATTTATCTACTAAAAATAAATTATTTTGCTAAACAAAGAAGAAATACATGTACATGTTAAAGGATGACCCATATTTAATCTCCAGGAACGCGATTCAATAAGCAGTTTCTTGGAAACGTGTGTCTGTAAATCCGGTTCTTCTCGTCTTCGAAGTCTTTCAAAATTGTAACGGTTCCTCCCACTGAGTGCGCTTCTCATGCGTGCTTCGTTTGCTCAGCTCGAGGCCTTTGGAGCCGCTTCGACGCGACGCCTGCGATCCCTCTCGACGGAACGGGGAACTTAATTATCCACCCTCCCGAGAATCTTTTAGGGGATTTTTACGATGTCCCGAAGAGGTTTCTGAATATTCATGAATATTTATGCGCATCCTTCATCCTTGTTCTTGAGAAGAAGAACCCTTTCGGCGCGATGAGATTTCTTTCGGACCCTCAATTGATGTTTCGGAACCGGCCCTGCGCTGATCACAGTAATTCAAAATGACGATGCACAACCAACAGTAATTGACACCTCTGGTTATTTTGACTTTTCTCATATGCAATATGCAGAATAATTCTATGGCATTTACATTTCCAGGTTGTAATAGTATAAACTTAATAAGAAATTAATAACACACTCAGATTTGAGAGTCAAAGTGCGATCTAACTGTGTTTAACTAATATTGTTTTCAAAAATATCGTATTAATCTTTTCTTACTTTTCAGTATAGTTTTTATTTATATTTTCTGTAAATATTTTGTACAAAATGTTTTTTTTTCTTTCTTGATAACCGATTCTTATTCAGTATTGCTTACTGAACAAACCAACCTTTGCATGACAACCCAAGACTGAAATACTAAGATATATTTTATTTGATTTTCTTATGCTCGTATTAATTGTTTATGGCATACACGAATGCATATATTTACTGAAAATAAAGTATCACAGTTACAATACATTAACACAGTGTGTATACAATTATCCAAGCAAGAAAGAATTATTGCAAAACAAATCCTTCCAATAGTTCGAGTGTCGGAATCTTCAAAGGTATTGTTTGTAAATCAGTGTTCTGAAGATGTGAAGTTCCAAACGAACAAATGAAGTAGATCAGTTGTTATGTAGTGTAATTAGTAAGTATCGTTTATGTAGCTAACGCACAACCAATCCTAGGGTTCATTTTGCCCCTAAATTAAAAGGAAAAGAACAAACGGTAAATTATGAAACTCTATTGTTCAATTGTATTCTCACTTTTTTCTCATTTGATTTTCATTTTATCGGCTCATTCAGAACCTTCCAAATCGGAAAGGAATTCGAAGCCATAAATTCATTGCACACCTCTTTTGCCCTCTAGTACTACATGTCTAAACAAAAATATATTATAAAGTAAACTTTTCACTTCTAAAGATTATTTCAAATAAATTATCTAAATTCATGGAGTTTATAAATAACATGTTGGAATAAAACATACGTAAAGTGTATGATTATAAATTGTTTTAATGTTAACACTAACCTCTTTTTCAATCCATTGCAGAAATACTAGGGTATCCATTGCAAGATACCCCAGTATTTCGAAACAAATAATAATAATTTTTATATTAGGAGAAGGGGAAAGAATAAATGCTGAGATGCAGATGATGACAATACACGCCAAATCACATCTCGTTTCCAAAAAAATATTTAAGAAGAGTCCGAAATGTAGGCCTGCGCAGAGCAACTACGAGTAAAACCTCGAGCAGCTGCGCGTCTTCCGCGGCGCATGCGCTCTGCGACGGCGCCCCATTTAGGCGGCATGTAGCCGTAATCTCGGGAACGAGCTCGATTGGGGAAGCGGGCGGGGCGTGGGCGGCGTAGGCGAGTGCAGCCATGCAAATAGTGCGTGATACGCCCACACTTCCCTTCGCCTCTCCCGGAATAGCAGTCAATGAAGCAGAGAAAGCACAATGAACCTTTCCTCCTCCTCAAGTTGAAAACGTTACGCATAATGTTATATGTATGGCTAGATCCATTATGTGAGAATATTCCGTCGTTGTTACAGCTCAAACGCCCGCTCTAAACGTTCAGGAACGGAAATCTCCTTCAACAAATGTGTCTTGTATACTAAAGACTTCTCAACATAAGGGTATTCATCTAAAAATGCTTAGAAAATATTTATTATATAGATGTTCGTCATAGACATTTGAACAATTTATTATTTTTTTCCGCGAGACTATTTTATGTCGGTGTATTATGTGACACTATCACATAATCACAAAGTAAATGGTTAGAAGATGGAAGGATCCTTTGTTTTATTACAGCCAGAGAGTCAGGGGGCAGTCATTACCAGGGGGTCAGATGTCAGAATACAGAACCCATATTACATATATAACGTCCTTATGTTGTTTTCGATGAAACTTAACACGCGGATGCTCAAATACACAATCGTCGAGTATGACCATCGCGTCCCGGCTAGCGGAAACCCAGCCCGCTCCGCCGCACCAGGAAAAGCGCATCTCTCGCGCGCCCAGCGCGCGGCGCCGCCTCTAACCGCTAAACGGCGCGGCGCGGCGCGCCGAGCCGCGGGGTCGCGGTGAAGTCTGAAAGCGGCGCGAGCGCGACGCCCATAAAAACAATTCTCGGCACTTGAGCCCACTTGCTGCGCGGCGCGCGGGGGCGAAGGCTGGACTGGCGGGGCGAGGACTGGGCTGGCGGGGCGAAGGCTGGACTGGCGGGGCGAGGACTGGGCTGGCGGGGCGAAGGCTGGACTGGCGGGGCGAGGACTGGGCTGGCGGGGCGAAGGCTGGACTGACGGGGCGAGGACTGGGCTGGCGTGACGGATAGCGAGGCCTGTCGGAAAGGTGGGGGGAAATTGAAAGATGGTGAAGTGCAGAGTTGGTTGACAGTATTGAGCGAGGACGGCAGTAAGGGGCGGGATGTTAGGAAGTCGCGGGAACGACAAGAATGGTTGAGGGTTACAGGAAGGGGGTGGTTACAGGACGGTGTTTGAGGAATGGTTGTCAGGAAGGGGCAGCAGCGTCAGAAAATGTCGGGGTGACTGGAAGAAGGGACGGGCTATCAGTGAGGAGCGTAAACGACAGGAGTAGGTTGTGTACCAAAAGTATTGCTTGTCAGGAAAGGGCGAGAACGTCAGGAAGAGGCTGGGCTTCAGGGAGGAACAGGGACGACGGGAAGAAGTAGGCTAGAGAAAGAGATGGGTTGTTAGGACGGCCCTGGGCGACAAGAGGAGGCAGAAGCCGTCAAGAGGAAGTCGACAGAGGAGGGAAGACTCAATAAGGTGAAAGCATCGGAAAGAGGCAAGACGAAGCGAGAAACGGGGTAAAGTGGGCCTGCGTTCCAGTGGCTTGGAACGTGTGAGCGAGGTTGCGCGGACGGTGTTTGAGGAATGGTGAGGAGCGAGGTGCGGCGAGGATGGAGGATATGATTGTATACATGGGTCTGGAGAGAGGGGACGCGGTACAGCGTTTTGGGAAGGGTAGATTGCCATGAGTTCGGCAGGCACGAAGAATGGCGTTGCTAGGAGAGGAGACGAGACCAGGGAGACAAGGGAGAAGAGTAGAAGAGAGGATATGAAAAGGAGAGGAGAGGAAATGAAACGAAAGAACAGTACAGGACAGCGCAAGACGGCCAGGTTAAGGCAGAACACGCCAGGTCAGGACAGAATAGAGCAGAGCAGAACAGGAGAGAAGACGCCACCCACCAGGAGGGAGCCTCGCCATTAATAAAGACTATTATTATTATTATTATTATTATTATTATTATTATTAAGACGAGAGGATTGGAGATGGGGGAGAGGACAGGAGAAAAACGGAAAGTAAAGGAGTGGAAAGGGCAGGGCCGACAACATAAGGAAAGGGACGAGAATAGGAACGCGAACAAGAACAGACGAGAGACGAGGAGAGAGGGATGTGTTGGGGTGGGGTGATGCTGTCCGGGTCGCCGCGCGTCAGTTGCGCGAGATTGAAGCGTGTTCGACGCGGCATGCGACCACGCGAGGGCCTTGCGTCCACACTCGATGCCTCGTCCTTTACCCCCACCGTGACGTCAGAGTGGTTCCGAGTAACCTTCACGACTTAAAGTTAGCTATACTGATGTGTGATAGTCTGCTTTGACGAAATATTACGCGAATGCTCGCCAGCCAAGCAACATGACCACCCATGTTGAGAAATCATTTAATACACACGAGCTGTGTCCGCCAGTTCAGTGCTACGAAATGGAAATCTTCCTTTACTAAAGTGATGAGCCTTGCAAAGTGGCGTAAGTCACGCCTTAAGCATTGACTGCGCTGCGTTGTGTTTCAAATTCCGTCGGTGTTGGAGTATGTCTAATGGCTAAAGTCCCATGATATGTATGAATTACATGTTAATGTGGACAACGAATTCAGTAATAATTCAGTGTTTCATGCATCTGTGACTCTTCGCAACCCTAATATAATATTTCTTTTATAATTATAAAACGACTTCGCTTTTCACATTTCTTTTCGCGGAAATGCTATGATTATGGATACTGAATCCTCACTTGGCCATTCCGAAGGCAATTTCTAATTACCTCTATCAATGCCCAGAGTTGCCTTGGGCGACACGACTTTAGGCTTCATGGCTTCTTCATTTTTAAAATTCATTTTTTTACAAAATTTATTTTTAGACATTTAAACGCTCTCTACTTGCAAAACAAATGGTCAAACGCACAAGAAACGTTATATGAAAATCTTGAGGGTGTTGTGAAGAGAAAAGGTGATTAATCAATTCCATTGAGTGTTGCTACACTTCATAAAGTACTTGGCTTCTGTGGGATATATCCGTCTCACCACGAAGCGGGATCGATAAATCGACCACCAGAATTCAAGATAGTATTAAGGCTAGGATAGCATACTTCACAGCTACAGCGTATCCATTAGTATCAATGACACTTTTCTTGTTAATGCTTCTTTTCAGATTTGCACTTGCACTAAAGTTCTTCTGATAAATCTCTCAAGAAACTCCAAACTATAGGTAGCTGTAAGTGTCAGGCAAGGAAATATTGGGGCCCATAATCTATATATTATTCCTCCTAAGTTTAGTATCAGCGCTATAAAGTTTCCAGTCGAGAGAAAGTTATTGAGAGAAAGTGTAATAATCACCCACTGTATACCACAGCTCGAAGTATTCCAATCGTCTTTTTGGACTCCAGATGTAAGACTGTCTCCGTATTTCCATTACGACGGCAACTACTTTCTATAATGGCGTCTTAAACCTTGTTTACGTAATACCAGATTCACGGCAGAAAGACAGATGAAAGAAAATGGTAGATTTGAAATCAATTCGCATTCAGAACCAAGTATTTCTCGTCTCGATACGACTAAAACCAGAATGTCTACGCTCAGAGGGATTAACGGTTCCCTCCCCCTTCTTTCGCGGCGCACATACGCCCACACGCCCCCACGCCCCACGCCGACGCGCGTCCAGGAGATTTCGATCTCCTCCTCTCTACTCGCCTTCGCGAGAAACAAACGGCGAGCGCATCATCTGCAAGTCTAATGGACGCGTGCCGCCGCTGCCCCTACCGGCGGAAGCGGCAACAGTAGCGGCCAATAACAGTATTCCCATTAACAGCTTCGAAGAATCCCGAATAGGAAAGGACGAAAACTGCTGAATGGAGAATATTGTCCAGTGTCGTTGGTTTAAAGTCGCGGGTAAACAGAAGGCCTGAAGATTTTCGACGCGTTTACTGGAAATAATTAAATTACTCCGCTAGATTTCGTGCCGAATATACATAGAGGGAACGTTCAAGTACTTGGAGCGAAACGTTGCGGGTTTCGATAATAAGTACTGGTATTTCCAATATGTGATGTGAAATTTTTTCTCTCATTATTAAGGAAAACATCTGCAGAGCTATTCAATCTATAGCCATACAGCTTTCATTATCATTACCACAAATGATCACCTTCATTGTATACCATTTAACCAAACTTTGATAAACAAAATTGTTAGGCGACATCATGTGTCAAATTGTCTTCTATCTTCTTAGTACCGAACTACACAATAAACTTTTTATTAATTTTTCGATACAAAAAACCCTGTTTTACCCTTTAGATCTCTTCTCTTCTGATTGGATATTATTTTTCCAAGTATCAAGACATACAAGAAAAATAGTTAAGATATTCGGACAAAACTTAACTGTGTTTTTTAGAAAATATTTGCAATAACTTTGTTAATGAATCAATTATAAGTAATAATGCTGCATTCTATCAACTCACGTTTTATCTATCTTTTAGAGTTACAGAATTCTGATAAAAATATGTTAAAATTACAAAGCACAAAAATGTATTAGAAAATAATGTTATTTGATAATCTAATCCCAGACAACTATTTTCAGCCTTCCGATCACTGACAAGTCAACCAATTTTACAATAAAGCGCATTTGTTGAGTTATCCCACGGTAATTTATTTATCCATATTATAAAGAATATATCACGATAAATATCAGTCAGTACTAAGGGGTTTACACGTTGTATTCAATTATTTGCAATCTTAACACTTATTTGCAATTCTAATACTCAATGAAGTACTTAACAAAGAATTTTGATTTAAATCTTAACTCGTCTCTCGCGGCAGTGTGGTGCAAGAGCAAACTGAATATTTTTGCATCGAAGATTAATTGTTGTAACAAAGTTGCTTTTTGTGTATGATAATTATGATACCACATTGATATACGAGTTCAGAGAAAATCCTCAAACACATCTGTGTGGTAACAGTAGATATCAGACGAGTTACATCAACTTTCTAATGTTTAGGCGTCGAATCAGAAATGAAATCATGGTACGCACAATTCATTACTCCGGAGTTTAATATTAAAAATCCACCTAGTAACATTTATACGACTTTAACTAAGATAGCAACGTTCTTTTTATAAAACTGATCAGTGTAATAAAATTGTTTTGAAATTGCTTCTTTTCGTAAATGAATTGGGAAATTTTAAACGACAAAGCATTCGCCTATTGTTAATTAATGTATTATTTACGTTTAATCTAAACAGTGAGTGACGTCTTGAGTTAAATTCATTCAGTGTCAATACCTAATCATCGATAAACGTCCAACCACTACAGATAGTCCCAGCCTGGGGGTTGGAATGAGCTGTTATCGACTACAAACAAACGGCGCGCGCTTCATCTGCAAGTCTAATCGAATTGCCGCACTGCTGCCCCTGCCGGCGGACGCTCGAACAAGAGCAGCTTATAACTGTAAACACAACCCTGCGCTGCGGGCGTGCCAACATTTCAGGGTTCAAGGGGCACGATAAAATGGAACTCGAACGAGACTTTCTGGCGGATTCGGGAACAAGCGAGTGTCGAGAATCGCCGCATTAACCGTAACGTATTGTAACGCCACGGCCGGTGTGTTGGTGCTTGGTTTTCCGACCGGTGTACGATTTTCAAAACACACGTAAACTAATAAATCGCACTTCCAATAGAAAAGTGACACAAATGCGAAATTGTTATTTTTCAGCTAAAAACTGATAAAGAGGTTACCAAGAGGTACTGCTACTATTCTGAAGTTGATTTTAAATTAGTTCAATTACTGTCCGCTAGAAGGTGAATATTTGGTGCAATCTATAACGAGTATCACAGAACTACGAAACTTAAAATCGCAATTTGTGAGAAATCAGAAATTCGCACTTGTGTTACTTTTCTATTGGAGGTGGGAAATGATGTTATTTGAAATTTATAATTTCATGCTCTAGAGAGAATAGAAGCAAACATGGACATTTATATTTTCTTTCCGTTTTGCCGGTAACACTAAATCAAGCCTGACACACTAAGTCAAAAACAACTTCAACAAATGACGTTTATCCATTTCTTAGCCCTTAGCGCCTATACACATTTCATAAACAGCATTCCAGTACATACAATATCTGGTATACGTATTTGATAAATGCATTGCACACACCTACCAAAAACCATTTTGTGATACCAATACTGTGTAGTCCTATGCCGTAATGTTTTCTTGTGATGAATTCTAGTTTGCCAAATTATAAAAAAATATTGTTGATATTTTAAATTGTCGGTAGCAGAGAACGCGATTCTGGTACGAAATGCAACTAGTGCATGGCGAAGAACGTTATTTGATATTCTTGAGTCGTTCAAAAACCAGTAGAAGAAGTACTGAACACCTATGTCGATAATATTAGAAAATACTGGTTTTATGATAAGTTGTTTCCCACTCGTTTTTATGATACGTCGATTCCCGCTTGGTTTTATGACAAATTTATTCCCGTTTCGAGGAAGTTAACGAAATGAGTGAAAGAATAATCTGTTTCTATCAACATCAAGAAAACGAGTTCTTTTGGAACGTTTAAGCTTGTTTCACCCAATAATATAAATTTTAATTCCTTTGTTTCTAGTAATAGAAAATTATTGTTCAATAATTCTGAAGTTACTATATCAAAAGCTGTGGTAGAGTTAAGAGAGTATTCAGACTCTTTGAATTGTCCGAAAGAATGTCAAATTGGCTCAGAATTATGACTAAACTTGGATTACTGTACGTAATACAATGTATGATTAGAGCTTTTTTTCAGGTCGACCCGTCGCGTACCAGCCAACGCGCTAAAAATAACACCTGCACATAACATACTGTTTACATGTAGTTGACTAGTCGAGTATTTTACCCGGTAGCAAACATGAATAAAAACTAAATCATAATCCTTCTAAACAACACATACCCATTCATATGGAAGCACTTCGCACGGTGATCAGTTCTTCACATCTCTATTACCCCCAATCGTATGCTGCTTCTAACAACCACGACGGTGCTAACAACACAACAACAAAAATAACACGTGCACATAACATACTGTTTACATGTAATCGACTAGTCAAGTATTCTACCCGGTAGCAAGCACGTATCAAAAATAGATCACGAAGCTTTTAAATAACACGCACACATTTACATGGTAGTACATCGCAAAGTAACGATCTCCTCGCATCTCCATTTCCACCAACCGTATACCGCGTGACACGCCTACCAACCAAACCGGGATGCTGCACGGGCGATCGCAGCTACCAGAGGGCGTACTCAGCTTCCCGTTCGCTCACCATCCGCGCTCCAGTGATTTAAAGGCGCGGCGCAGCCATTAGCTTCTCGCCCTCTCCAGATCAATTAAGCCGTCCCGCCGCTGTCGCCGAACGCGTTCGCCGCCGCGATTCCGCTCTTTTTCTCACTCCTCCGCGGCGGACGCAAGAAACCTCGCCGAAAAGCTGTTCACATCTCGTCGTAAATCTGCGCCGTATTTTGTCGGTCTCGTCCAAGGACCGGGGTTAGGGAGAAGAAAAAAAAACCGGCGAGCGTCTATGACGATAATAAAATTTGAACCGCCGTTTAATAGAGCTTTTACGGGACGTTTAATATTTTATTACGGGTACTACGGCGCGTGAGATCTTTTTCGGAGGCTTTATTAAGGTGGCCGCGACTGATGTCTGTGGTAATTATGAAGACGTTGGGTTCCCGCTTCAATTAGAACGCCGTTTCAATTAGGGCAAAAGGAAGCAGGACGACTCCCAGAAGGACGGAATGGTACCAAAAGAACGGTTATATCTTGTGGTCCCAGAACCGTCATTTTAACCTGCAAAAAATTTGAAGTGTGAACAACATGTGCCAATAAAAATATAACGTAAAAGGAGTATCTTGTTTTTTGTTCATTTTTATAACTTCTTCCTACTTTCATTAATTTAGTATCTGTAATAACCAGGGTTAGATGTTTTTGGAATCTCCACTGAATCGTTCCAATCGACAACTAATTTAAAATATCTCACTTTGATTGTATTTCAATAAAGATTGTGAACAGATTTTACTCAAAAAAAAAATATATTAAACGGAGTAAGGTTCTTTAAGAGAACAAGGACATGGGATACGTGACAAACTCATTTATTCAAGAATGGATACCTCCTTTATTTTAAATACTACTTAAATACATTTTTGAATTTTGATTATATCTCAGAAACTGTGATCTACGTCCAAGAATACAGCTTTTTGGGTTTCTCTAACGGTGTTAATTTACACCTATTAATCTCAATTCTATAAAATAGAGTACTTTGGACCCTTATATTGCATTTTTTAGAATTAGCTCAAATGGATACTCAGTTTTTATAATATCTTTTATTTATCCACCAGAAGAGCAACTGCGCTTCGAGCCCCCGTAAGGTTTAGAAAATAATTCTGAACAAAAATATTAGGTTTAGCTCACATTTTCACAAACGACCAGAATCTCGAAACCTTTGTAAAATAAAATTGACTATTAATATTCTGTGCATTTTAATTTTACAATTCAGAGCATTTTTGTTGATTAATAAATGCTTAAAATATATATACCGACGTTCAGTAACAATTTTGTAATGGTGGTTAATGACTCAGTCCTAAAATATTCACATTTCCGCGCAAGTGTGAACATAGTTGTGTTAAGCACCTATGTACTACATCGTAATATAGTTGTAACAGTAATGAAGGGCATACCAAAAATTTTAACCTGCCGACATTCAAACTACTTTTCAGTTCGAAACATAAGCATGGGTAGTCCTGTAATCATTGTTGTCAAGGTCAACGGTCACTAGGTATCACCCGATACTAGTATTGAACCGTATTAACGGTTGAATTTACTTCCGATCCAGCGTTGCTGCTGCGGCCGGGCGGGCGGACCTAGGTCTGGAGTCCCGCTGGTGGGGGATTTTCGCGGTTTAGGCTGTTTAGGCATGCCGCGGCTGTTTAGGTATGTCGATCTCAGCCACCTCCTGGAGGAGAGTTCTAGCGGCCGGCTGCTCTGATCGGTAGTTTTCCGTGGTTCCTCCGACCAAGAGAATACCGGAGTAATACCCTAACATACGGACCAGATACCACGCGCGGTCTTTCCCTTTCATTCCTTGTCCTATGTTGCCCCTTACATTCACCAACACGCACTAGAATACTAAAGGTTTCGGGAGACATAGAGCTAATCCCGGCCGAAACGGTAACCTGCTGGGATGGAGATACGAAGGGGATACGTGCAGAGAGATACCTCCTGCAAGCCGATATGTTGATCGCCGCTGGATTTCATCATTCAGCGGGTTACCGCCATCTTCCGAGATAAAACATTCCTTACGAAACTAATAATCGTAGCAGTGGACATGTGCAGAAACCAATAAAGCAATCAAACATTGTACCATGATCCGCATAATTGCATTTTCACGGAAATGTTTTTACCGTCCTAACCCAAGAAACTTTATAGGTGTTGTGGTGCGTTATCGTTGGCATTTTTCATGAAATAATTATAAACGTTGTCATTGCCAACAATAGTATTTAATATAAGATATTACTTTTCTATGTTTTCTGTTTAAAAAAAAATTACGTGTCCTATTTCTATTTCATTCGCGTTTCTTTAGTATTAATGACTTACCCCCCCCCACTTTTTTTCTTTCTAGTTTCTAGAATGTTAAATATATTTTCCAAAAAATTTGTAAATTATTTGTAACCTTTATCATAATCTTGTTGTAAAATCAAAAGAATATTCACGTTTTAATGTTTCGTTTTTTCTTCTTGTATCAGACAACTGATGATGATGGCTAAGCCATCGAAAGCTGCTCTTATATTAAAAACTATTGTTGGCAATGACAACGTTTATAATTATTCCAAGAAACTTTAACCGAACGGAAAATAAACAGTAGAGACATTGATGCTTTACGGGGGAGTATCTTACTCGTGCAATCTTATTTGCGCAACAAGGTTTCATTCGCTGATGTTTTCCACATGCTTTATGGCCCTTTTCGGCACAGCGCGCGTATCTGTGGAGGAGAAGGAGGAAAGGGTATTCCGCGTATCTCCTGCTCGCTATTGTCCGCGCGTCTTCCGCCGAAGAAAGTGCTCCAACGCCCTGGGTTCGTGCCTGGACGAGGAGGAGAACCTCTCGGGAAGGAAAGCGGTTCTTACGAGAGCTTCGGATGGTTTCCGCGTGTTTTTCTTAGCTCAGCGCCACAGTAGAATCTCAATAACTCTGACTTCCATAATTCTTTTTCCATAATATTGGGATTTTTTCATTCTTCACCAATACTGTATATTAATGGCAATGAGAACGTAAAATACTTCAATATTTAATTGTCTCTCGCCTTAAAACTCTTCGCCCGCTACCGATGAGTTTGCAGACAAGTGATTAATTTTTATATTAGACCACCAACTCAACTTCTTACTATCCCAACACTCCATCGCCTGAGTCTATATTTCTTTAAAATTATTACATTCCTTGCCAGTTTTAAAAACGTACAATTCGTCACAGGTTCTATTTAAATATGCAGAATTAATTCAAGTAACTCATAATTAGCTTCACGCTAACGTTTTTTAGGTAGGACTTCCAGTGTTACATTTTAACATAGAACAAATAAATTTGAGCAGACCTTGAACCAGTTTCGAGCTATACTAGCATTTGAAGGGAAATATTCGTAGGAACTGACTCAAAGGTCCTAATTTATTTTCTTTAAGCAACAAACTCACCATTTTAATATCCAATTTATTAGCTAGTTCCGGAATTTTTGTGATACAAAACCCTAAATAAAGTATCCCAGAGTTCAGTGCATCCAAATACACTAATTAGTGTGAATTATTATCTTCCCCTTCTCTTTCTTTATTTCTTTTTTCCTTCTTTCTTTATTAAGCAGTAAATATTCTTCTCCACAAAACACATTGCATATTTTAAATGTACAGTAAATTGGCTATAAAAATACAATTGAGAACAATATTTTAATGGTTGACATTGCAATGAGCAGTTCGTGACACGTATTACACAATGCACTTCTGGAAAAAAATTGCTTGGCTCCAATTATGTCAACAAACTCACAACAAAGTTGCAAATTAGACATGCAGAGGTTGTTGTGAGCAGGCATTTCCCAGAAAATCGCTAATTACCACAAAATCTAATTTTCTTGTACTCGACATATGGCAATACTGCGAAACGAAAGACCGTTTGCGAGTCTGGAATTGCTGGAGAGACATTTGCAATGGAGGGTTCGCATTCAGATAGTTCTGCTATTCTGCAATCATTAAGCACGGTTGAGTGACCGACTATCCCACCTCCATTGTTACAAGGCGTCCTATGGAACGTTGGCTTTACGTTCACAAACACAACCAGGCATCGAACCCACAGCGGTTAGCTTCGTTACGCTTCCTGCTCTACGGTTAACAACTATTCTTGACAGATAGAGCACGTGTAATAAGCTTCTTCAGTGCGAGTCTTTTTAATGAAAGCAATTATTGTCTCAAGTGTGACTACTTCATGACATTCATCTCAAAATCAACTAACGGTAAAGAATACTTCGGAGAAGTTATTAAAAGATAGCAACAAAGTACTATTTTGTCGGTAATTTATTACAAACGACGACAAATGAGATATTTAATATGACCTTCGAAGTCCGTCCTTAAAGTGAAGGCCTGCAAATAATGATCTTAAAAAATATCAAAAGTGTTGGTAATATTCTGTCTCGTTCTTGGGTAATATTTAGTTATTTCTTAGCTTTACGTTGTTTTAATAAAGTTCTGAAATGAGATCTTCTCTTAGAAATAATCAGCGAGAGAAGAAAAACAAGTGCTGCAATGTGCACTAGATGAGAAAACGGTAAATTTAGACCAGCCATTCTCAATAGAAGTTCCGCACGTCTGCAAGAGAGAATCATTAATAATAGATGTGCAAGAAATAATAATTAATGCGAAATAAATTACTTTGGGTATAGGGAAAAGAGTATCATAAAATGCTCCTTAAAAGTTCTGAATGTCAGACTTATATGGTACTAGGTTTCGCTAGAATAACGAGTATCATTTATTAGGATGATCAAAAAAACACGAGTTTTATTTGTTTTTAGTAAGGCAATACTTAATTCCAAAGATGAGTGATGTTAATGAACATCTTTCGAAATATTGCATTTATTCTGTTACCAATGGAAACATAGATATGTATAAATATGAAGAAAACAAAAAAGTTTGAATCATTTTTTTCTCGTCAAACTAATGGTGAGAAGTGCCAATATTCATTTTTTTTCTGGTAAGTCTCAGTGGAAAGTATTTTTACTGTTATTTCGATATTCATTATTACTCGCTTGGCGTGGTGTGCAGCGAGGTCTTAGAACTCATCGCGCCCGTTTTCGAAGAATCTCCGCGGTTTGGGGTGATGAGATATGACATATGAGATGATGGGATGAGTAATGAGCATGAAGATAAAATGGATGGTTGGTAGGTAAACGAGAGGTAAGGCAAACTAGAGAACTCAGACGGAATCTTCCGCGAACATCCATTGTGCAACGCAAACTCTACATAACGACCGATATTAACATCCGCCAGCCAGAGACGGGGCTGTTTCGGAGGCCAGCGCCTAGTTTGGAGCAGCGCCTAGGAACGCGGAGTCGAAGACTGCGGAAAGAGATTACTATAAGAAAATCGTGAAGGTAGAGATTGTTCCAGCTGAGGTTGTGTCTCGCGGGGGGAGATATCTGGTAGGGAAATTCTCCCGCAAGCCGACGTGTATGTTGGCGAAGAATCTCTCCTCCAGCAGAGGAGAATCACTGGCACTTCCAGGCGTAAACCCCATTCACTACACTAAAGGGAATAATTTCCATAGCAGTTGTCGTGCCCGGAAACGCCAATCAATCCAATCCAATCAATCGAGTGAAGAGCGATGTTGTTATAGAGAAATAACTGTAAGAAGGGACCGCTTTGACAGCTACTACTTGGCCACTGCTGGCAACATAACTGCAGGTTATGATTGATTGATTGATTAGTGATACCGGGTCAACTGTTAAGTCATTAGTTCCGTACGTGAGCCCCTAGATGGCGACATCCGGCGGCGACCTACCGTCAGCTAGCGGGGTTTTCCCCAACCAGGTGTTTCCCACCAAGGTGTTTCCCCAACCAGGTGTTTCCCACCACTGGGGCACCGCCCCATCCCGGACAAGTTCTCAGCCCTCGACTGGTCTCTCGGCATGTGTGGTAGCGAAGTGCATGAAATTGCATGTGTAAGGAAGGGGTGAGGAGAGGACAAGGAAGAGGAAGGAAAGATCGCGCGCGGTCCGTGACTTGTTTGATAGGGTACAGCTTCGGCATTCGCCTGGTCGGAGAATCCACGGAAAACTGCCAATTAGAGCAGCCGGCCGCTAGAATTCTCCTCCAGACCTCTCCAGACTTCTCCACACCTGAACTCGGTCTAGCTGCCAAGCTACGATCGAAAATCCTGCCATCATCAGGAATCGAACCGAGGATCTCCCGGTCAGAGGCACTGCAGTGACAGAGTCCGTGCACTTTTGTCGGTGCGTTATTTTATAGTTATCTTATTTCTAAATGTCTTCATCACTTCTATCGCAATTTCATCGCTCCGAATGGCATTCGCTTGTTTCCTATTCACTGTCAAAGTGGTTCCTTCTTACAGCAATTCCTCTATATACCGGGTAAGTCTTGGGATTTTCACCATGTGATGATCAATCAATGAATGTTGCCTTATTTTATGTGTCGAGGCTCAGGCCAAAACTTTCGCCTGACGAAGCAAATTTCGTTATGTCCCTTTCTACATCGAGCACAGAAAAAAGGTATTATACAGGTGACAAAATACGTGATAAGAATGTTTCACTGAGGCTTCTTTTCGGCTTGACGATCATTTACACGCAGTAAGTCTACAATACGGGCAAGTAAGTCTACAGCCAGCTTTACTTACTCTACTACAGCTCTGATAGGAGCGTAGCGAAATTTGCGTGGTCAGACGGAAGAGCGGGCCTGATGGCCCGAGTCTCGCCACGTAAAATAAGGCAAATTCAATTCAATTCAATTCAATACTTCCCCTCCGAAGGAAGACATACGAAGGATTTTTTAGGCCACTCCATTTTGGACACGGTTTACTTCCATCTTCTCCACAACTCCACATCTTCGATCGGGACCCAAGATCGCGGGTTTAGAACCCGCGATCTTGGGTGTAACAGCCCATAACGGGTATAACCTCGATACGCGAATCGTAACACCACCGAAGGCGCAATGATTTTGACTTCTCATACACGACATATTAAATCTCAACCATCATCCTATCTCATTCATCAGTAATAATGGTTGCACTTCATGATCACCTCTACCATCATCCATCTAGAGCATGACAATGGTACACCACCACTACCGTAATCTGTTCAAGCACACATGTCTAACCCGCGTTCTCTCTCACCATCACCCAGAGGCGGCTAGCGAGCTAACCACAACGGCTCGTCGAATGCTAAATATCGTAACATGAACATGATCAGCTTAAGACGGTCACTCTGTATAACACCATTCGCTTAGAAAAAGGCGTAACATTACGCACCCATTCAAAACCATGCTCATTGTGCACGCGACCGAAGCGATAAACTCCCGCTACGAAGACAAACAGCTCCCTTAATGCAGTCCCCCGAAGGAGAATGGCATTGTCCGAACCGCGAGGGTAATTGTGTGGTAATGCATGCTGCGCACTCCGTGGCTCAGAGGAACCTCTGGCATGCCGTTATGACGTGCGCGCCGAGACCGGGATGCGAATCCTGCTCCCGCCGCCCGCCCGGTTGGGAATGGTGCGGATGCGCAAGGACGAGGAGGAGGGTGGGGATTGGTGCGGATACGCAAGGACTAGGAGGAGGGTGGGGATTGGTGCGGATGCGCAAGGACGAGGAGGAGGGTGGGGATTGGTGCGGATGCGCAAGGACGAGGAGGAGGGTGGGGATTGGTGCGGATGCGCAAGGACGAGGAGGAGGGTGGGGATTGGTGCGGATGCGCAAGGACGAGGAGGAGGGTGGGCATTGGTGCGGATGCGCAAGGACGAGGAGGAGGGTGGGGATTGGTGCGGATGCGCAAGGACGAGGAGGAGGGTGGGCATTGGTGCGGATGCGCAAGGACGAGGAGGAGGGTGGGGGATTGGTGCGGATGCGCAAGGACGAGGAGGAGGGTGGGGATTGGTGCGGATGCGCAACGACGAGGAGGAGGGTGGGGAATGGTGCGGATGCGCAACGACGAGGAGGAGGGTGGGGATTGGTGCGGATGCGCAAGGACGAGGAGGAGGGTGGGGATTGGTGCGTTTGCGCAAGGACGAGGAGGAGGGTGGGGATTGGTGAGGATTGGTGCGGATGCGCAAGGACGAGGGGGAGGGTGGGGAGTGGTGCGGATGCGCAAGGACGAGGAGGAGGGTGGGGATTGGTGAGGATTGGTGCGGATGCGCAAGGACGAGGAGGAGGGTGGGGGATTGGTGCGGATGCGCAAGGACGAGGAGGAGGATGGGGATTGGTGCGGATGCGCAAGGACGAGGAGGAGGGTGGGGATTGGTGCGGATGCGCAACGACGAGGAGGAGGGTGGGGAATGGTGCGGATGCGCAACGACGAGGAGGAGGGTGGGGATTGGTGCGGATGCGCAAGGACGAGGAGGAGGGTGGGGATTGGTGCGTTTGCGCAAGGACGAGGAGGAGGGTGGGGATTGGTGAGGATTGGTGCGGATGCGCAAGGACGAGGAGGAGGGTGGGGAGTGGTGCGGATGCGCAAGGACGAGGAGGAGGGTGGGGAGTGGTGCGGATGCGCAAGGACGAGGGGGAGAATTTCCCTGGGCGCTTTCACGCACGGTTGCGCATGCGCGCGAGGATGTTATTGCGCCGGTGATTGGAGAGGTCGGTTGCACTCGCGGTCGGAAGAGCGGAATTTGCCGTAAGAGCGGAGTGGTGCCGAGATGAAGAGCGTGGTTCCGGATGGAAGATTCGACTTTCTCTGCTTTTGGACCGCCCTTTCACGCACCACTTCGTAACACTACTTGAAGAAAAAGAAGAAGAATATTCTTCCCCTTCTTCCCCTTCTCCTCCTCCTTCTTCTTCTTCTTCTCCTTCTTCTTCTTCTCCTTCTTCTTCTTCTTCTTCTCCTTCTTCTTCTCCTTCTTCTTCTTCTCCTTCTTCTTCTCCTTCTTCTTCTTCTTCTCCTTCTTCTTCTTCTCCTTCTTATTATTATTAGTCTTATTCATGACTAAAGATGCTATGCATCGGTTGATTATAAAGTCTACTCCGGGTTGCAACCAGGTTCTGCAGATAGAGTTGATCTAGGGAATATCGGAGTCTCTACAATACTTTGCGCAAAATGTGGGAAGTGAAGTCTAAGCATACTGAATTGTTCCCAATGGTAACAAATGGTATTTATTACTCAAAGGGGAAAATATTCGTTTTATTGTTTTTTTGGCTCGAAATTGATTTTCTTGAACTACGTAAGATCGCAGAAAATAATCCATTACTTTTTAGTATACAAAAACGGTAAGTTTTCAATTTTTGCATCCCAGCAAGCTGGCGCCTTGCATCTCCAAAACCCCCTCTCTTCCTCATAACAAAACCACGAAAGTTATGTAGTATTGCAAAGAGTAGGGTTGTACTTGCCCGATCGTGTATTTTCGCATGGATGACTTGGCTTTCTCAAGAGTAAAAACCTTTTCTAATATTTTTGTGATCATCAAGGAAAGAGAAAAGCTGTCAAGTAGGCTGAATAATTACTTCAAATGTTGTTTTTAGGAAAGTGTGAATTGTTCGAAGAACGAAATTCTCTATAAAACTGAATAAACCTTTATTGAAAAAATTATTTCCAACATCAATTGCATTGTTTTTATTTTTGATATTTTGCAAATACGAAGTTACATTTATACATTCTTTACAAATAAATGTTTCATTAACAACTTTCCTTCTTAATGGAAAGAAGAGGAAAATTAATAGGGAAAGGGTGGGGATTAACATGTGACACTTCTCGCAATGGAACGCTAGTTTGTAATATTTTTCTTATATTTCTTGTTCTGGTTTATATTACTTACTTTTTTTTTAAATGCCTTTTTAATTTCTTCATACTCTCTGAATATTTACAATTGAGTCGTGTTTGGAAGTGTATCTTTTCAGGATTTTGACGAATATAATCTTATACTACTAAAACATATTTTTTATTGAAGACATTAGTTCTTATCTTGTTAACAGACATTGCCGCTACTAAATAATTAATGTCCTGACCACACAGTTTTTTCCGATTCTTTTTTAATTAATTCTGATTAGATAATGGTGTACCTGGCAATAACATAAAAAAGTCAAGTTGTAGTGTACCAACTAATGCTCGTAAAGGTGGTAGTTCCTTAAAAAAATGCTAGACAAATCTGAATGAATATTTATGTGTTGTCTGGAGTAACAAGCAATTTTGAGAATGCATTTAGGTACAAATACCTAATTTACTCCGTAAAGGCTAAAGGTGTAAGAATTTTCCTCCATCAATTCAATGTTGATAGTATGTAATTTAGATAATGCATGTGATGATTGACTGTTAAAGTAATATACTCATCTGTATTCTTTGCTGAGAAGTCTCAGCACTTTTAGTAAGGAACATAACCGTAAATGTTGATTTTCGAATTAACATTTAGTACCTTATATAGTATTACAGAAAATACGTGACTTATTGAACCAAAGTGTTAGAGGTTTCTTCAAAATATTGTTTCTTCCTATTTTACATTTTTAACTGCATAGTGCATTAATATATCGGCTAACTCACATAATTTTAACACATATGAATATTTTAGAATGATTTCTCATAAATGTCTGAATGTTTTTTTCTTGTGTTTCAGGTATGTTTTCCGCAGTTTTCCGCAGTATTTGAATTGGCGCAGACTAGACAAAAATAAACAAGTAAGTGTTATAATGTCATTCTTCCACCTCGCAATTTTCCACTTTAATTTCATCATAAGGTTTGTAGAACTATTCTCCGTGTTCGCGGAACTAGACATGTTCAACGAGAGTAACTGCACACTAGCAGTTCCATTAAAGTCAGTCATGCGCAGATGCAGAATATACCATTTTCCGGACAAAAAAATCAACTAAAAGAATGGTTCGCACTCATTAGACTGACAACAAGATTTCCGAGAGCAACCCACGACCTCCCTCTGCGATCATATATTCCGAACAAATTGAGCACACGGCGAATGTAATCCACAAACTGCACCTGGGATGCGGTCGCGTATTACAGTGGTGACCGGATTGAAGCGTTGCCACCGGGATTCGACACAGACCTCCTCCTCCTCCTTCTCCTCCTTCTCCTCCTTCTCCTCCTCCTCCTCCTCCTTCTCATTCTTCTTCTTCTTCTCCTTCTTCTTCTTCTCCTTCTTCTTCTTCTCCTTCTTCTCCTTCTTCTTCTTCTCCTTCTCCTTCTTCTCCTTCTCCTTCTTCTCCTTCTCCTTCTTCTTCTTCTTCTCCTTCTTCTCCTTCTTCTCCTTCTTCTCCTTCTTCTCCTTCTTCTTCTCCTTCTTCCCCTTCTCCTTCTTCTTCTCCTTCTTCCTCTCCTTCTTCTTCTCCTTCTTCTCCTTCTTCTCCTTCTTCTTCTCCTTCTTCTCCTTCTTCTTCTCCTTCTTCTCCTTCTTCTTCTCCTTCTCCTTCTTCTTCAACCCCTCACACGCGGGTTGTCCCCCCCACCCCAGCCGGCCGTCTCGCGAGAGCCCACTAGCCAGGCGACGAGTGTGAGTAGGGACCGCGTCTCACTCGCGCCAGCGCCACCTACCCACGCGCGTGTCTGTCGGGAGCGGGAGGCAGATCCTGCTAAAGGAAGTTGTGGGATCAGTCGGGAGCTTACAGCATGTCCTGACGTTCCCATGCTGGCGAATATCTAGATTTAGATATTTAGTCAAAAAACAGTAAAAAAAACTGTATGTGACGTATAGGAGAGAAGATCTGCGCACGTTTTCTTGAGTTCCAGAATCCCTTCCCATAATTTTAACTATAAATAGTTCAAAGATGAGTAAAAGTTAAAGAGAAATAAATTTTACAAAATTAAAAAGCGCGAGATAAGCAATATTTGAAACACTAGACATTTTTGTTCCCGAGTTATTTGCAACGGTAAACGAATTGCAGATATGATTTTGATTTGACTCCATGTGCTAACAAAATAGTAAGTTTCCATTACCTCTATTCCTACCACTACAAGCAAAAGGAGAGTTCACCAAAACGGGCACATTGTGAAGCTACATTTAGTGGAGCGTGGACCTATAGAGTAGTTAGAATCTTATAAGAGCGTCGCTAATACTTTACCATCTTAGTCAATAACAACAAAACTCATAGTAATAATTGTTACACAATTTAAATAATATTTGTTTTTATTATAAATATTCATTTTGATTCTAATGCAAACCAATCAAATTTTTACTTAAACGTTACTATTCACGCATACAAACTGAAATGAAATTGTGCATATTGTGTTATATGATACAATTGTATCATATAACACAATATGTCCAAAAATTGTAAAATCGCAAACAATAATATTTTAATAATTAATTATTTTAATAATTTTAGGTCGAGGTAGTTTATATTGTCATTTGGCTGTGTTTCCGTTTCGTCGTAAGCTTTTTTGAAGCCTCGTTCCAGCGTAAATTTTGGATGTTTCGAAAAGGTGCAACTCGTCCTCGCCCCGTATATTCCGGTGTGACTCTTCCTTTCTCTGGCAGACGTCCATCTCAGTTGATATGATAACCGAACTGGCAGCAATAAAACGCGAGAACTCACTTGAACGCGAAGGGATTCAATGCGTCGGAGCACCTTCCAGGGCTTTTTAATATGCTTTAAATTACGACAGATAACATTGGAAATTTTCTGCTCTCGAAAAATTCACCGCCCCCAGTAATGATTGAATCCTGGAACTCGGGTTTTGGAAGTCAGCGCCTCCCTCAATACCACTAACGTCTACTGTTCATTACGCAAACCAACCGGATGGATTATACTACGTTGTAGTACTAAGTTGTGTATTTCAATGCAGTGCCGGTACTTCCTTGTTTGAACTTCCTTGTACAGAGCTATATTTTGGAGAGTATACCAATAAAATGTCTACGGTACAGATTAAGTTGTTCGGGAGTACAGGTTTGGTCAGGGTCGAGAATCGCAGGCGAGTGCAACAGGGAGCGTGCCAAATTGACCAGAGGTTGAAAGGTGCACGAATGGGCACATATAGTGAAAGAGGAATAAAAAACTGACAGAGGAAGATCAAATCGACGCAAAAAGTACGACACGTTTAGGTGACACGACGTAGGGAAAGAGAAGTAACGAGTAGGGTAGCAGTAGAAGACGAGAACGTTAAGGGGTAACAGCAAGGAATGGGTGGAGAGAAAAAATCACCATTGGTGAAGAGAAAACGTGAGGGGACAAGAACGAAAGAGATGGAAACGTTGACGAAAACATGGACACACGATAGGCGTAAGCGTTGAAAATTCATAAAGCATAGAAAAAAGGAGAAGAAAGCAGAAAAACGTTGGGGTTGGGGGTTACGCGAATGAAGTGGCAGGCCCTACCTGGGGAATGAAAATAATGGGGAGAAGTAAGAATATATTATACAGAGCGACACAGCGTGTTCATATGGTGAATAACAAAATACTGAGAATATAGGAATAAGAGCTCTACGAATTGATACGAGCTGGGAAAGGGAGATACTTCAAGGAGGAAGAAACTGGCGGGTAGTAGGGACGCGAAAGTAGTAGGTAGACCGAAAGGCAGGCGAGGAGGTGGTTGGCAAGCGAGGCGGCGATACACCGGCTAACTGTTGTTAGGCGAGAGAGTGGGTGGAAGAGGTGCGAGGAAGCGATATACGGGCAAATGGACAGCAGGGAGACGAGTGGGTTGTAGGTGGGGAGAGACGGGCGGGCAGTGGGCGGGAGAAGAGAACAGGCAGTAGACAGGGGAGAGGGCGATAGGCTGGCAGTACGTGGGCAGTGGGCGGGCAGTGGGCGGGCAGTGGGCGGGCAGTGGGCGGGCAGTGGGCGGGCAGTGAGCGGGCAGTGAGCGGGCAGTGAGCGGGCAGTGGGCGGGCAGTGGGCGGGCAGTGAGCGGGCAAAGGGCGGGCAGTGGGCGGGCAGTGAGCGGGCAGTGACTGGGCAGAGGGCGGGCAGTGGGAGGGCAGTGAGCGGGCAGTGAGCGGGCAGTGAGCGGGCAGTGGGCGGGCAGTGGGAGGGCAGTAGGCGAGCACTAGCCGGATGGTAGGAGGGTATGAAGTGGATGGTGGGCGGAATTGAGGGCGGTAGACGGGTGAGTGGGCGGTGGACGGGCAAGCGGTTGTAAGGCGGCGGGGAGGGCAATAGGCGGGTAGTGGACAGGCGAGAGGCGGGCGTAATGTGGACGGGAGGCGGGCGAGAGGTGAGCCGAAGGCGGGCGAGTGAGCGTCCGCCCATCGCTCCCACGCAGCGGTGCGCGGTGCGGGGCGGCGCGGGGCGGCGCGGGGCGGCGCGGGGCGGCGCGGGGCGGCGCGGGGCGGCTAGGCGGGGCGGCGCGGGGCGGCTAGGCTGGGCGGCGCGGGGCGGCTAGGCGGGGCGGCGCGTGCTGGCGCGCGGGGCAGGGTCGTGCCTCTGGGCCGCGCCGCAACCGGTCCGGGAATCGACCTGCGATCACCCGACTCGATGGACGCGCGTTCCTCACCCACCGCCGCGCCGCTGCGCTGCCCTCGGGATCAAGTGCTGGCTGTAGGGGCGGGGCCCGGCGGCAGGTGCCGCGCATGCTAAAGCCTGCCAACGCGGCACCTGCCAATGCTTTGCACGCCGGTTTAACATTCGTCCGTCCGTGTTCGAGTGAGGGAGGTGAACAAGAGAATAACCCAATTTTCATTCAAATAAAATAAAAACATTTTCATACAAATGTTTTGATAATTATACAGGCAAAGTAAATAAAAATATTCTACTTTGAGTTGAAATTCTATACTATTGCTCTAGTGTAGTATTATGTCGAAATCATTTTACTCCCTTGTGCGTAATTTGGAAATATATTTTTATATTGACGCATTAAGCACTAAGTAATTCACGCGGAGCTAAATGAGTTGGTATTACGATCAATCGTTGCATTAGAAACCAGATTTATACAGCCTATCATTTGCGAATTGATGACCTTACGGCTTAAAATTTTCGATTGAGTACATTTCATCAATTTATTACTCGTGTTTTCCGTCATCATCCATTAATGCAACGATTGTTATTATATCTCGTAAATGTTAATATCTGTAAAAACAATGTTTTATCCACCACGCAAATCGAATAGCAAAATCTAAAATAATAAAGTTTTCGAATTCCGTGCAGGTAACAGCGCTCTTCTGTAAAAATATAGCTTGTTCTTTCATGTTCATTCGAGGTGTGTTTTTCAAAGCTTGAAGTAAAATATAATCAAAGGGAAATATATACGCATCCATATTTCCTGCGCTGTTTTTACAAAGGATTTAATGAACTCTGGTGTAAAGAGTGAGAAGAAATATCAATTTTTATATCTCGGTACATCTTATTTGTAATAATTTACAATTTCTAATACATTTGTTAGGGGGCTTGGCTGGCTCTGTGCGCTCTAGATTTCGGAGGTACGACTCCGGGTTCTGTTCCTGCTGGGAGTAAAAATATAACTGTACGTTTCAATTAGTATCGTTTCAGTTTCTACAGCTGTGTGACAAAAAAAATCCCAGGCAGCCCAAGTACGCTAGATATGGTGAAGGGAACATGGCATGTTCACCACATGTCTCTCTTACCCCATAGGCATGCTTAATACATAAAAATCAGGCCCAGACCGTCAACAGCGCTAGCTGGCAAAAATCGGATTAATCCCATTCCAAAATGCCAAATACATAATACAATAAATAAATGGGTGAATACATAAATAAGTAAATGAATAAACAAATAAGTGAATGAATAAACAAATAAGTAAAGCGCTCTAAAATTCCCATCCATAGTAAACGTCGAAACTTTTGTAAATAATTCACCGCTAGCTGTGAACGTCGCTGGTTGGCAAAAGTCAGATTAACCCGACCTACAATGCCAGACACGTACTGCCAATTCCTAATATTTACTAAGATCCGTTGCACCGTCTCTTCCTGGCTTTGCCAGCTTCGTGCAATACAGCGAGTGCCCTTTAATAATAATAATAATAATAATAATAATAATAATAATAATAATAATAATAATAATAATAATATTTATTTGGCTACAATTGGCTGATTGCCAGGTGGTAGCCATAACCCTACAGTTTTACAATATATGAACATTTATAATTCAAAAACAATTTACAATATAAAAACAATTTACAATACACTCCTTTCGAGCATATACACTCAATATATAAACATACACACACATGTGTGTGTGTGTGTGTGTGTGTGTGTGTGTGGTGTGTGGTGTGTGGTGTGTGGTGTGTGTGGTGTGTGTGTGTGTGTGTGTGTGTGTGTGGTGTACGCCAGGCCGCCCCGCGCGCCCTGAATCCTAGCCCAGCCCTTCGCTTGCGAGCCACCGTGTGGCGGCGAGCACGGCGAGCGCTGCCGGCCCCGCGGTAGGTCCAGTTACCGGTGCGGCGTAAATAACAAAAAACATTTTTCACGCGTTGGATTACGGCGCGGCGCGAGGGGTACGCGCTAATGCTGGCGCGACTCCCACCCGCTCCCACGCCGCATCCGCGCCGGGTGGGAGGCGGGACGAGAAGGAATTAATGGGTTGGGAGATGGAACTGTTGGGAGACTTAGCCTCCAGTAACGAACGGTAGTACCCCGAAGTGCAATTACACGAATCGGTTTTTGAGAGGGAAAAGAAGAAAAAAAGTGGCCACAGTTGCGGGAAATATTTTATACATCAATTTAATGTTTGAACATGTGTTATTGTTCATTTGTTAAATTATCACTTGAAAAAAATGATCATGCTTCTATATTTAATCGAATCAATTGTATTAAAACGCTAGTTTCAGCGTTCCTATTAAAATTAAAGAATAATAACAGTTTTAGATAATTTTATAAATTTAGCCAATTCTCATTTCGCCAATCGGCCCCATTCCCGCTTAATTCCAATAATTTTGATTCCCATGTGTTCTCTTAGCATGAAGGACGTGAGTGACATTTTGCCAAAATTTCACATTATTAGAACATTTAAATAAGAGTCTTCTTTTTATGAAAGAAATATCGTGAGTAATCGGATATAATTTCAAAGGAAATGATTAAAAAGAAAATTCATAAATTACAGGAAGTGATATGACACTTTTTGTCAATATAATCTACCTTAGTGACGACTCGGCAGGAGATCATCCGAATTGAATGAAAGGTATTTCGTACCTCCAAAAATGGATTTCTTCTGTTTTAGTTCCTTCAGAATATTATTAGTTTCAAAACGAATGCAAAAGCACATCATAAACATTCCGAACAATTCCGAAACAAACGAACTCTGGCGAATATGAAATGTATGAAATACAGTATTTTAGTCAACTACAGAACGTTTCTTCCGGTGAAATTGCCCACAGTTCCGTCAAGCTAGTTCAGCCACCTTAGCAGAAACAATGAAAGAGTCAGATAAGAATAATCTAGTTATTGAAGAGGAGATAAAAAGTGTTTTTATTTAATTGTTTATCATTCATTTTATTAAGAAATACAATGCTGTGCCTGCTTAATAGCTAACAGGCGTATAAATTTGTGTCAAGTAATAAATTGTAAAAAACTGGGATGGGCGCACTTTGGTTTCGTACGGTAGATATTTCGGGAAAAACCACCTGTGAGATATCATAACGATTGTTTAGTACTAATAAGAAATTTCATCGCCGTTCTCTGTCATTCGTTCGCTACAAAAAGGAGTGGCAATGGTTATGACGGTCACAACACTCATAAAACATTACCATTCTATCACAATCTATCGAGGGCCACAACCCTACTTGCCTACCGTAACACCTTCCGCCTGCGAAGCACAAGAAAGTTCGACCGTCCACCGCTCCTACGAGCGCAAATATGTTTTCAAAACAAACAAATCTTCTGCGGTAGTAATAAAATAGTTTGGTAATTAAATAGCTTATCGATGAAGAAGTTAAGCAATATAATTCTTTATAAATGTAATACTTTATTAATTAAATATGTTTTTTATTTAATGCTTTAGTAATTAAACAGTAGATTAAATAAATGCTTTATAAATGAAGTCGTTCAGAAATAAACTATTTTCGTAAGATTAGTAACAGAACGCCGCGCTCTTGGCTGCGCTCTGGTGGCGCATGCAGAAGGACGCTCGCTGCGGGGGGGAGCGGGGGGGGCACTGTGGGGTCGGGCGGGACGGGGAGAGGAGCGAGTTCGTGGTGGGGCGGGGCAGTGTACAACAGAGCGAGGAGAGAAGTTGGGGGAGAGAGGAGGAGGGGTCGGAGTGAGATGGGAAGGGATCGTGGCGGGGAGGGGCAAGGCAGGGCAGGGAGAGGCGGGGAGGGGCGGGGTGGTGCGAGGCGATGCGACGCGAGGCAGGGAGAGGTCGAGTGGAACAGAGTGGGACTGGGTGGGGCTGGGTGGGGTCGAGTGGAGTGGAGTGGGGCAGGGTGGGGCGGGGCGGGGCGGGTGGGATGGGGTGGGATGGGGTGGGGTGGGGTAGGGTGTTGCGGGGCGGGGTGGGGCGGGGCGGGGGGCGTTGGGGCGGGGCGGGGTGGGGAGGGGAGGGGAGGCGCGGGGCGGGGCGGGATGGGGAGGGGCGGGGGGCGTTGGGGGCAGGCCGGGCCGAGGGGCGTTGGGGCGGGGCGGGGTGGGGTGGGGCCCGGTGGGGAGGAGTAGGGTGGGGCGGGTTGGAGTGGGGCGGGGTGGGGCGGGTTGGAGTGGGGCGGGGTGGGGTGGGGTGGAGGGGGGCGGGGCGGGGCGGGGCGGGGCGGGACGGAGTAGGGTACGGTGGGGTGGGGCGGGAGGAGTATGGTGGTCCGGGGCGGGGCGGGGCGAGGCGGAGTAGGGTGGGGCGGGCCGAAGCGGAGTAGGGTAGGGCGGGGTGGGGCGGGGCGGGGCGGGCGGGACGGGACGGGGCGGAGCGGAGTAGGGTAGGGTGGGGCGAGGCGGGGCGGAGTAGGGTGGGGCTAGCCGAGTGGGGCGGGGCGGGGCAGGCAGGGAGTTGCCATCGACTGCATCGCTCTTCGTCGCCCTTCTGCGCGCGTCTGCCCACGCGGCCTTCACGTGACGAGGGCGACGGCGAGGGCGACGGCGAGGGCGTGGGCGCCGATCCGAAGAGCCCTTTGGAGAGGGCAGAAGGTCGCAAGGGAATTGGGGCGCGAGAGCAGAACGACGGAAGGTGCCTCAAGTTCTCCAAGTTCTTCTGAGACAAGTAATTGCTTCTTGTTTTACTTGTTATACTTCAAATTAGCCATTATCATGCACTTTATAATACCGTACCGTATTTGAACTAATTGTAGGCCCCAACAGATTTTATTATTTTTAACTCGGATGTGAAACTTCAGCCTACCATTGAAACACAAATTATTAATTATAATTAAAAACATTCTGTCTTAAGCAGAATTAATGTGTTTCGTGAAATAAATTAGTGGTGATAGAACATAGCGCAGACTTTGTGGGTTTACGTGTAACTGTTACGAACAATTGTAGTAGTACAAATTACATACTTGTAAAATGTCACCTAGACCAGCAAACAAATTCATCTACTGCATACAGACAAACGGGCATAGTACACACTAACTGATTGACCTACTTATATCCAGGGAGACGGTACAGACCTACGGACAGACAGCTGGTTGTGAGATAAAACTTTTGGAAAATCGTGGATCTACACAATGTGTTTTTGGCACAATCATGATATTGATTTTCAGCTGCATTACGTAATTTTCTCTATACTACACGTACAAAAAATTAAATATGTCTGAATATTGCAAATTTAGATTTAAGAAAATTGTACGCAATCCTTCCACATCGTTTTCTTCTGCATATTTAAATTGTGAACAATATTTGGACTCTTAACACACTTTGCATACGAACACACGAAGAACTTTCAAATCCTTATCTTCATTCCAAAATTAATTTTCTCTATCCACCTTTATTTCTTCAAGAAGATCATCAACATACTATTTCTTTTCGACATAATTATTTACATTTGATTGTCCATTGTCATTTTAATGATTGATTCGGCGACCTCAAACATTTTCGTGACATTCCTTAACTTTCACGCCTTTCCAAACATATTGTCCTCTCTACATCGGCGCTGACAAGCGGATGTCTGTACCTGCTCCCAGAGCGGGGCCTGCACAAATTGCAGAGGTGAGTGCGGCGACAGGAATTTATTACCCGCTTCCAGCCGGCATCGCGATCCCACCGCAGAGGCTACGCGCATTCCCCAACGGCAGCCCATTACCCCGGTTGCGCTATGCGCAGCGAGCTCACCTCTGCAATGGCATTTCGTTTACCAACCCCGCGCGCCGCCGCGCCGATGTTCGAACTGCTGTAGCGGAGTCCGATTTAAATGTAGAGGCACAAGGTCGGAAAATGGAAGAAGAGGGGGGCACTGTCACTGTCATCCAAGAGCGGCGGCGATGGTGTGACGGTTAGCGTCCCGGACTGTTATACCCAAGCTCGCGGGTTCAAACCCGATCGAAGCCGTGGATTTTGAAGTGCGAGAAAATCCTTCGTACGCCTTCCTTCGGAGGGGAAGTAAAGCCGGCTGTCCCATGTTAGTAGATTTACTTGCATGTAAAAGATCCTCAAGCCTAAATGACGCCTCTGAGCTAAATTCAAAATCGCCTGTTTCTCGCCCAAGAAATACCTCCTTCCTCTGCTAGTTGGTGAAAGGAGCGTAGCGAAATTTGCGTGGTCAGACGGAAGAGCGGGCCTGATGGCCCGAGTCTCGCCACGTAAAATAAGGCAAATTCAATTCAATTCATAAAAAGAGAGAGCATCGTTGTTTTTTCTAAGGCTTTTATCGAGCCGACTGCCGGTTACCCGTTACGTTCCGATGGGAAGCGTATTCAAGAATAGTCTACATACCATCACACCTTCGGGCTCCTCTAATCTGGGGTCAATAGAGCGCAGGAACCTCCGCAAGAGCACATATAAGTACTTGTACACATACAATTAATCACATACAAGTACTTGTACACATACAATTAAACACATGCAAGTACTTGTACACATACAATTAATCACATACAAGTACTTGTACACATACAATTAAACACATACAAGTACTTGTACACATACAATTAAACACATACAAGTACTTGTACACATACAATTAAACACATACAAGTACTTGTACACATACAATTAAACACATACAAGAACTTGTACACATACAATTAAACACATACAAGTACTTGTACACATACAATTAAACGCATACAAGAACTTGTACACATACAATTAAACACATACAAGTACTTGTACACATACAATTAAACACATACAAGTACTTGTACACATACAAGTACTTGTACACATACAATTAAACGCATACAAGAACTTGTACACATACAATTAAACACATACAAGTACTTGTACACATACAATTAAACACATACAAGTACTTGTACACATACAATTAAACACATACAAGTACTTGTACACATACAATTAAACACATACAAGTACTTGTACACATACAATTAAACGCATACAAGAACTTGTACACATACAATTAAACACATACAAGTACTTGTACACATACAATTAAACACATACAAGTACTTGTACACATACAATTAAACACATACAAGTACTTGTACACATACAATTAAACACATACAAGTACTTGTACACATACAATTAAACACATACAAGTACTTGTACACATACAATTAAACACATACAAGTACTTATACACATACAATTAAACACATACAAGTACTTGTACACATACAATTAAACACATACAAGTACTTGTACACATACAATTAAACACATACAAGTACTTGTACACATACAATTAAACACATACAAGTACTTGTACACATACAATTAAACACATACAAGTACTTGTACACATACAATTAAACACATACAAGTACTTGTACACATACAATTAAACACATACAAGTACTTGTACACATACAATTAAACACATACAAGTACTTGTACACATACAATTAAACACATACAAGTACTTGTACACATACAATTAAACACATACAAGTACTTGTACACATACAATTAAACACATACAAGTACTTGTACATATACAATTAAACGCATACAAGAACTTGTACATGAGAGACATGGGATAAACAATCATGCCCAAGGCGGCGGGACTCGAACCGCGATCCTTCCCGCAATCCGCTGAATCGGTACAAGCTCTTTGCCACCAACGGCCTTCCAGGACGGCGGAAGCTTCGTTACGACTAAAATATTAGGTATTTCGATGACAGTGCCCCCCCCCTCCCTTCCAGCCACAGACCTTGAGTCACTATATTGAAAATCGAACCATAATGTAATGACCAAGCGATATTATGAGTTTACATAAATGGTTCGATGCGTGACATTGAGTTGTAGATTACTTTCATCATGTGTCGTTCGGTCTTTAGGTTCTCTTTATGTTCATGCCAGAAAATGTAGCCCGATCAAGCTCTACCGTCATATCTACATCAATATCATCCGATCTTTAAAATGGCTCTAGGTGTCTCCGGTAATTAGATGTGTGATGGTTCAAAAATTCAATCAGTGATAGCGTCAATCATTGTGTCGTTGTAATGTTAGTAATTAGGGCCTCTATCAAATCGAATACAAAGAAACTAATTGGCCTCCGAAGTTGTTTGAATCACTTACTCCTCGACAACTTATCAACTCATGTTCTGAAGAAAAAATTTAGAGCAGTGTTTTAGAAAATCTTGTTTTTAAAACTGCCTTTATTTCACTCAAAGTTACACTCCATCTAATGTTTTAAAAAAACATTGTACTGACTGACGGTAATAAAGTGTGCTCTATTGTACAAAATTTCATCAGTTCACATTTCGTACAACTATTTCTAATTGTCCATTTGAATCAACTACGAAAAAACCTACATATTCTCCCTATAGAAAATTATTGAACCGTTATCTGTATTAATCATATTACTTTATAAAGGAAATAACAGAAATTTTACTACGTATCTTTAATGTTAATATTCTTCAATACATGCTATAAAATCCTATTAGTACTTATCACAGTTAAATTTTCTCCGTAATGGTAAATATCCCTAGGAAGGTAAAATAATCGTATTAGAAATTGTGTATCATCTAATCTGCAATTATTCTTAATAACAAAACTTTTCATGTTTCCTTTTCCTGCACTTTCTGATATTCATTATTGTTACTTATATCACTCTATTAGTAATACTCTTAACGAAGGTTAGGTAGTACACTTTTAGATAGAAGCAGTTCACTCAACTTTAACATGCAACTCTATATTTGTCATTTTTAGTAGTTTCTTTTGTTGCATTATTTTATTGTACGTATTTTATTATTATCAATTATTTATTATTAATTGTATACTCACATACCCCATTTTTGCTTTATTTTACACAGCTATGAAAGAAAAGTGGAAAAAGTATTGCTTTAAAAAGTTTAAATTCAGAATCGAATTCGAGACTTGATTCCGTCAGTTAAATCACATTTTTATTCGGCCCCACAAACACGAGAAAATATTTAGAAACCTTCTCGTCACTGCCGAAAAATGTTTCAGTGGGCGTGTACACAACATCACGCCGGAATGTCGATTACGACGCTGCTTTCGACCTTTTCCTAGTCGTTTCGCACACGATCTCGGGAAATAAATGAATACACTGAGCTGAATGCAGGTGCACATTTGTCTTGAAGAACGAGTATCGCAGAAACGCGTCCAAAGGAACCGGTCGTCCAACAGTCGTGTCCGTGCCGCGCCACGTTCACTACGCTTCGATTCAGACGTTACTCCGATTCACTACGCTCCGATTCAGACGTTATGGAGCTTTTGCAGCGCGTAGCGGAAGATGTGACCAGTATTGTGGGAAAAGTAATGTGTAAAAAGAGTTAGCTAGTTTTGTTCTAAATGGAGATTGTTGCAAACTGACCTGGTAACGCTTAATTCACATAAACACCGCAGTCTCTTGATAGAAAGCTACAGCTGCAACATTTTGTAGAATGGTAGAATATATGATAGCGTACGAAAAGCTGACCCACCAGGATCACACACAAACATTCACACACCTCTACTACTACCGCTACGAACACTACAACTACAACCACCGCCCCCAGCATCACCACCACCACCACCACCACCACTACAACCTCCACTACAACCTCCACTACAAAAATAACGATGTAATGAAATGATATTTTCTTACTTGACTTTTACATTGTTAAGTATTTCTTACACTTTTTTCTTACAATAGATGCTGAAAATTGGCTTAATTGAATGCATTGCACGTGCTTTAAACTGTAACCATTCCTTTCTGCATCTCTGTGATATAATTTCTCAAACGTTCATTCGAAATATTGTTTAAGCCTTCTAATGTCCTCGGAATATTGAAATAGGACTACTCTATTCCCTTCAGTCTGGCTCACAAATTCAAGTCACAAATGGATAAGTGTGGCTCCCTATGTTGCAAATTTCTCGTTACAAGGAATACCATTATTAGGATTCACAATGTTACATAGGCATAATATGAAACTCCTAACGCGGTACGGCTTATTAACTAACCGTATATTTTTATGGTTGAAATGGTTAGGAAAGTAACAAGAACTACTTCTATTTCAAAACTTCTAAATCACAAGATGTGGAAAAATTGCCTAACCGGCACGTGCATTGTCAAAATAGTTTACTTTCAGAATTCAAAATGACATCCACTCTTATCTCCCCAAGCCAAAAATGTATAGATTAAAGATGACCATTTTCCCTGAAGATGTACACTGAGAGCCTCCACGGATATTCATTTGAAAAATGACAGTTATATTTATTTCTTTAATTGTAAATGATAACGTGGTTTCCCACAGCCATATTAGAAACGAATTATAAATTAGAAGTACTATGTGAGCGTCATTAGTTCGCCTCCGAAATACTGCTAACAATGATAATTTATTTAACAGACCACTAAATGCAGTTAGCTTATTCCTTGCGTGCACCTCCTGCCTTTGCTCACTTCTTTGCGTGCATCTCAGGAGAGCAATGCAACGTTACGTAAGCTGGGAGGCACAGCATGACACGATGCAAATTCTTGAGCTGCGGTAAGAACGCAAAGCCACTTCGAAGGAAAAAGAAGGATCCTTTCTTATTGTGGTGCAGACCATGCTGCCCCTATACCAGTTTTGTAATCCTGTGGCTGTAGTTCTATAACTTCTTTGTATCTAGGGTACAGTGAAAAGCTATGTTCTGTGCATATTTTTAATTTCACATTCGCAAAATTTACTGTGTATTCTTCTAGAAAATTTAGTTAGTAATTTCAAAACACAATAATAGTTTTATAAATATTGGTTACATATTTAGTTTAATTAACGAATACAATGGTGATTTGACAGTCCAATATGTATTCGCATTTCAACCTATAAATGCGTTTACTATTGTCAAGTAGGTTGATTGTTACATGCTCCTGGTTTCTTTTTGAGATGACTTTTGCAAGAGATAAAATGTTTGTAACGAACCATGATGCTCTGCATAAGATTCTTAAGGGTTTAGTTTGGTATTTTCTAAGAATCTCTATATTTGATTCACTGGTGGTGCCCCTTCATTCTACATTGAAGGTCCCAGTAGATTTTATGGCAGTTTTGTTTACATGCACTTCGTTAAACAGAATGAATGTTCTGCGGATAAAAATAATCCTTAAAATTCCAAATATTTGATAAAAAAGTGCAAACTACACAGTAATATGTACATCAGTAAATTACAGAAAACAGCATATCACGGCCTTTATATGGGATATTGCAAATGATAAGAGCGGAAGCAGCTCTTCTTTCAACATGATCTCATTACGAATATGAGAGTGTATTAATACAATTGTGTATAAAAAGAATTATATACTTCGTACTGCATTAATTTGAATTTATATTGTAATAATAAATCAAAAGAAAAGTTTATTTCTGTGATGGTCTGTTGACTAGACATAATGTATGCAATTTCGCACGGTATTTAAAATGTATTTAGGGATGTAAAGTTAAGTAACCATAGTTGGAATACACTTTGAAAATAGTACGAAATCGAAAATATCAAACTTGCATTAATTTGCATAATTATGAAATCACATCACAAAATAAAAGAACAAGTACAACTTTCTAAAACTTTGATGACATTATGGAAGACTTTAAATTTATATCCTTATTGAAAGGATCGTAAATAGTTTAGCATTCTAAATATCTGATATAAAAGCTCATCCCCTTCAAGATGTTTATTGTTAATTTAGCTCGATGTGAATGTATTTTTGCAAAAAACAAATGTATTTTTTTGCAAAAAACAAATGTATTTTTGCAAAAAAACATGGAATCTCGGTGGAACAATTTAAGTCTAATATGATAGCTGAAACTATACTCTTAACTTATCACTCTCGAAGTCGACCTTAGTTATCTTCGAAAGATACTCTACATGCAATTCTTTTGCAATTTATATGGATGGGGAACTCCACGTGCGATACCAAGTATGTTAAAGAGCCGTCACGGGTTAAACAAAGAGTTGAGTCATTTTTTCCAAGGTTTTTTTTACATGTCTGCCATTTGTGAATCGTAAATGCTTTGAAAAAATGTAGGAAATGACGGAACCATTATACAATACATTTGATTATTTCTACAGGATTATATATTAAGCATCAATGATAGAATTTTATTTTCTCTTCAGAGTAGAGGTACCGTAATCACAACTCGTAGATAACCTTGGAAAGTTAATTACTTAATTCTGAAAAGTAATATATACTCTACTTTCACATAAATGAAGTTAAACCAATAAACCGTTTTATTTCTGTTATCTATGTATATCTTACACAATCAGTGCCCTAAGCAAGGACTATTCCATCGTGAATAATTGAGTGCGCAGTATTGAGTGAATATAGATTTCACATGGGTAAGTATTAGCAGACAACTTACCTGACTGTTTGAAGAAAAATAACCGCCATGAGAGACTAATGCCAGGCACATTAACGCCCATTAATATACAATTATGATATTAACGTAATAATAATTTACCATAATCTCACATGTTTCATATAATAAAAGTAATATCCAAAACGTATTTACCCAAATGTAGGAATTTTATACTTTCTATGCACCGTTAGTAAAACATAAAATCCACGATGCGAATGACCAGTTATTCAGTGTGAAGTCACGATCTCATTCAGTATAAATGCCAAGACTGACTGCATGGGTCATTAATCTTCGTGTATTAATGGTGATCAATCAAGTTATTTCCTCATTACAATGCGAATCAGAAATCTGAGATGTTGTTTGTTCATTGCTTAGTTTTGAAAATACCTACATCAATAGTAAGAGAAGAATTTATACATTGGTAAAATCACGTTTTACATTAATTTCGTGAATTTGCATAAATTCTTATTCACAGATTCATCTGCTCATCTAAATGTAAGCCTTCAACAAATAAACCATTCACTTTCAAACATTGTTAATACAATACTGTCATTTTGAAGTCGAGCGAGAGGTCAAATATCTTCTATAGTTAACATTTAATCTCTATTTTCTACCTATCAACAACACCAGTAAAATACATCAGTAATAAATTCACGCCACTATCTTCAGACATTTTTATACTTTATTCATTGTTCTGCTTCAACATATATAGCATACGTGAGAAAGGTGTTGTCACTGACTTTTAAAGATCAAATTAGATTACCAGTATATTCAGAAAACCGAGCGAAGTGGGTCAGAGTAAATCGTGCTGACATCGCATTGGGGAGGCATAGGTTCAATCCCGGTGCCGGCAACCCTGTCGGAGATTTTCGTGGTTTCCTTCCATCATTTAGGTGTACGCTGGGATGGTTCTACTGAGAGGCCACAACCGCGAAACCGGCGTCACTAGCCGAATTCGTTAACTACGTCACGAAGGTTAAGCAAATTCGAGGCACATCGGGTTCCTGGATGGGTGACCGACTAAGAATCCCGGAATCTAATAGCACCGAAACCAATTGCCCTTTACAGGACATATTATGGCTAAATATAAATTCTAATATTTAGAACATTCTCCACTCCCTGACAGCTCTCTATTTCCAATTTAGGGTCTAGTCTCGCTCCAACCACGGAGAGGCCCTCCAGAAATCAAACCCAGAACCGACACGACAACCACAAATCAAACACGTTCTCCCGTGTACTTTCACACCAGCCCTTCTGGCATTCCCGTTTACATCAGCTCGCCCACATTCCTGGTTTCTACGCTTCCACCTCGTCCCGCTGACATTCTTTCCGCCAACTCCGGCGCGGTTGCGGGCCGGCTCTCGCGTCCAGGGGGCAGGGTTCGCGGCTCCGGGAATTACCCGATCGCGGAGGAATCCAATCAAGCGAATCGGGTTTTACTCCCGCGCGTCGAACTCCGCGCGGTGCCCGCCCGCCCCCGCCGCGCCAGAGGTTCGCGTCTGCGCATTGCGCGCCTTGCCCCCTCCCCCCCGCTGATCAGGACGAGATCGCTTCCAAAACCAAGCCCCACCCTCCAGGGAAACAGGGTTCGTACTGATGGAGAAGAACATGCCGGGGATCATCCCTATCCTTAAAGGGTTTGATGCCCCCTGCTGGGAACGTATTCATTTCACCTTGCCAGAGACACAAATAATTCTTCGCAGGTGTTGTTCAGATTAGTTCGATAGATATCGAAAGGATGGACTGTATGGAAAGGTAATTTCGTACATGCATCTGAATCCCTAAGATACACTATGTGACCAAAAGTATCCGGACACGTCCAAAATGGAGTTATGGTGTTCATAAGTATATTACGACCCAGGAACCAACTTTTATTAAAAAGACAGAATTACAAAATATTCAGACAAATAAATGTTTCTACTCTGAACACCAAACTACCTTCAGAGTGACACAATTTCTGTTACTGAAACATACATATCCTTTCTTGTTCGTTTCGTTTCGTTTTTTTTCTTCCTCTTGTTCTTTCCTGCTCTTTTAGAGCTCCGTTCCTGCCTATCACTCCCCATTTCCTGGAGCTCCCCCTGGGCGCGCTGGCGTGCCCCTGAGGACGAGGGCGGAGCGACGCAAATCGGCGCATCGAAATGGATGGCGCGCACAAAGTGGGCGGCTGGTCCCCGCGGAACGCCGCGATTCCCGAAAGCGATTTATCGGCGGACGCGCGCAGTGCCATGTGGAGCCACTGCGGGATGCGGTCCACTAACGTTGGCGAGAGCGCCTTCCTCTTGTTCACAGGAGGCCGCTGACAAAGAAATACGGGGAATGGAGGATCTTTTTGTTTTAAAAATATGTTAAATTAACCACTTTTGATATAAATTCAGTGAAGGGTTGTGCACAATGGCAGATGTTGAGAGTTCAAAACTTTGAGATTAAAATGACTCACTGACAGAAAAGATTACGAAGTTAGCCTTACAAAATGTTTACGGACATTTATTTCTTGCATTTTAGTTCTCTTTGCCTACATTGGCTAAAGCAAATTCCTCTGTAATTGAATATTGGATATTATCAAACGCAGGTGTACCTTTTAAATTAGCAGTGCTCCAATTCTCAAAAAAGAAAGAGAAATAAACAGAAAATTATTTATATTTATACCAATGTAATTTTATTTTATCAAATTATGTCATTCAATGTCAATACCAAAAACATCAAACTGCATTTGTTAAAAGAATTTTTGAGGTATTTGAAATGGTATATTTGCATTCTTGGATACGCCTCTACCACAATAACTGATTATTTCAGCCACATGCCAGTCACAATTCACTCTTCTGACTCGTAAAAAGATAAATGGTAATAAATGCTGATGTTCTATACTTCCACTCACGGGCGACCATTTTGTAACTTATTCTTTAAAATCCTTGAATATCCGCTGAATCCAATTCCCGCAATTACGCTGGGCTCGTGGAGAGTCTTTGATTATACAACTGGTGCGATTGAAAATAATAGAATTTAAAATAACTAAGATATTGTTCACCAGTTCTAATGCTATGAAGTAGTATCAAAATTATGATTGCTGCATCTGCAGCCATGTCTTTTTAATTTTTATTTTAATGTGAATAATGACAATCTACGTATAAGCATTTCAAGAGCGGAAGGAGAGAGTAATAGTGCCAAGAGGAAAATTATTAAGACAAATTAAAATTTACCATAAGATACTGCTGACAAAGATACTGCTGACAAAGATACTGCTGACAAAGCTTAATATTAAGTTTAATGAATTAGAGATTAAATTAAAATACACAACATAGGCTTTAGGTTATTATAGGTAACAACGTTACAATGCGATTTAATTGTCAACTTCAATTTTCGAAAAGACAGATGCTGTTCTGTAAAACGAGATGTGATGAGGAAATGGCAAATGACCGCTGTGAACGTTTTGCCGGGAATTCACCGCAAATTTTTGCCAAGCGGAAATCAATGAAGGTCGTGCCTTCCTGTGTTCGGGCAGATGTCGAGAGATAAATTGATCATGCACTTCCGGTAAATTAATTTCCATCAATGGAGAAAGAAAGAATGGGAGAAGCATTAGTGAACAGGTATGAATATGTATCAATTTATAGCGATTAGCACGAATGATACTGCAGTTTACCCAATATAATTTAAAAGTGAAAGGTTGGATATTATAACGAAATGAGGAAAAATTAGTAAAACAAACTTCATTTCTTAAGGCCATTTGCCGAAGAAAAATAGTGTCAAATGGTAGTCACTCATAATTTTAATATTTTCAATTTTGCATACTAATTGTATACATTTTGCAATGCGATGATAAACGAATGTAAACTGATTTATCAAGACCGTCCTGATACATGAATTCTTCGTATGTATCTATGTCTCTTAAGATATGTAATTATTATTATTATTATTATTATTATTATTATTATTATTATTATTATTATTATTATTATTTTCGTTAATCGGCCGACTAGGACCACGCAAGCAAGCATCCTGCATTTTACCGTGGCTCAGTTTTTATTTATTATCACGGTGGCAGGTGCTTGCGACAATTCTTTGGGGGGACCAGCATTTAAGCTGGATCCGATTTTTATCCCCCACGGTTGTTAGCCCTGGGGGTATGAAAGATGAAATGATGATATGATGATAATGGGGGGTGAAAGGACAACACATACAGACATACACAAATACATCCATGCCCGAGGCGGGACTCGAACCCGCGATCTTCTGGTCCGAAACTACTCCGGCACTACTGCCTTAGCGATCTCGGCCATCTGATCGGCTATTATTATTATTATTATTATTATTATTATTATTGTTATTATCTAGATCAGGCTGGTTGGCAAAACTGTTCGTGCTCATGACCTTGGAGATTCACCAAAGACTGTAAAGGGGCAGGAAAGTCGGGCGTAGGGACAGGAAGAAGGTAGTAAGTCTAATTTAGGCAACCAGAAAAATCTCACAGATTGTAAACACCCTTTCGCGGCAATACCAAGTAAAATGTAGAAATTTTAAGAATGCAACACCCGTTACTTCAAACAGCACGTTCAGCCGTTGTTTCTAATACTTATAAAATATGGTATCGTTTTTCTCGCTTAATATGAAGACAAAGAGACGTTTAAATAAGTATTCTTCTTCAAACCGCAATGTTATAATGATACACCGCACTAATTCGCATCCACCTGAAGCGAGAAATCGGCGTGGCTGACGGGCCTTGGCCCACCCATAGGGAATCCAATTCCCTCTCAGGTTCCCATTTGGTGCAACGACTATGAAAGTTCTGCTATGGATTTTAGTGCGTTCCGCAGGTGCATTGAAGCAAATTCACGCCTTCACATCCTCGGAAATAAGCATTGCTGGAGGGCCCCGCTGTCAGAGCGTGAGACAGACGCGTCGCGTTTGAATTATCTACACCGAATTTCTTGGGAAAACTTGCTACGCTGCCTTACATTTTCAGTGAGATCCAACTTGGTGCTAACAAAAACGAACGAGATTCTCAAACTCGAAAGCATTGTTCGTTTTCCCATCAAGTATGTACAAAAACGTATGTTTTGAAAGAATTTATTGTGTGTAAACTTGAATTAATTACTTCATATAAGATACAGATAGAATGAATTGAAAATTGTCAGTTTCTAATCATTCAGCGATGCTATAACAGCAAGAAAAATACTGCCTCTTAAACCAACCTAGCTCCTTTAAATGGTTTCGTGGAATGCCAGTAATCCGTAGAACACGGATTGGAAACCGCTGCGATATGGTTATGCAGGAGCAGTTGCGTGGTGGCGGTGATGGTAAAGGAGGCTGCGGCGGGGATGATAGTGGTGGTGGTGGTACTAACGGTGGGGGAGACAGTGACGGTAACGGTAAGGGTGGGGAAGACGGTGGGGAAGACGGTGGGGAAGACGGTGGGGAAGACGGTGGGGAAGACGGTGGGGAAGACGGTGGGGAAGACGGTGGGGAAGACGGTGGGGAAGACGGTGGGGAAGACGGTGGGGAAGACGGTGGGGAAGACGGTGGGGCAGACGGTGGGGCAGACGGTGGGGCAGACGTTGGGGCAGACGGTGGGGCAGACGGTGGGGCAGACGGTGGGGCAGACGGTGGGGCAGACGGTGGGGCAGACGGTGGGGCAGACGGTGGGGCAGACGGTGGGGCAGACGGTGGGGCAGACGGTGGGGCAGACGGTGGGGAAGACGGTGGGGAAGACGGTGGGGAAGACGGTGGGGAAGGCAGAGACGGAGGCTGTGACAGAGGTGGCGCTTGTGGCAGAGGCGAAGGCTGTGACGGTGGTTGTGGCGGAGACGGAGGAAAGGTTGTGGCGGAGACGGAGGGGGGGGGTCGGTGTTAGCGAGTCAGGCATCGAGGGGCAGACGCATAGGAGCGGGTGGCTGGCTGGCGGCGCGCCGAGACGTGGCAGGCGCGGCCCACGCGCACGTCCTGCGAACACGGCCGCTGTGGGATCCGAGAGAGGAGGGGCGCGAGCGCGGAACACGAGGTCTCAGCGCCGACGGGAGAGAGTTTTGCGGCTTTGTCGGTCTCTTGCTGAATCCCGAATCCAGATATGTATAAAGAGGGATATCCAATTTTAAAATAATTACTTCAGCTTTCGTAATTTGTAAAATTTGACTATAAACATGGCTGAAGTACAAATACAACTAAAAACTACTTTTATTGTTAATGCTGAAAGTATAATGTAAAGCTGAAAAGGGATTAGTCGCCGTTAGAGAATCATAAAACGCGATAGACCGCAACGCGTCCAGTGGAATGCAAGGAGACAATGGAACGGAACGAATCAGGCAAATGCAATCGAGTCGCAATTAATGGAACAACATGGAGCGGAAATGTCTAAACCACTTAAAACGTACAAAAATGACAGGATGGGCAAGAATCGGAAACGCAGTCGAGTTGTCGAGGCGAAAGAGAGCGAGAGCCACGAGGCGAGACATAACGAAAGCGAACCGAATGTAACTGGACAGTGCTGACGGAAGGAGACGACGCTGTGAGAACGACGTGACATGATGCAACAAAAGTGGCGGAATTGATGGAAGTAGAAAGGGTGGAAAAGGCAATATGGCTAGAGAGTAGAAGAGTGAGTTTGAATCGACGTGCTGTCATTACTGTGCGTCATCATATGTGGAAGCGGAATATCCCTCGAGAAAAGTGGTCCCCAACTTCGCCGTCTACGTCGGCTTCTTCATCACCACCATTACTTCAATCACCATCAACGTAATTACCCTCTCCACAATCACCGGTATGTGATTATGATGATAGCGATTGATAATTAATAAAATGAAATATAAAGAAACTATTTTGGTTGGGCTACATATTATTGCATGTTACATATTTTAATTATTTTCAAGATCAAATTGCTTCCTTGAAAATCCAAGAAAATATACTATGAGTGTTTTGACGAGAGACGTCTTAAATATCGGTTAGTTGGTAGTGAAGCTTTGTAAAATCACATTAATATTGTTTGTGTTTTTACATAGATTAGTAACTTTACATACACATGGGCAGATAGTACATTTATTACACATTCGTACTACCAACCGTGTGCCATAAGACCAAACCGTACTACCAACCGTGTCTGAGCTACACTTAACCCAACCGGAACTAAATTTAACCTAGCACGTGACAATCACAGACATGAAGCTCTACATTATGCGTCTCGATTAGAGGCGCTTCTGTGCAGCATGATTGCAAGGTTGTATCATTAGACCTCCTGTAACAGCACCAAAATTTAGCTTGTAAGTTTATAAATCTTATAGAGTTTGTAATGCGTGAAATATATGAAAGCAGAGTGTTTGATTAATGTTTCGGGGCACGTTAAGTGCTATGGTCATTAGTCCTGTCAGTTTGTCTATTGTTGAGAGATTTGTTTCTGAACAATATGTCGGCTAGGGGGGTTCCTCCTCCAGGTATCTCCTCAGAGGAGTATCTCTCCAGGCGTGAGACGCTCGAAGCTCCCGAATGGCCTCCCGACATGAGGGGCAGGGTGGTGCAGCAAGTGAACGTGTGGATACGAAAGGGGTGAGCACACGACAAGGAAGAGGAAGGAAAGTACGCATGCACTCCATGGCCCGTTTGTTAGGAGTACTGCTCCGGCATTCACTTAGTATTGATTGAATTGAATTGAATTGAATTGAATTTGCCTTATTTTACGTGGCGAGACTCGGGCCATCAGGCCCGCTCTTCCGTCTGACCACGCAAATTTCGCTACGCTCCTTTCACCAACTAGCAGAGGAAGGAGGTATTTCTTGGGCGAGAAACAGGCGATTTTGAATTTAGCTCAGAGGCGTCTTTTAGGCTTGAGGATGTTTTACATGCAAGTAAATCTACTAACATGGGACAGCCGGCTTTACTTCCCCTCAGAAGGAAGGCGTACGAAGGATTTTGTCGCCCTAAAAATCCACGGCTTCGATCGGGTGTGAACCCGCGAGGTTGGGTATAACAGTCCGGTACGCTAACCGTTACACCACCGCCGCAAATGATCGGAGAAACCACGAAAAACTCCATATCAAACGACGTAAAAATACGTCGATACGTACAAATACAACGATCATACTACGAAAACATACTGATCGTAGCAGCCGGACACTAGAATTTTCCTCCAGTCACCGGCTGAATTCGATCTAACTTCGATTCGAGAATCGAAAATCCGCCACAGTCCGGACCCGAACCGCAGGGGCTCCCAATTAGAGTCGCTGCAGAATCAAGACAAAATTGGCTAAGCTAAACTCATCTGGTCTGAGCGTTAGGGTACGTTATGTCTGTACCCGAAATCCCTTCAGCACACATAAGACGTGCACAAAATGTTCGACGTACCACATTGAGTTTCTCTGCGACCTCTATAAACCGAATATACTTCAATAGTTCACAGACTCGAATTTCATGGTGCCTTTGCGTGGAACAGATCCATTTCGACGGCCCCGTGACAGTTCAAGACATTTCAAACGGCTCCACAACGGGCAGGTGCAGAAGTGCGAGGAAAGACCACAAGTTGACTAATGATGAAGCGCTTGGAAGTTCTACGTACGAGGCGATGTTACCAAGATACAGAAGTGAAACTCGAAATGTCCGCACCTGTTACCACGAATGATTCTTCAAGAACGTGACGTTGCACACACTGGTAGCTCCGCGAAGAAGCAGCCAAAAAAGTGACGTTTGAAAATAACTACAAGGTCCCTCGTGGAAGGGACGTATACTAACATGGGGTTGCAAAAGACGTGACTCCGTTGTTGGGATGTGACTCTCGAGGAAACTCGATACCGCACTGGGAGCTCGTTCTCAGATGACCCACGGAGAAGGAACTTAGTTCCTTTGCATCTTGTTACTTCAACGTATCTCGCGTGAATAGTTTCGTGGAATTTGGATAAACAAGTGGCTGGTTTAAATCGGATTATGAAGAGTTGTGGGGATCCTATTCGAAACAAACTCCTAGATAATATATCATATTTAATGGAGCGTAGAAGCGTGGCAAACGTGAGGGGAAAATCAATTAAAAAGTATTTCACAGCGGAAAACAATATTGAAGTCTGCTGAAAAATGACATAACATAAATCTCAACCTTGCAAAATTGAGGATGCAGAACTTTTTTCAATATATCGACATAAAAGGTATTTTAGACAATGTTAAAGACAAATAACGAGCGAAGTGACTCAGTGCGTAGCGCGCTGACTTCACAATCGGGAGGTCTGGGTTTGATCCCCGGGCTGGCCATCCTGACCGGGGTTTTCGTGGTTTCTCTCGATCATAAGGCGAATTAGGGGTGGTTAAAAAAGTCACGATCACCTGTTACCTTTCACCTCATCTCTCATCATCTTCCCATCACCTCATGCACCACTGATCACTCTATCACTTCATTCGGTATTCCATGCAAAAACACAAGAGGCCCTGCCCGTAATGGGATCTCAGTTGGTTAATAATAATAATTTAGACAAATTACGATATGACGATCACGTAATTTATTATTACTTTGCAAAAATAGCAAATCATGTAAAGACGTAGAGATAGGGTGTATTTCTTGACCAGAAGTCAATCATCTCAAATTTTTAATACATCAGAGCTATACGAAAACAGAAAAAGTTATTCAAAATCTTATCTCATTATCGAAACATATTGAAATACATATTGTATTTCTGCAAGCAACATTTGAGTTGGTGTCAACATTAGACGTCGAAATTTTCAGAGGCTCTCGAACCTAGCAGTTATTTTGTGCCACCACGTACCCACAAGTAGATCAGAGAGAATTTGAAATAAAGCTAAGCTATAGACTTAATTGCAGCATTATAACCTATGTGAGTTGTATCAAATGAATTAAAATGAAGTTTAAAAATATGGGAATATTAAATGTAAAATATATTCGCAAAATTAAAAATAAATTTCAACATAGAGTTGTGATACTTTTTAAAAAATCTCCATCGATAATTTAAATTATAAACAAAATACTTGATTTTCGAAAACAAATAAGGAGTTTTGCTAGAACAACTGCTCATTCTGGGCCGTCTCATTCAAATAGGTGAATCTATGCAATATATAGCAACTTCTGGGTTAAATGATTGATGCCAAGTATGAGTAGGGTAATATTTTCTAATTTAACGTATTGTTATACCAATATTACATGGTCTCTTTTCCGCGGCTTTGATGCGATGGAGAGACCATTTGGGGTGAATACCAGAATTCGAAAGATTAGAACGCGAAAGGATGTAGGTATTGTAATGGCTTAAAGGCCTTCGGCCTAGCCACAAAGGATCAAGTAAGCTAATTTGTTTGTAATAATTACCTATTAAATAAAATAATAATATTACATGATTGTCTAAGAAGTAGTAATAATTATTCGTTTATAATTTTGTTTCATTCGTTCATTGATTATAATTTTTGATGTGTTACGTAATATGTGATGTACATTTTTCTTCATGTTTCATGGCTGTCTAAAAACGTCTGTATTATAGATACATAATTAAACCATTTCAATCAGTTCTCTAAGTTCTGATTGACTGTTGTGAACTTTTAATTGCACGTTTAACGGCTAACATCACGATTTTTCATGGAATTAATGAGCATATTTTGTTAAGTGAACGAAAAAAATTATTATTTACACTGCAATCAGCAGAATTACTCGAAAATCCGAAATTGAGACGGAGGCTTGATCGAACAGACGGACATAAAATACCTGCATTCTGGCATTGCACCAAAAATCACCCGGCGAGCGCCATTTGAGTAAGTGACGTGAGTCGTCGATATCCTCGGAGGCCGCCTGTCGGACGTAGCAGTTAGCTTGTGCTGCCGGGCGGGGAGGCCCAGCCAAGCAGCCCCACCCGACCGTGAAGGCCCCTGGCGCGGCCGCGCGGCCGATGGGCGAATTTACAAAAATGAAGCAGCACGGCGTGCGCGACCACGGAAGAAGCCATCCAATTAGCCAGCGGTGCTTCTTTTCTTTGGCGATCGCGCGGTTCTCCTCCTTCTTGAGGCGCTTTCTTGGTTTTGTCAATTAACTCTTGTTTTTTCCGTCAACTACTTGTTTCGTCTGACGGTCAGGTGTGTCTCGCACGAAGTTGTTCGTACAAATCAAAATACCACTTTCGTAATATTTTTTTCATTATAATTGTAGCTCGTTAACTCACAAAAGAAGTTTCCTTATTCTGAACCTGCTGGGAATCCGTTTTTAAGTTTCTTGAGTTTTAATATGATTAATGGTTTTAATGTGTACTAGAGTGCCGTGACAGTGTGTGCGATAAGAATGCCCCATTTTTATCTTGAAATGTTTAAGTTTCTGGAAAGCTCCGGTATCAAGTAAATGCAGTAAAAATACGTTAGTCGAGGCAGCTTTCTCGCCTTGACAGAAAAATAACAAGAGAGCACCTTGAGGCATTGCTAGTACGTCCTACGAGATGAAACTTAAGAATAAGTGAATTAAGTAATCATGTGCGAACTCAAATAATTAAACCATTGGTGTAGTCATAACATTAAGACACTCTCTTCACATATAAATTCAATATATAAATATTAATGCACAACATTGGGGACCCAATGAACTGCCAACGCATCACGTCGAGAAACATCTCAGAAAAATAAAGACAACAGCAGCAATGGAGGAATTATAAGGAGAAAACTCCAGGAAAACAATCACAACTACGTACTTGCTTCTTCTACACTTCTTCACAGTTTCCACGAACGCGTACCCACCGCCCGCCGCTCGTCGCCCACCGCCCCGGGGCGGGGGGCCGCGAGAAGCGACCCATAAAGCGCCCTTATCCGCGCGCCATCGCCCGCACGCCCGCGGCAGCAGCACGCACCCGCCCATCAGACGCTCCAGGACGGTTGGGCTTCTCCTCGAGGGAGGACGCCGCACCACGGATCGGTGGCTGCTGCACGAAGGGGAGAGGGCGGGGGCGATAGAGGGGGCGCTGGAAGTGGAGGGGTGTGGATGAGCATTTAGTGCTTCCGAACGCTACCACTATTGGAACGACTTCCTGGCTATCCGGGTGTCGCCGCGTTGTTGGCTGAGAGACCGACGTTTCGCCTGTCACATCGCAAGCTTCCTCAGGGAACTGCTGCAACTGGCGTGACGTCACTGCCCTGAGGAAGCTTGCGAGTTGACAGGCGAAACGTCAGCATCTCAGCCAACCAAGACAGTCAAGAAGTCATGAACGCGACCCGCGGAAGCTTACGTGTAAACTATTTGAACGGTCAACGTAGTGAATGTCACATCCCGAGAATTGACACTAATCCTCCGCATTTGGAACATCAGATCCGGCACCGACTTACACGTCAACTTTCGAAAATCCTGCCCTCCCCGGTATCTCTCGCCCTGATGTATCTTCCAGGCGGGCCCCACCCACAGCCGGGACAAGATATAAGCACTTGACTGGACTCCAGCGTTTGTGGTACTATAGTACATGTAGGTTTAATGTGTCCGCGTGAAGTGAGATAAAGGGAGAAGGAAGAGGCAAGAAAGCTCGCGCTTGGTGCATGGCTGTTTGATGCTGTACTGCTCCAACATTGCCTGATATTGTCCGCAACGATTAGGGCAGCCGGAAGAAATTCTCCTCCAGTGACTGAATTGACTGCTTAAGAAGCTAGAGTCGCGAATTCACTACCGTCGAAATAGAGAGAAAAGTTTAGGGGGAAAGGCTGCGGATATAATAAAGAAAGAGGAGTATGGAATGGAGGGATTAGTATGGTGCCAACTACCTAAAGATGGCACTAGCTAAAGTAACTTCTTGTCGTAATAGAAAACAGCGTCAATTTTCATTATCATGTTCATTTATTCATCGGTACATCTTCAGAACGAATAGCCAACTGGACTATGATAATCCAATTGATAGTCGATTTCCACAATTGAAAACGCAATAACTGACAACTGAATCGACCATTGAACCATTTCCATCGTAAATAAGAAGTCAATGAGGTATGGTATTCGTAGAAAATGGAGGGAGATGGAGAGACGGGGAGACGGGGAGGGAGAGGTAGAGGTAGAGAGTATGAGGGAGAGGGAGAGAGACAGAGGAAGACGGAGAGAGTCGAAGGGAGATTAGAGTTGGAGGGTGTCGGAGAGAGTGGAGGGAGAGGTAGAGAGACGGAGAGAGGCCGTGATAGTGCAGGAGCCGCCGAGAGTCCAAGAGCGACAGAGGAGAAGAACGAGAGGGACGCCTTGTGGTTCGGAGAGGAACGAAAATGACAGAGGAGCAAGCAGACGTACAGAAACGCCGGAAGGGCCCGGGGAGGGGGCGGCGCAGATGAACGTGATGAGGAGTGGGGGGCGAACGAAAGGACGCCTGCCCGCCCGCCCGGGCGATCCGTTCCGGGTGGTACGGTTTGAGTTATGGCGCCGCAAATGACGGAGCAAGGGCGTCCGCGCGGGCGATTAGCCGCGATAAGTGTCGAACGCCGTTGGGTGTGGCGAGGCGCGCGCCCGTGTGCGGCAGAGCGCCGCCGCGCCGGGCGATGGCTCCGATGGGCGACGGGCGACGGGCGACGGGCGCTCGGGCGACGGGCGGCGGGCGCTCGGGCGGGGAACTGGGGCAGCACTCGGCGCAGAGGGAACCGCGGGGCGTCGCTTCAACTGTTGCTCCGGACGACCACTTCCGCGGTCGGGACGCGGGCGCGCGCGGCGGCGGGCGCTAGCGGGAATAATGACGAGGGGAGGAGACGGAGATGGCGCCGAAGGACGTGCCAGACGAACAAGCGTCTTTCAGTGATCACTAGGGGGGCGGATTTTAATGAAATGTCATTTTTTTCTTTTCACTTGACAACAATGCCGTTTAGTATAAAAATTAATTTTATGTTAAGACAAAACGAAATGACCTATTTCGATGTCATTTTTTTGCACATTTCGTCAATTTCTACTAATAAATCATTTTTCACTATTTTACCACATTTTTTTAATGCATTTTTTGCAGATTTAATCGATTTTAATGTCATTTTAATGGTACTTGCTTCAAACAATATTTACGAGGTACAACAAATATTCACCACTAAATTATTAAAAGCATAATCGATTTCTTCGCTCATATATTGTAATGTCAGCCCTTGTGGGTGCTATGTAATCAACGGTCCCTCTGACGCCTACCGGCACCACTGTCAGTTTGGTCAATTTCGCGATAAATAAAGGCAAAGATTTTTTTTTAAAGAACAGCTTCAAACCAAAAGTTTGCTAGGTGAGTTGACTTGAACAACAGGAAGAAGCCTCGTTTACATCAGTAACTTACCCAAGAGCTTGAGTTTGTTCATCTGAAGTGGTTTTGATCAAATTTCTTACGTCATTTTTCTTTGTTTTTAGAACATTTTTAAAGCATTTTAAGAGCATTTTATTAATCATTTTTGTCAGTTTTTAGGTCCCCTAGTGATCACGTTATAATGAGACGCATCGTTGCGCCTCTCTCTCAAACAGCCTCAACAGAGATTGGAGAATTTGGGACAATTGGCGAAAACATGTCTGGCGTATAACAGAAATCGTTTTCCAAAAAATTTAAATATTTTTGCCATTAATAGAAATGTCTGACTCTTTAGGAAATATAATTCTGCTACGAGATACCTACCACACGAAAGCAGAATTCACATGTGTAGCCTACATTTATAATTGGCGAGGGCTATAGACGCTGTTTTCGAGATTCCAATCTCCAAATTCCAGGTAAAAATTGAAGTCCACTATATACAAATGATATTGATTTAGTAAGAACAACACAAATAAGCAAACCTACGAGCTGACAGACGGAAGGAGGAACAGGTGGACCAACGGACGAAAATGCTTGACTACAGACGAAGTCTGTCAGGACATCTTACAAACAAATTCCTGTGCTCGCAAAACCAATGCCCTCTAACCGTGAATGCTGTCGTATGGTTGACTCAGCACCCTATTCCTTAAACCAGAAAGGTTTGATGGGCACTCACGCAAGATGGACGATATGCGTTGCACGTACCACATCCGAAAAACGGTCGCCCGAACGGCCTACCCTTTGACCGCCGAACGTCCCACTATGCCCGTCTACTGTTCACCTATACCTTTCGCGCGTCTACGAACAAGGTATTATCAGTTTCCTGACCGAACCTCTATCGTCCTACCCGCTGTACCCACCTACCACTCACCTATCCCCATCGTCTACGATCCATGTATTACCCTCCTTCCTACTTCCACCTTCCTCCTGCGCATCTACTTCCCTCTCGTCTCCTCCGCCTTCTCCCCAGTTTCGTTGCCTGTTCTGCGAGCAGGGAGGCGTTCACGCGTACAGACGGGCAAAACGGCACGTCGAGAGACGGGCGCCCGCCACGCGCGCGTCGGCGCCCGCGCCCGTCTGTTCGCCTGTTCGTCTGTTCGCCTGTTCGTCTGTTTGCCTGTTCGTCTGTTCGCCTGTTCGTCTGTTCGCCTGTTCGTCTGTTGGTTATCCGCGCGCGCCGTGCCGTGCCGTGCCGTGCCGTGGCGAGCGCCGGAGGTCGCTGACTCCCGCAGCCGCCGTTTCCGGCTCCCCCCCCCCCCCCCCCAGAGCGACCGAAACCAAATAGTCACGTCGGACTGGCGCACTGGCCCTGAACCTCACTCACGGCGATTATGTCATTGTTCTGTTTCTCGGGACCACTCCCACCGCTATGAAATCTGAAATGAATTTTATTACGCAGCCATAATTTTTACGGTCGATTTGAAAAAAGTTATCAATTTTGTCATTTTGAGCTGGAATATTGTTCTATCCTATGGCATGTTTTCTGTGGTAAAGATATCGAAGAAGCTTATTAATTCGTAAGTATCAATTTTGTTGGCCATCCTACAGTTTAATAAGTCCCTTCCAAAAATCACTGACTTAAAAAACTCCAGTCGAGAGATTCCGTTGTATAACTGCGTGCGTTCATTACATAATGCTCTCAAGAAGATACTGTTGACGTGGCTATGCAAAGAAACGGCTTTGCAACGACTGACAGCTTACAAACTACGTTATTTAAATGTCTGCTTCTGAAAGGATCTTTTAAAGATTAGAAATTTAAATAATCCTATGCTTGAATGATAAACGTTATTTTTTTTGAGAATATAAAATGCCTACTCTATTTCTGCCGAATACCCGAGAAATTGTATAATTTTATTAGAAATATGAAATGATGACGTGTGCCAAAAAATAAATCGATATGTACTATTTCCAGTTTCTATATTTCAGTTTGTAACCTCTTTGAACAAGCCACACCTAAACGATATTTTTTTTTAATGTACTGTTCTACTTTTTGTAGCAGAAATACTTTGAATTTATATTCTAGTCAACGTTGAAAATACATTTTTAAAACACACTACTTGTTAATTAAAAAAACAAATAAAATACATTTCGAAAGAACATTTATTCTTATTATTTTTTTTTCCTTTACATTTTTATAGGGAGCCATAGCCATTCTCTCGAACAACCGTTTATCTAAAGAGTTTCTCTGACATTCGAATCGACAAGGACAGTAGCAAACGGAATCTCCCTGATTGAAATAAAACCACTTCAAATGAATTCCCCCGCTTCGAAGCACCGTGCGCCTCCGTTCTCGCGTTGCCTGTTGCGCCTGCGCAGACCGTGACCGGCGCATGCGCAGTGCTTCCGGAGGCGTCGATGGCACCGGCAGATAGCGCCCTGCACGCTCGGCGGCCACCGCGCTACCGCTTCCTTCCTGAAGCGCCGTCGTCACGTCCTTCCGCCAGCTGGACCCATCAGCCACGGCAAAACTCTGCACCATCTCTTCATTTCGTGGCGCAGGTAGTGCTGAACCTACATTAGACCTTTGAGGCCGTTAGATCGAGCCCACAGAACCTAGGACCTCCCGGTCAGAGGGACTGCAGTGACGTCATTTGACACTCTGAGCCATTTCTTCCGGTAATCCTCATTAGAGTTTTCATGACAGGTTCAGACTTTACACGTTCAATTTTGCATCAAATATATTGGATTCATTGATTATTTCGTGTTTCCGGTAGCGTCAAGTGCTATGGTCATTACTTCCGTTCGCGTAGTCATTTTTGATCATGTAACGCGGCGGTTCTCGCCAGGTGGATGGTCAGATCCAGCGCTGATCTACACGTCGACTTGCTGAATTTCCCACACGAAGTTTTCACCCCAGTGGAACCTACCCCAGCCGGACAAGCTCTGAGATCCCGACTGGAATCCAGACAGTGTGGAAGTGTAGTGCATGGAAGTCGGTGTGAAAGTAACGAATGAGAGTAGGAGAAGGAAGTGGAAGGAAAGATTGCGCGCGATCCCTGTCTCCTGTTAAGGTACTGCTCCGGCATTCGCATGGACTTTGATGGAGAAACCACGAAAAAATACCAACAGGAGCAACCGACGCTAAACCTGACAACAGCTGAACTCCAAGCTTTACATTTAAGTACAGGACAAAAGGGAGATAGCCAGATAAAAAAATCAAGACTTACCATAATATACAAATCGTGAACATTTTCCTTACGCATAAAATTACTAAAAGTTGGCAATATATATTTATTTTTTTCTTTTGCCTTTAATAGTTTTTTTTATCGCAGGTTACACCAATCTTTCTATCATCTGCCACTTCCGAAATTTTTTTATGTCACTGCACATTTTTTGTCTATATCATGTCAAGAATATATATTTCTTAAAGTTTATCTTACATTTATTATGCTGATCCTTAGACTACCATGTGACTTCCACACACACTTAGTTCACAGCCTGTGTCTGCTGATCCTCTCTGCGAGAATGAGACCCTTCAAGGATTTCGTTCATCGTTCCAGGCCAGGCTTTCAGAAGCATCAACGGAGTAGATTCTAGATGATGCCACTACCTGAATGAGAATTCTCGTGGATCACTGCGCAGTTCAGTCGTTCCATTGTAGTTTTCCCCGGTGGATGATGGAGGAGTATCTCAAACGAGTGCGATCAAATTTCCCTTGTGTTCTCTCCGTAGATGCTGTTTTACCATTACCATTACAACCATTACCATTACAACGATTTTCTTCAAACGTTCAATTTAGGGTGTTTGATAGAGGATCATAGTGGTAGCGAAATATAAACGAGAAATTCTACGTAAATTTTCTGGAGACTCATAACATATTTGCATATGTTTTTATATGTATCATCAAGGGTAAAGTTTTTAGACAATAAAATTAATTTTTATGTAAAAATGTAATTGATTTTCTGTTTTTTCTTTTGCAGGTGAGTCTCTAAAACCTCATGTGTTCGTATTTAACGTCTTCCAGTTTTTAGGTGAGTGTATGATGATTTTTCATTATCCGCAATTTGATGGACCCCTGACTGAACTTTGCTGCTATTAATTTTCTAATAAAATCTATGATTGTCAGCTTTCAAACACACATCATTCTCTTCAATCCGAAATGGGTATTAGTAGGTTTGAAAATACGCAAATTATACTTTCCAAATTTTTAGTTTTTTTATTTATTTTTAATAATCAACATCAGTGAGTGCAGGTAAGTTTAGAAACTTAAATGTGTTAGTGATTTTGTTTTAATCGAACGCACAGGTTATTTTTCAAAATATCATACATAAATAAAACGCAGTACACGAAAATGTGCTGTCAAAAAGTATTGTTAATATCGTTTTGAAACTTAGCATTGTAGAAACTGGCTGATGCTTGACACAGGACTTGCAACCGAACACTTCTTTCTGGAGAAGTTGAATAGCTACAATTGTGACAGTGGTATCTCAGTCCTTTAGAGAACATCATGTTATAATCATATAATTTTGGATCCAATAAATTAAAAGAATTACCTAACAGAATAACCAGTTTTCATAATTGCTATTTAATGACAAAATTTACTTTTGAACTTTACATTATAAAAATCTGTCAAAGCTTTTAGATATGATTCATTCTTCCTGATCGTGTAAAACAAAATGTCATGGGCTGCGTGACGAAAAGTTTCAAATGGACTTTTCCGTATGGCACATTATGGCACATGTTTGGCCACGTGAAACAACCTACTAGCTCATTGGCATGCATTTCCTACTTCCCGCATGAGCACAGATGACGTGTTTGTCGCATATATTCGAGGTCGAGACACTTTCAGCAATGACGAGATTTCTCTAAGAAACTTTTCCTTTGTTGTACAGTAAAACTATTACCCTATGTCGATCTTTGAAGAAGACTATGCTTAACGAATCTTAATGATTTCTCAATCATTAGATTATTTTTTTTTGACTGGAAAAGCAGAATTAGTAAGCCCATGAAAGACTATGCAAATTGTAAAGAAAATATTTTAGAATTTCTACCGCGTGAATGAAAAACAATCATATTTAATACAGTCATGCATTCCAAAGAGAACTTGAACGTAAATTTCCAAAAAATATCTCTACGCGGTGATTATATTTTCAAAGAAATATTTTTTATGTAATGATTTTAACCTGTCCACTACCTTCACTACGAATGTAACAGTATATTTCCATTATGAATGTGATCCTGTTCTACAGTCTACCAACAGTCATGCCAACTATTCGGAAAACTCCAGCTGAACCAATCGTAATGAGAGTCGTAGTACGCTGCACAGAGATAAATTCCAATAATTTTCATTTCAAAACAATCCAGTACCAGCACGTCTCCGCAAATACCACGTACAACATAGTCCGTTGTGCCCAGGTCGTCAGATCCAACCCGAGAGACCCCTCCATCACAATGAGGCTGAGCGCAGCCGTAATGGGCGAGCGGAGGTGGAGGTGGCGAGCGCCGCCGGCGCCGCCCCCACGCAACAAGTGAACCTCACGTCGCGAGCCGCGCGGGTGGGCGTGGGGGCCGTGCGCTTCGATTCGCTAACTGTACAGGCAATTTGTCGGCGACCTGCGCCGCGCGGGGCCGAGGGAGCGGGAACTGTATTTCTCGGACGCAAATGCGCACGACAGCCCACGCGCCCCTCTTCACGGGCAATGCCACTGACGCCCCTTCGAGCCCCGAACGCGTGATCCAACCCCGCTGCGGATTGTCGCCGCAACATGTCGTCCCCGCCAAATGTCGTCCCCGCTACAAATCGCTCCGCCATTTATCGCCCATCCGTGATTATTATGATTATTATGGTTATTATGGTTATTATGGTTATTATGATTATTATGGTTATTATGGTTATTATGGTTATTATGATTATTATGGTTATTATGATTATTATGATTATTATGATTATTATGATTATTATAATTATTATGATTATTATGGTTATTTAGTGTTATTGGAAGAAACAAGATATAAATTCAGAAAGTACTGAGCAGCGTCAGACTCAGTTGCAGATTCGTTCAATAACTGCATTTATTCCAGGACTTTTAAATTCATTCAGAGGTTACTTCATGTGCACTGGTAGTATTTGTCCGATAGTAATATTCCTCGCACAAAGATTCGCTACTTTCGTTCTTTCGCTCAAGCTGCGCCACCCCGGCGCGCGGCGGCGAGGTCTGCAGTCGTGTGTACAAACCGACATACGTCGGTTGAATCTTAGAAGCTTCGCGAGCAACTCTATATCTGCAATGGTATTTGATCCACTTCGCTCTTCATACGATCAGGGAATACCAGTTTCCGAGAAAATCACCTGAACAGTTTGGGCGCTAGTGTTGACCACACCCAAACAGACGTACAGGAAGACAAACGGACGGACAGACGTTTGGCCGACAATTGATTTTTCGATATCAAGGACCCACAAAACATGAACTCTGACTACTCAACGTAGGGAAGGAAATAATTTTCTACATATACGAGCAAAATTTACACGTTTTTCTACCAGACCACGGCAATAAAAATCTGTCGAAAAATTTTCTAGATCTGCCAAAAAACGTCGAATTCCGGAGCCAGACTGTCTCTTCTTACGTAAAAAAATAAAATGAAATGGTCTTCTCCGCATTGTTTTCATTTATATTCTTGCTTCTATATTATCTGGTTTGGAGACAAATTTCCTTAAGTCATTTTTTTCGCCAACAAATTGTTCAAGGAATGGCCACTGTAAAATTCCTTTATGATCGATGTTTTTTATTATGTACAATTATTTTATTTTATATACAACACACAGATACTTGTGCTATCACGTTGTGATACAACTTATTTAGATGTGTACTATCACAACTAAAATAGATAAGACATGACATAATACATTACTCGACATGACATCATAAAATTTATGCATGCAGAAAAATTAGTAACCACTATATATTCAATCGGTTCTCTTCTTTGTATTGTTGGGCTTAAGTAAAAATTACCAACTTTGCATACTGTATTGTGATAATGCACTACATTTTTATATCTAGAAAGGTGTAAAACACACCAGAACAGTTCGATAAGATCGTAGCCTACATAAATAAAAGGTAAAAAACTCACTTTCCAGCAAATACTGGGATGTCATCATCTCTTGGATAAGCTGTAGATTTCCTTAACCTACAGCTACGAATATCATAAAGTCTTCCTTGTTCAACGCTGCACGTAGCGTTGTCTCCACTTCCTAAAAAATAAGTAAAAACACGATTTATTTGATTTATTTTTTATTGGAAGGAATTTATATTTTACACTAACGTCAAAACATTTTTCACACAGATCAATTCTAATTTACAAGATCATTTTGGGGTTTTCGAAAACATGATACAACTTGTTTTGCCCAAGAACGGTCCAGAAAGTCACTTAGGTTCCGCACAATAACTATTGTTTGTCAACAAATAACAGTATTAAACCTTGCTGGTTTAAATTTCCTTGTTGAAGTAATAATAATTAACGAAAATTTTTATGAGTAGTCATTATTTACTACTCTCCGTTACTCCCCGACTTCTCTGCCTGTGTAATGAGTGGCAATTCTTTTGGCTGTAGACCAGATAATCCGTGACTGTAGAGAATCGTGAAAATATTTCAGGATTTTTTCCTCCGTGCAAAATTAAAAAATTTTCCTCATTTTGTACCCACATCCATTCCTCAGTTTAGCTCACCCCAACGTATCGCCTGCCCCTCAGTCTCGCCCGTGTGCCCTTAACAAGCCTCATGCCCACCTCTTAGCACTAAACACTCCACGAGAGGCGCTGGAGGCTGTATGCAAAGCGTTCGTCTCGGCGCTCCCTGTTTGTGGATGTTATCTCCGTGAACGCTGTTACCACTGCCGGTCGCTACCGCCTCCATTGCCTACGCCTTCGCTATTACTACCGCCTTCGCGGCCACCGCCGCCTTCTCTGCTATCGCCACCCCCTTCACTGCCTTCCCCCATCGCTATCTCTATGGACACCACCACAACCACCACCACCTCCGCCGCCGCCGTCCGCCCACATTCACCGCCCACATTCACCGCCCACATTCACCGTCCACATTCACTGCCCACATTCACTACCCACATTCACTACCCACATTCACTACCCACATTCACCGCCCACATTCACCGCCCACATTCACCGCCCACATTCACCGCCCACATTCACCGCCCACATTCACCGCCCACATTCACCGCCCACATTCACCGCCCACATTCACCGCCCACATTCACCGCCCACATTCACCGCCCACATTCACCGCCCACATTCACCGCCCACATTCACCGCCCACATTCACCGCCCACATTCACCGCCCACATTCACCGCCCACATTCACCGCCCACATTCACCGCCCACATTCACCGCCCACATTCACCGCCCACATTCACCGCCCACATTCACCGCCCACATTCACCGCCCACATTCACCGCCCACATTCACCGCCCACATTCACCGCCCACATTCACCGCCCACATTCACCGCCCACATTCACCGCCCACATTCACCGCCCACATTCACCGCCCACATTCACCGCCCACATTCACCGCCCACATTCACCGCCCACATTCACCGCCCACATTCACCGCCCACATTCACCGCCCACATCCACCGCCCACATTCACCGCCCACATCCACCGCCCACATCCACCGCCCACATCCACCGCCCACATCCACCGCCCACATACTCCCCCTATTCTCCACCCTCATTCACCGGTCACCACCACCGCCCACCTCCCCCGCCAACCACGTCTCATCGCCCACCGCCTCGTCCACAGCCGGCGGGGCGGAGCAAAGGGGGGGGGGGGCCCGTCGCGTCGCCCGCGCTATCGCCCGCCTCATCGCCCGCGCCGCTCACACCTGTGCCGCATTTGCGCAGCCGCTGCCGCCGCCGCCGCCGCGTCACGCGCGATAAAGCGGGCAAATCGGGAGGCGAGGCGGCGACGTTGCGGCAACGGAGGCGCAACAGCCCTCATGCCCGTCTCCGGTCTTTTGCACCCGCGCCGGTCTTCACACTAGAAACGTCCGATCAGCGTTTCCTACCCGCGCATTAGAGGTGTTTTATCCGTCTTACACGCCCTCTCCACACGGAAATACGTACGGAATTTAATGTCGAATTTCATTATTCAATTAGTTTACTGGTACGTGTGAATGCTATTATTTGGGTGCATTTCGCTTTAGACACGTTTTCACTTTATACAATGGCGTACAGTGGAATTTACGTTACCCGGGACTGCGATTTAGGTTCACATTAGACACATTTCTATATTATACCGTTCCGCATTCAACAAGTTTTGCTGTAGATATAAATACATTTTTTGAAATATTAATTCGTATTAATTCAATATTTGATTTTTGTATGTCTGTGCTTCATTTTTATTGCGTTCTATTTTACTTTGGTGTAAAAGGAATTATTTTATTTATAAGTACTTGCTATTAATATTGAGTCTTATTTTAAAATAATTTCCAGTGCTTTTTATATGAAGTGAAACGTTATCAAAATTAACAACATAACTATAATTGATGGATATTCAACATATATGAAAAATTATTAACATCTCCTTCCTTCGTTCGCAGTGCAATGGTGAATGTTATTTAAGACTAGAATATGACCCGTTTCAAGACCTAATAGCGCGATTCTCTTCGTTGCATGGTACATTCACACATGTCTATGATGAGTTGTGATAGAAACGAATAATTAAATCCACGAAAAACAGTTTATACAAAACTGTTTAACTTTCCATGCATGTAATTGTTAAACTGAAAATTATTAGAACTCTAAAAATACGGGTTCTTTACTAATTTGCTTAACTTAAATGTGCGTTCATATTACTTAATAATTAATGAATATTACGAAATCTAATCAAACAAAACAATATTGCAATAATCATTAAAAGTGCTGAGGAAAATAAACTCTAAACTAAAGAAAAAGGAAATGTACTAGCAAAGTAAACAATGATATTACAAAAATTAAAAATGATGCAACTCATCAAAAATATTGCTTTCTCTAAAAACGTGAATAGTTAACTCATTTTTATCGGCGAGAGTGCAAAATGACCGACATTTTAGAAACAAATCGGAACTCGTTTGTTAAATCAAATGTAAAGCTCAAAGAGAATACATCTAAGTCCATCCATTCAAATCTGCCCACGAGTTGTCAGCCTCCTCGGGCAGCTTGATCTCGCGATAGCATCGCAACGCGATGTGACCGAGTGGCTCGCCTGCCTTGAACTTGGCTTATGATCAGCGGTTGCACTCGCACTCGCACAGCCCTCTCGACCGCTGGCAATTGTTCAAGGTTCCAGCTCCTTGATCGCTACTGGTTGCTGAAGTCAATGGTAAGGAGGCCATGGCAGCGATGGAATCAAGGCTGAAGGATAAGCAGTTAATAGCCAAACCGTTATCTTGTAAGAGTTTAATATGTTAAATTAGTTTGAAATTTCTAGTATATCGTCCTTGTAGCAGACATTGATAATCGATTTGGGATGATGTAGGTAGCATAATAATTCCAAGTTATGCAGCCTGGAAGCCTTAGCGAATTTAAGTTCGTGACATAAAATTTGCCTTATTTCCTATTGTTCTGAACATGTATCATGTATTCAGAAATGTATCGTGTTTCTGGTATTATGGACAAATTTATTACTTTACTGGTATTATACAAATAGACAGTATTATAGACAAATTTAATTTCCTGGTAATATAGATATTTTGAATTTTAGTGATCGTTTACGTATAACTAGAAAGCAGAAAATACACTTCTGTCACAGAATTAGCAAGTACAGGCAAGTACATCGGAATTTAAAGGTCAGTGTTGACATCAATGAGTCGATAGAGAGTGAGTGAACACAACGGCAATGGAATTGGCAATACTTGAATGCAAATATGCAAGAATGTGGCACAAACGTCATCTTTGATGTCTGAGAGTAGGAAAGTGCAGCAAAGTGGAATACTGATGCATCGTATTGCGTCTACGAAAACCACCGATCACAGGAGCCGGTACTAGAATTCTCTCCCAGACAGTGCTTGGATTCTACCAAACTACAGCGGATTACTTTAATGTACGGAGAGACCCAGATATATTTCAGAAATCGTAAGTTCTGTGATATTTTGACGGTTGTAGGAAATAAACCTAAGCAAAAAAGTGAAACCGAATTGTTCCTTTTCACTTTGTTGGATAACAGTATAAGCAAGAAACAAATGCCGAATGTAGTTCACGCATTCAATAAAAAGAAAAAATGCCTGGATTCATTAGCCACAGTAATATTCGTGCAGATCAAATTAAATATAATATAAATAAATAAATTAATTAACGAATTTTAGCATTACGACTGTTGTCAATTACTTTCTGCAATCGCTTTGGCATTGAACCAATAATCCTGTTCAGGTATTGGTGACCAAATTTTCCCATTCTTCCTTGATTCTCGCTTGCAGATGGGACTTTGACGTAATTGGGATTCTCCTTAGTGTACATTCCAATTCATGTCATAAATTCTCGATTGAATTGAGATCAGGAGACTGAGGCGGGGTTTCCAGCACTATTGATCAATTGAACAACAACCATTCTCGCACTAAATATGATTTGCTTGGGGTCGTTATCTTATATAAAATTTAAACGGGTTCCTAATGCCAAGGCTGTCAGCAGATTTGTCTAAATCCTCTTTCAGTATGTTGGGGTACTGATGTTTGTCCAATGTGTCTTTATTCAACACCAGATCCCCCACGCCCACAGCTAATATGCAGTCCCACACCGTTATATGTTCACCTTCGTGTTTCACAGTTGACACTACGTTTTTAGGATGCAATTTTGTATTTGGTAAGCGCCGTATCCTTTTCCTACCATCACTACCAAAAATATTTAATTTTTTTCATCTACAAAAAGTACTGTTCTCCTCGGATTTTGTCACATATTCCTTTGCAAACTGAAGTCGTTTAGCTCTATTCCCAGCACTAATAAAGGGTTTTTCCTGGCCGCTCTGCCGTGATATCCGGCATTTCTAATTACTCGGCGCACTGTTTCGGGGTGCACAGACGGCCCTGACACTTCGCGCAGTTCCGCTGCCAGCTGGACGGCACTCACCTTCGGATTTTCTCGTACTTTCCTCAAAATTGATCGCTGCTCTCTTTCGCGCATCTTCTTACGTTGTCCTTGTTGCGGTATAGATTCAATTCTGTCTTCTTTCTCAAATCTCTTAATGACATCGTGCACCGTGCTCTTGCTCATGAGTAAAAGATTTGCGATCTCTCTGCAGGAGCGTCCCTTTGCTTGGTGGAAAAACACAAGCTGCCTCTGGTCGAACGTCGAGTTATTTTCCTTGTGCCACGTTGCAAGAGGTGTTTCCAGGCAGAAATATTTAAAACGACTGACTGCAAAGTTTCGTTTGTCCTGGGTAGGGGATGGTGCGCTTATCGCGCTATCTAGGAGAGTGGCGAGGGGGTAACACGACATTTTCCATTACGTGTTCCAATATTAATGTGACTTCGTATTCTTGCATATTCACACCTAAATCCGTGTTTATGAAACGTATGTTGTGCATCAGAAACATCTTTGTATTAATCCGTTTCCTAGTAATAAAGTCACAGTACCTTTGTTCACATGTAACTACCGCGCACGTGCGAAAAATTACAAACAAGAAACCCGTTCAGTTCACCGGACTGTTGTACCCAAGTTGGCGGGTTCAAACCCGATCGAAGCCGTGGATTTTTAAGGGCGAAAAAATCCTTCGTACGCCTTCCTTCGGAGGGGAAGTAAAGCCGGCTGTCCCATGTTAGTAGATTTACTTGCACGTAAAAGATCCTCAAGCCTAAATGACGCCTCTGAGCTAAATTCAAACCGCCTGTTTCTCGCCCAAGAAATACCTCCTTCCTCTGCTAGTTGGTGAAAGGAGCGTAGCAAAATTTGCGTGGTCAGACGGAAGAGCAGGCCTAATGGCCTGAGTCTCGCCACGTAAAATAAGGCATAATTCAATTCAATTCAATACTAGGTAGTGTCAAAAACGGCCATCCTCTGAACCCGAACTTAAGGACCTCCCAATCAACGATGCTGTAAGCGATGTTGCCGCTGAGCGATCCCAGACGGTTCAAGAGGGTTACATTTTACTCTAGCACTCCAGGTTCGAAAATAATCAACCTCTTTCAGGTGAACTTTATTTTTAAAAAGTCATTTTAAATTTTTTGGCACATTTTTCCCTCCGCTCTACTTCAATTCTCTCCGCTTTCCTCTTTCTTTTTCGCAATTCTCTCCCACTCGCCCTAACACAGCCCAAACCAGGGTAAGGTTTAGCTAAGCTCCCACCCGTATACGCCGTAGGCGAGAGATCTGGCTGCCAACGGCCGCTGTGATTCGCGCTCAGGAGGAAGTGTTCGTTTAAGCCTTCACCGCCGCCGCGGGCTGCAACCAATGGCCGGGGTCATGAACCAGCTCGTCGCGAGCGGGCAACAGGGAGCTATTAGAGCCTCGCCTCGGAGCTGCGGTGGCGATTGCCAAGCGTTAATTCGGGACAGGGAGGCGCGAAGTGGGCGCTGCATCGACCGGCGGTCAAGACCAGCGCCGCTGAGGTGGTCGCAATGGGCTCCCGGGTTCCCGGATTGCGGCAGGGATGTGCATATGTAAAACTGTTACATTTCTTTTTTTATATCGGCACAATGTGAATTCATAATCTATATTTTAAAGTGCTAAAATATATTTTTTTTATTTATAACACAAATTTATATTTATTATTATTATAACAATTTAAATTTACATAAAATTACTATTTTTTTACAAAGTAATAAGTAAATATGATGTTGTAGAATTGTTATGACAATGATTTCCAGTGAAGGTATCCCATCGGTACTCTTCAACTACTTCTTCATACTATGACAAAAAGCAAGTATTATTTTCGGTTGGCTGCAAGTGGGATAGTTTATTAGCTGAGGGTAATGTTTTAGTTATTTGTTGAGAATCTATATGGGAGTTGTAGGGGGCTAAAAATATAAATAGTTAACCATTTTGACAGGTGTTTAAGTGAGTGGAAATAAGAAGTTATGTATATATTTTTACCTAGTGACTTGTATACTAAATTAAACATATTAAGGGCGCATCCAAGCATCGGCTTTGCCACCGAAAATTCGATCACTGGATACAACCTATACTTTTTTTTTGTTATTTAAGGTCGCATCAACTACAATGTCATTAGCGACCACTATTGCGTGTAATAGAATGATAACTATGAGGATGACACGGTATGATGATGAAAGGGGTGTGAAGGCACGAACACAATACAACCATGCCCGAGGTCGGACTCGAACCCGCGATCCTTCGGTCCGAGATCACTACGGCACTACTGCCTTAGCGATCTCGGCCACCGGATCGGCACCTAACGTTCTCTCTCATTTTGTGCGAAATTGTTCGAAAAGAAACTGCCCATGATTGTATAATACAAGTGCCTATTTAAAACTGTTACCCTTCATTTTTTTATATCGGAACAATGTGAATTTACAACTTATATTTTAAAATGCCAGAAAAATATAAATGGTAAAAAAATGTTTACAGGTGTTTAAGTGGGTGGAAATAAGAAATCATGTATATATTCTTTACCTAGTGACTTGTAAACTAAATTAAATATTATCTTAATGTCAGTTATATATAAAATCATTCACGATTATTGTAAAATAATTTAGGAAAGGATAATACCAGCCATCGACTCATCACAACAGCTATTAATGAGTCATATTCAAGAATTCTGTGATACGAAACAAAACAACTACTGGTGGAATATTACTAAAAAACTGAATATAATGATTAATAAGGAAGTAAAAATAAGAAATGGAAAGAAAGTACAAGAATGAGAAAGAGAAAAGATAATACTAAAACTGTCATGAAAATTAAAATACAATAAACACTTCTATTATGACACGTTTTCAACACTTATATTATATTATTATACTTATATTACTTATATTGCAAACTTACAATTTCGGATATGTGAAATCAAATTTTCTGGAATAGACTGTATTCTGCTCCACATTCTAAAACAATAAATGTCAAACATCTTTAAAACATCATGTCGCCAAAATTCTCTTGCGAAAGAGGGAGCTATCGTTACAACTAATGCGCCAGGAAATGAGAAGATCGGCCATTCAGGTCTTTTGGGTGAAACGAACACTTCAAGCGACGAGCGAATCCGAGCGCTCAACCAAGAAGAAACTGGAACCGAGGCAAAACTGGAACCACACAGACAGCAGAGAATCTTGGACCGAACTAAACCCGAAAACAGTTATTCATTTTATTGGAAATCAGGCTGTATTCTCTCATGCTCTATAACGGCTATAACATTCCCACTATGCTTGCACGAAACGTTTTGAAAGAAAGATGAATTATTACTCAAATTTTAAGTATATGCAACTAATCCTTAAATACTTGTAAATACACATAACATGGAAATTTGTATTCTTGTACACAAGTTTTTATTGTAAGAACTACTAACACAACTTCAAAAACCATTGGGTAAAACAAAAAATAATATCATACCATAAATTACAATAAAAATGTTGCGATTACTACGCAGGAAACGTTTGTAAAAAAATATGAAAGAAAACGATTTCTGATAGTCAATTTCATGGGGTTTAAAAGTAACGCAGAAAAATAAAATACTTCAAAACATTGCCATCGTTGCTGCGGTCAAGTTAATTTACTTGCATTTAGAACTGATATTCTGCTTGTTGTTTTGGCCATAGTCTTTACATCAACGTAATTTGTGTTTCATATTCGAAGGTTTAACAAATGACCTGTAGTAATGAAATGCTGAAATACAGATCTCAAAAAGTGTTATAAGTTGGAATATTTTATATTATAAGATTGCAATCAGTGAATCAATAGTTAATTGAAAGTATTAATTACACTTACTGCATTATATTGACAAACTAAAAAACAGGTGTGTCTCGTATTTAAATATTTACATGGAAATTCCTCCAGTTCAAAATTGTGCCATCCATCGCGTCAATACATTTAGTGAAAATACTACTAATTCTTTCAATTACTCTACCACTATTTCAAAGATGGATGTAAGAACCTCCTCTATGATAAATTCTGATATTCAATTTTTTCAACCTCCAATAAATAATGATGTTACAGTTAAATCAATCATGTAAATAACTAAGTTAAGCGTTCGCAAAAATGTGCATTATAATCAAAATACCTAACCAACATGAGGGAAGCACACCTTATTGCTTCTTATATTGTCATTGACTCAGTCGTTGGTAGTTATCGTGCTTCTTAAAAAACACTATATTTAAATCACTAAGAGATTTCGTCTAGAAAGAATATTCCTACTCAACAAAATTTCGTGATTTCTTCATTGAATAAAACATAGTGGGTCACAGATGTGTTATCACAAACAAATATTTTAGTAGAAACCCTAAACTTTAATAATATTATAAAATTTGCCATGACTTGTCATTACGTCGTTTTCAATACCAAATTCATTATGTAGTCGGGATGTAATTTATGAGCCTCTATGGTTTGCAATCGATCTGACAAAAGCAATCGATGCTTCGTGCGGTTATAGTCAGCGAAGTGAAGATAGAGAGCTTTTCGAATTTGAAGATGGAGCGTTTTTCAAATCAAAAATTAGTGAGTGTATATAAACGTAACGTTCAATAATCATTTGACATATTGTACCTATCTTTATAGAAATATTACAGTGTTTATAAACGTATATAACGTATATATGAGTGTATATAAAAGTAACGTTCAATAATCATTTGACATATTGTACCTCTCTTTATAGAAATATTACAGCGTTTTTCAAATGAAAAATTAGTGAGTGTATATAAACGTAACGTTCAATAATCATTTGACATATTGTACATCTCTTTATAGAAATATTACAGTGTTTATAATTATAATTGATGCATTACGTTTTTAAAGATTTTTAAATTATGGATTATTAGACGTTCACTATAGAATACACGTAGGAACTTTCTAAATATAAAACAATTGAATTACAAATTCCAGAAACACGTTTAAGTCTGTGTTTGCAGTAAATGTAGATTGTATTGTTTGAGAATTCATACAATTGCCTCATTAGTCTTGAGATTATGTACTTAATGATATCAAACAATATTTTTGGATTTTCGACATGCCTTACCTTTTTTGTTGTTTGTTGTTTAGTTACGTTTGTCGTACTTTACTATTGTAACTTATTTTCAGTTCTTACTTACTAAGTAATCGCAGGGGTTCAACTAGTTGCCTAGTTAAGTTACATTTTAAATACTGGGTAACTGATTAGTGTATTTATTTTATGAAATGTTATTTTACTCAACTTATTCAAAAACATTTATATACACGATATATGGACTTCAATGTGGCGTTGAGATTTTGAAACAAAATCTACTGGGTGAACACGTTTTAACACTCATCGTACGCATCGCTTTATCTTGCAACCTACACGACGCCTACAACTTTCGCTCGCCGACACGAAATTCGAGGACCTAGGTAAATGGAAATAGGCTAATTGGCCGTCCTACTTTCCGGGAAATGTGACGCACGGCCGACGCCGAGGGGCGTCGGGGCTCGAATTGAGCCTCGCGCCGGCGCCCGACAGATGAGCGTGGCGTTCGAATTTCAGGCGGAGAGGTCGCAGGTGGCGGGTGACCCCCCACGCGCCGATGTGGGAGCGTTCTCGTCGACACCACCGCTCGAAATTCCTGCACGCCGGGGCACCGGGGTCGAATTCCAGACCGCGAAAGGGACGGCACGCAATCATTAGCTCAAATTAAAAACGCAGGCGAGGAATTTACCGCGGCAAACGAGGGGACAATTAAAAATCGCTGGTTGTTATTTCCTGCAAATGGAACAGCCTGGTGTGGTTAATGTGATGAACAAATATTAGGGTATCGACTTGTTGGTGTAGTGTTTGACGTTGCTGGGTTGAACGAGTCAACGGATTGGGAAGCGTTCGTGGATATGAATTGTTGGATGATGTTATTATGTATTTGTGAAGTTTATTTATATGTAATGGGAATGACGATTTGATTGATGTTTTTGTACATCTCCTGTTCGCGATCGAAAGATTTATGTGGTTTATACATGTTAAATCACATATGTTAAAGCACACATTTTCGCTTGATAGTACAACTTTTTCAGTGTTTTTTATTCGTATTCTGTTTTTCAAGAGATGAGGCTTAATAGAGGCAAATGCGCAGGTAAATAAATATTAGTGAATATGAATTATTTTTTTATAAATAAGAAGTAATGTGTATCTGCATTTTATATTCACAAACTGTAATAAATTATTAATGATCTAATAATGAACGTGTAAGGTGAATTTACAGCTTTATGAAATACTTCTTTATGAGATGTCTCGTTATTTTCCTCCTGTCATTATTAGTAAGAGTACAAATGTTGAGAAATTAACTCCCATAACTGAAAACACCATGTCCAGAAAAAATAGGCAGCAATCGTGTACACGGAAATATACGTATACATAAGAAAGTTACATTGAAACGGATTAAAATATATATTTTTATTATTTTCGATGAGGAAGCGTCACGTTTTGCTTAGGACATAATAATGTAATGTCAACATTGCGTCCACAGATCAGTATTATCGTTGTATTATTTTGAAGGTGCACTAGGGAGTATATATTGTGCCGTTGATGACACTTTCCCAGGCGGCATCTGATTAATTTGCCCCTGACTACCGCAGACACTCATGCTTGAAAATGAGTGGAAAAATATCTCATAATGTCGGATTTAGAGACTAAAATTTCTTTTTCTCAAGTTCAAGCTCTGAAAAGGCGTCTTACCATTTAATAACTCTTGCCAGACAGAATCCAAGAGAAACTTTCCATCTACTTAATTAGACACTTAGTTATATGATAAGTTGAGAAAGAAAATGCTTTGAAATAGTTATCTCAAATCCAGAAGTTGTTCTCTCGTCAAAGAAAGCTTAAAGTTGATAGCGTGACGCTTAATATCAGAACTTAAATATTGAACGCAACAAGGTCTTAACACTAAGCAGATATTATTACAGTCTTATCAGAAATTATAAATAAGTGCTTGGAATTTCTAACTTTGCAAGGAATTTATTTGACGTCTTTGACTCCTCTGTGATAACAAGAGTTACGTATAGAGAGAAAGAATCTACTCACACTGGAACATTTCTGTCACATAATTTCATTGAGTTTGAATGCATTAATCTCATCTAAACTTTTAAAATGTTTTAAAAGGTGGTATTGAATGAAATTCACTTACAGAACCAAACCGACAACGAATTTTTCGTTCATCACTTTTTCCAGGTAATGTTTTAGAGAACAAGAAAAATAGGTTTAAATGAGTACAATTTCCGTAAGAGGGTGATTTTGATTTATTACATGTGTTTGCTTTAAGAAAAGGCGACATAACACAATATTTATTTTTATTCCATAAAAAACTTGTACGTAAAATGAGATATGAAAATCCACATACGGCCTGAACGTTATCACTGTGAAAAACGTGAAAGAAAAAATTACTCCAATTATTAATCAATTATTGTCCCTGAATAAGAGGAAATTTTTATGAACATTAAACAATAGTTTGAAAGATGATAGGACTAATTGTAAATATAACATATAAGTAAAATGCACGGAACATATTTTAAATATGAGCTTTTCTGATTATTTCTTTTTTCAGCGGGTCAAAATACGAGTTGTTTATTATTTGACCGTGTATTTTGTAGAAATGTTTTTCATCTAAAAATACCCTTTCATACATGTGACGGTAACAATATCCGCCATACGAACGATAAAAATTCAACCAATTCCGTCAAATGAATAAGCATATAAGATAAAGATAAGATAAATTTATTTAAACTGCAAATGGGCATAACCCGGTGGCAGCTAATTACATAAATAAAATACTACAGATAATATGCAAATTATATAATAATAATATAATAATATAAAATAATAATATAATATAATAATATAATATAATATAATAATATAATAATATAATATAATATAATAATATAATAATAATTATAATAAAAATAACATTAATAATAAAAATAATAATGATATAAACCTTAATTGTTAATACAATATCACGGAGATCATTATTTGCTTTTAGTTGCACATACACTCGTTCGTAGTTGCACATTCATTAGTGTATTTAGTTGAAAATGTTCTTTCAAACTTCAATAAGGCATCAATATTGGTAGAATATTAAGGATAAAATCGATGTGATTCACGATTAAAGAAAAGAGCAAATTCTCATTAATGCGACTGCGATAAATTGCGACTGCGCTCGCCGAGTGGAAATTCGTTGCCTTTGCAGATTGGTAAACACGACACTAGGGTTCGATTTCCCACAGTGGAGGATTTTCGAGATTAGCTATTAAGCTAGGATGAATTCCGCCGCAGTGTAGAGGTGAATAATAGCGACCAACTGCTCTTATCACTACTTTTCCGTGATTGCTCCGATCAACACCAAGCGAAAGGCGAAGTAGTGTCCTCATAAAGGGCGTGTAACCGCGCGCGTTCTTTCCATCCCCATCCATGTCCATCTCCTTTCCCCTTACCCTCCACACATCCAGACAAATCGGGAGCTTAGAGTCCCAGAAGCAGCCATGTCCCGTTGGCGGAGATAACTGGAGAAGGGAAAACCCTCAAACCAACGTGTAAGTTTATCTAGGTAGTATTCTCCTCCAAGCAGCGGCTGAACTCAACCTAGTTGCCGATCTAGTGCCGAAAATCATGGCACAGTCGGGATTCGAATCTAGGACCTCCCGGCCGGAGGCACCGCATTGACATCAACTGATGCCAAATGAGGCACTTAGGTCGGCCATCCGCGATCGAGAGAGAATTTTAATCTGTCCCTTTGCGCGTCGCAAGCCGATTCGGACGCTGCGTGAGAGTGGAGAGGTTCGGCCGCCAGGGGCGCTGCGAGCGGCGCGACGCAAAGGTGCAACCTTCCCGTGGCACTCCGCCAACCCAAATTGCCCCGATGTGCTGGCAACTCCGCCATTCATGTTATTTGCTTATGCGCTTCCTTTTACTTTAAAGCTCTCCGCTTAAACGCCCAGCAGCATCTTCATCCGCGAGTTGGTATTTCCCTCGTCCTGTCGGAATGAAATGCAATGGCCGGGGGTTAACTGAGCGTATATATGGATAATTTACTCACACAATATCAAGGAGAAAGAAAAAAAAGACATTTATCCGTTACAATAATTAAGGATACAGATGTAGCAAAGACACATCGGAGATGACAAATATACGAAAGGAGGAGAAAAGTTCATAGAAGCTCATTCAATAAATATTTACGAATGTATATGTATATGTTGGATTATTTATTTACAAGCTGTAATAATTCTTTAGTGAATGAGTATATTTACACACACACACATATTATATATATATATATATATATATATATATATATATATATATATATATATATATATATATATATAAACGTATACACACATATACTGGAGAGAGAAAGAGAGAGACAGAGACAAAGACAATGGCGGGGGCGGTGAAATCCATCAGGGCGGCCGGTCGAGGGTGACGCGAGAACAGCGCAAACTCGGAAGAAAATCGCGGGCGGTGAGTGCGACGGGGAGGCAGGGGTGGCAGGGGAGGCGCGGCAGTGTAGCGCCGGATGGGGCGCCGCCGGAGAGGGAGCGCGGGGGGGGGAATTGGGACGAGTGGGTCGAAGGTGGCGGGAAACTGTCGGCGTCGGGGCGAGGGCTGGCGGATGAGAGAGCGAGGGCGGCGGGGACGGCGGGGGCGGGCCCCATCGAGCGCACGTGGCGCGGCCCGCGGCGCCCTTCACAACCCCGCCTCGCCCCCCGCTGCGCCCTTTGCTCCGCCCCCATGCGCATGCATATTCAACGCGAGCGAACGAGCGAGCGTCCTGGGCCACGGGCGTCGCGCGCCCACTCGCCGCTTCCCGTGTACCTCCGCGCTGAGGGCGGGGCCCTGGGGCGGGGGCGGGGGGTGGGGACGGGGCGGGGGCGGGGGAGGGAGCGGGGGCGGGGTTCGGGGGCGGAGGGCGGGGGTGGGGACAGGGAGAGGGCGGGGGCGAGGGAGACGGGGGACTGGGACGGGGCGGGAGCGGGAGCGGGGGCGGAGGGCGGGAGCGGAAGGCGGGGGCGGGGGCGGGGCGGGCGCCGTATCGTACCTCCGGCTGCGGGGACCTTGCGGGAGACACGTGCCGAGGAGAAGCGCCGCTTAGCGGATCCCCTTCGCAAATGCGCAAACTTTCAATGTGTGCTCTGCGAAATTTAATAATTGTATACTCTGATTAAAATAGAGCGTCCCTTTAAGGGCACGAGCTGGAATGAGAGGGGAACCCTGTCACCCAATTAGGAGCGTCGTTACGGCTTACATTATTGGTATTGAAGCTCGCTATTGGATCACAGGTTCTCCCGTCTCCTTCTACCTCGTGACTTGCGAAGTAATTCCACATTTTGATGGGAGTAGATAAAAGAAAAAGATAAAACCAAAAAACTACGGGATCTGTAATCAATACAACTATTCCAAGTTAAATGAGTGCTGTAAATCATACAAGAAAACATTTGGATATTAAACGTTTTCTGAATTATTTAATAAATGAGAAAATTGTACATAATCAGCATGATAATATAAATTGTGAGATTTCGTTGGTTGATTTGGCAACCTATTGCCCCAATGCCAACCGCCTGTTTTAAATTAATTGTAGTATTATTTTTACAAGTAAGGTAGAAAATATAATGGAACTTACGAAAGAAAACGAAATGGATTAAAATAAAAGAGTGCAATGAGCACACTCTCGTATTCCTGGTGCTTCCAGTCTTTTAGGTTACAAGGTCTTTTAGGTCTTTTAGGTTGGCAAACAAATCACTCCTCATCTCTTTTGTTTTCTTTTGTTGTTGAGACATCATCTTCTCAAAATCTTGCGCATCGGAAGAAACATTCTCGTCCTGTAGTGCTTTGAGGCTCTCAACCTTGAAGAAAATGTGGACCTGAAAACGCCCGAGCTGCTTTTGCGACGATTTATGTGCATTCAAATGCCTCACTTTGCATAATTTTATCTTCCTGCTTTCGATAAAGACGCATGCACTAAGAAACGATTACACATGTGCTGTAGGTGAAAGGTTGTTTTCGTTGTTTTACAAACACTCCACGATTTTTTATTTATTCCACCTTTTAACATCGTTGCCACTGTAGCACTCTTTGAATATATTATATTCGTTGAAAAACCTACATTGCCTGTCAGAAAATGCTATTCCACCTTTCTCGACACAGCAATCATTTCCTCTGGATCTGCAAAGAACATTTGTTTTACTTTTTTAAAAGGAATTTTCTTCGTTCACATCTCTGTACATTTTTGTGTACGGGACGATCTGTGATATATTTTGTAAGAATATAAAATAAACTGTATTTAACTGCACTTAAGTACAACTAGGTGGTACAAAACTACTATTAATAATATTAACTAAGCAAAAAAATATTCGGGTAAGTAGATTAATTTCTTCACTTTCTGGGACAAGACTGAAAATATCAGACATGACTGTCAGCTTCACCCCGTTATTTGTACGATGAAATAAATTAAAATTGCTCTTTTGCTTGTAATATGTTTCTTCTGATAATTTTCAGTTTGCGAAAATGATTCCTAAAATTTGAATTACTACGTAGATATATTCTCAAAGCAGAAGCTCAGAATTATTTCATACGAAATTCATAACATGTGAAACGTAGTGTGCAATTTAGTTTTCTAATTCTCGATACTTTCAAAGGTGATGAGCAATATAATTTGTCGGTGGGTATTTCGCGAAATTACAAATCTCAATGTAGCCAAAGAAGATATACGATTGATAATAATATTAGTACATAAACAAGGCCATGTAGCATGACATAATGCGGCCCTGTTACTGATACGAAGTTCCCCATTTCCTGAAATGCAGCATGTCGAATGGAAGACCGGTTTGACTTAATTTAGAATGAAACTTCGGTGGGTACGCTTCTTTCCCAGACATGCGTGTCAGCCCAGATGTTCCGCTTGTATTAAGGTCTCAGATCCTGGCATTAATAGTATATAACTGTCGCTTTACGATTTTTAACTTTAGGATCTATATTTTCTGTAAGATCTCGGCATAAAATGCACATCACAGTAAATAAAGTTATTAAAGAATTTTGTAGAAATGAAAATTGCTTTGGTAATAGGACTAGCATTCTGAACTTGAATGAAGCCAGGACAATAATTCATTTTTATCTTAATTTTTAAATTCGAAAAACGTAACTTTTTCGATTTTTTGTTGCCATGATTACAAATTTGAGAGAATGGTAGATACGTTACGAATGTTTTAACTTAGGCCGCAGAGATATAACATAAATATCTATTATATGTGTAATCTATATATTTGTGCTATAACGGTATTACGTGTATACTATAACCAAAATGTCAATTACAATCTAACTTGATTATCGGACTCTTTAAGTTACAATTTATGATGCTTAAAACCTGACACTCCTTTAGTCTGAATTGACTTTCCAAAAAGGGGGGACAGTAAGAGAAGTAGAACAGAAAAAGCGATAAAGGATTTGAGCTACACCACCCTGATGGGAATATTTATATGTATAGTTAAACAGTATTGGTTTTAATTTCACCAGAGCGATAGTCAACCGAAACATTCTTAATATCTTGTAATTCAGTCTCCAAGACATTTAAAAAATTAAGTCGCATACAATATCCTAATATTTGTTCAATGCGAAAATATTCTTTCGGTTCTTTTCTGAGGTCTACATACTTACCTGAAATCACAAATGTATGTTACTAGGACTAAGAAACACAGTAAATTAAAAACATTTGTAATGTGTACAGAAAATAAATATTATACTCAAATTATAAACCCAGTCTTCGTTCTTCAACTATATAATATTTCAGGTTGGTGCCGTACTAACATTATAAGGGTAGCATTATCAATGATATGTCCGATTTTAAAAAAATGGAATATTAGTAATATGTTCATAATATATAAATTGCAAACACATTAAAAAATACAAATTTATAAAATATTAATATGAAACACACACACACACAAATACAGTAGTTATAAATTTTATTCTCTAGCCAGTATTGTCAATTGTCTAGCCCGTAGTTTGTCTCTTTTATCTACTCAACCTAATTATAAATCGTACACGGAAGTCCTTTTAACCCGATTGTAAATCAAACAGCGGTGCAGACACGCGGATTAAGAGATCGACTTGCCATGTTGCATCTTTGAAACCCAGTCTCCGGTGAGTGAACTCCAACGGAATGCGACGCGGGTAAGAGGCGTCGCGCGAACTTCCTCGACGGCTCGTGATCTCGGCTTCCCGCTCCCGGGGATTGATGCCGGGGATTAGGGGCTTCGGCGGAGTTGCGTTCGGATGTCCGCCATGGGTGGTCCCTAGGCGCGGGCGGTAGCGCGGGCGTCGACACGGACCCCGGTCGTGACAACGGCGTCGGCGTCGCGACGCACCGCTCGAAACGAGGCGCTGGGCGTCGGCTAAGCGACCTCGATAGCACGATAATGGAGGCTGCGCTGGAACACGATGCGATCTGGAGATGAGTGGACTGATGGACGAGACGAGTTTATATTGTAGACTAGCGACATCGTCCGTGTGGGTTCTGGGGTGTCGTGGATCGCATGAGCAGCTTTCGATAAATGGGGGATTAAGGAAAATCTTGGTACTTAGAAAGATACGTAATCCCAAAGATACTTTTGCATTTAGGAATCGGGAAGTATACTTAAGAAAGAATGTCGGGTTATTATTATTTCTTGATTTGAATTAATAAATACTGTCATAATAGCTTGTGTAGTTGGTACTGTGTACAGTTCTTATAAACTGTGTACAGTTTATAAGAAAAAAGCCTTAAGTCAAATTGATAAAGAGTACAAGTTGATTGCATTTAAACTTTTTGCATTTTCTCTGAATTATTTTTTCTTAGCTTTTCTCCTTTCTCTGTTCTCAGATTACTGGTTCTCTGAGTATTAATGCTCAAAGAACAAGGAAGTACTCTGGGAAAGTTATGGATTGAAATGTGCTCGAGGATGGTTGTGTTTAAAAAATTGTTTATCGATAATGTGAACAATTAAAATTGAAAAAACTTGACTTACCAAGAATCAAAATGAAATAAGAAATAACTCTATTAATTTCATAATTTTGAAGACCATTACAAACGCCAACAAATTCTGAATTTCGAAACACTGGGGTTGAATTGTAATGCCAACCGAGAACTTCAATTAAAACTAGGACACTAAGTTCGAAAGTTGTTTAAGGGGGGTTTACAGTATCAGCTTCTAAAGTTAACGTCTCGAGACAGTAGCGGATGGGGACGGAGGCGGGGACGGAGGCGGGGACGGAGGCGGGGGTGGGGGCGGAGGCGGGGACGGAGGCGGGGACAGAGGTGGGGACGGAGGCGGGGAGGGAAGCGGGGACGGGGGCGGGGACGGAGGCGAGAACGGAGGCGGGGACGGAGGCGGGGAGGGAGGCGAGAACGGAGGCGGGGACGGAGGCGGGGACGGAGACGGAGGCGGGGACGGAGGCGGAGACGGACGCGGGGACGGAGACGGGAACGGACGCGGGGACGGAGGCGGGGACGGAGGCAGGGACGGAGGCGGGAACGGAGACGGAGGCGGGGACGGACGCGGGAATGGACGCGGGGACGGACGCGGGGACGGACGCGGGGACGGACGCGGGGACGGACGCGGGGACGGACGCGGGGGCGGCGTCGTGGACGGAAGCAGAGACGGCGGTGGGGGCGGCGGCGGGGACGGCGGCGGGGACGGAAGTGGGGACGGAGGTGGGAACGGAGGCGGGGACCGAGGCGGCGACCGAGGCGGCGACGGGGACGGGGACGGAGGAGGGGATGTACGAAGAGACGGACGAGGGGTCGGAGGCGGGGCCGGAGATGAGGTCGGGAACGGCAAGGGGTGTCTGAAGCGATGGAATACAAGCGAGACGAAGGCTGTTTTGGCAAAAGAGTTTCGCTGTGCCCCTCGCAACCAGCCCATTAGCTACGCAGCGCAATCGCCATGCAGCATCCCTGAAATACGACCGTGCGAACTCTTCTGCGGGGGGCTTCCGGGCGCTTTCGAGGTTGCGGCCACCGGCGTCGGGTTAATTTTCGGGGCGCCGCAATACTTTGGCCTTTTGACAAGTTTCCGTCCTTGTCTGGGGGCGGAATTTATGACGCTCGTTCGAGTTTCTGTCGAAGCCTGTTTGCTGCGTGCCCTGTCCGACATCCTTTGCTCCCGGGTTTGATCGTTTGGGAAAATGGGTGGCAACGATCTCCGAGTATTGTATTTCTTTTTTGGAAATGTTGGCTTGAATACACCCCGTTGTAAGTTCCTGTGATAATTTAAAATAGTTAATGCTTTGCCTTAAATCTGTACGTGTACCGGGTGGTCTGGTAAGGTTTGATTCTTGTTTCTGAATCTGTCAGGTTTTAGCATCTTAAATTGTAACCTAGGAGTCTGATAATCAAGTTATTTCGTAATTGACATTTTGGTTATATTATACACGAAATACCTTTATATACAGCACAAATAAAAATATTACAAATACAATAGATATTGATTTTATGTCTCTGCAGCCTAAGTTAAAACATTCGCAATATATCTACCATACTATCAAATATGCAATCATGAAAACAAATAAATTGTTTGTTTTGAGTTTGTTATATAACGCACTTACAACATCAGAGAAAATGGGTGGATTTCTTAAAATCTTGAAAATATTTTTAATCACTACTTTCTCACAGTTTCTCACAGCTTGGAGTCTCAATATTCACTTGTACATTTGATTGGAGAGTAATGCTTGTTTTCTCTCCGTAATGTATTATAGCTTAAAGTGTTTTTAAGAACATTGTTTTCCGTCATTATGTTAAATCCTCTGCGTTAGTAATACAGATTTTCCAAGTTAAATACATAATAATCAATCACTCTTATGTACTGCAATTACAAACAAACTCCAATGCAACAATACTGGATATCTGGCCGACAACTTGCCCCGAAACATAAACAGAAACAATGCAACTCCACGTGTGCCCCTGAGGGGTTCAGTTCCAAATTGAAACTGTGTCGTTCTGATTACTCGGCCAAGCGCTTGACGCATGTGATTACGCGACACCTGGGTGGTATGCGGGCCCGTGAGGAACTGGGAGTGGAGGGGGGGGTCAAGACCATGTGGAAAGCAGAACTCGCAGATAGCAGAGAAGCATACGATGAACAGGCAAATATATCTGAGATGTTGGTAGTCGACAAAGCAACAGAACATGAGACATTGAGTGTGTTGAGCGTGAATGGGCCAGTGGCAAGATTTTATCAAAATCTGGGGAAGACTGATCGAATGACATTTTAAATGGCTGGCGAATAATGGAGAAAAATATGCTTGTAGGCCTTGCTTTCGAACCGTCAACACCGTTGTGACAGCGGAATGAGGGGCGAAGCGAAGTACCGAAAAGGGGAATGAGAGGTCGAAGAAAATTAATTACGTGGGCGTGGAAAAGATGACGCGGGTACAATGTATGTTCGGGCGTTTGCTCCTGGAACTGTTCGAGCGAGTGCTGGAGAGTCCCGAGAAACGTGACCGGGCAACTGTTGAGACAAGTGCTGCGATTGAGACGGGTGCGAGATTGAGATGGGTGGGGCGAGAATGAGACAGGGCGAGTGCCGGGGCGAGCACTTTGCAACACAAGAGGCGGGAGGTGGGGCGTGTGCTCGAGCACGCGAGTCGGTGAGTGTTTCAATAAATGAGCGTTGGGGCGAGCGTTGGGGCGAGCGTTGGGGTGAGCGTTCGGGTGAGCGTTCGGGCAGGCGTTCAGATGAGCGTTCGGACGAGCGTTGGGACGAGGGTTGGGGTGAGCGTTCGGGCGAGCGTTTGGGCGAGCGTTCGGACGAGCGTTCGGACGAGCGCATGAGCGAGCGTTCGCGCGAGCGTTCGGGCGGGCGTTCAGATGAGCGTTCGGACGAGCGTTGGGACGAGGGTTGGGGTGAGCGTTCGGGCGAGCGTTCGGACGAGCGCATGAGCGAGCGTTCGCGCGAGCGTTCGGGCGGGCGTTCAGATGAGCGTTCGGGCGAGCGTTTGGACGAGGGTTGGGGTGAGCGTTCGGGCGAGCGTTTGGGCGAGCGTTCGGACGAGCGTTAGGGCGAGCGTTCGGGTGAGCGTTCGAGCGGGCGTTCAGGTGAGCGTTCGGATAAGCGTTGGGACGAGGGTTGGGGCGAGCGTTCGGGCGAGCGTTCGGGCGAGCGTTCGGACGAACGTTCAGGCGAGCGTTCGGGCGAGCGTATGAGCGAGCGTTCGGGCGAGCGTATGAGCGAGCGTTCGGGCGAGCGTTCGGGTGAGCGTTCGGGCGAGCGTTGGGACGAGGGTTGGGGCGAGCGTTCGGGCGAGCGTTCGGGCGAGCGTTCGGGCGAGCGTTCGGGCGAGCCTTCGGACGAGCGTATGAGCGAGCGTTCGGGTGAGCGTTCTGACGAGCGTTGGGACGAGCGTTGGGACGAGTGTTGAGACGAGTGTTGAGACGAGTGTTCGGGTTAGTGTCCGTTCTAGTATTCGGACCGGAGCTCGGTCTAGTGCCAGGATGGACGCGTGTTCGGGCGGGCGGGCGTTCGCCCTGCGGCTGAAGCTGCGATTCGCGGTGCGCCAGGGAAGGCGAGGCGACCGCCCCAACCGGTTGGCCGGGCCGCGGCCGCGGCCGGGGCTTCTGCTTTGTTCGCGTCGGATCATCGCCATCCATCACTTTTATGGGCGAATTAGCGTATCGCCGTCGGGGGCCGCGCGGGCGGCGGCGGCCGCGGAGCGGTGCGCGGGCGAGGGCGAGGGCGAGGGCGAGGGCGGAGCGGGACCCACAATGGCAGCGCAGTGGCAGAGATTGCGATTTACGGCTTCCGATTGAAACCTGCGGAAGCCGAATATATTGCGCTGTGTGAAAGTGTGACTGTGGTTATTATGATAGCTCCTTTATTTACACGTAATGCTCTGTCTTCACTCATAGTGAACAATTTGGCAAGAAATTAAATTAACACAGTACTTGTTTTGAATTACTGCCTGGAAATTTTATCACACTATAATGAAATTAAGAAAAGTACATAAAAATATTCCCAAATAATGACCAACGTTATTAGACGTTGCAAGGTTTACGAGCTAAATTTATGTATGTGTGTGTGCGCGCGCGCACGTGCGTGTGTGTGTGGGGGGGTGAGTGCGATTGCATTTTTGCTACTGCACACCAGTATTACATATATGGATATGTAAAGTAATTTTAAATAATGAATATAAATTTAGTGAGGGATTATTCGTAAAAAATCAACCTTTGCCAAGTAACGATAGAAGTCGCAACCTTCAAGAGCGTCTTGACCTGCTTCCACCCACTGTGCACAAGCGTTGGCTGCCGCGGCGGCCCGCGGCGTCAGAGGGCAGGGGCGGGGGCGGGGGCGGGGGAGGGGAGAGGCAAAGGTGGGGGAAGTGCGGAGGTGCGGAATGAATTGGAGGAGACAACCGTTGCTCGCACCCGCACCCGCCCACACCGCCCGCGGCCCGGAGTCCGTGATGAAGAGCGTTGTAGAGGAAAAGTCACCGAGAGAGTTTGCCATCTCCTGGTCTGTCATTTATTTATTTTCACCGCTGAACAGTACAATGTATAATAACGTTACCAATATTCTCAGGATTCTGTACTTTGCGTATAGATACAGTGAATACAAAGGTGTTAGAATTTTAAAAAAATGAGAGTATTGATTGTTCACTGGAAATATAAGAAAAAATCCATTTAAATGTTTCTTGAGAAAATATGAGTATTTTAAAAGTTAAGAACAATTTTGATCATCAACAATTAAAAAAATAAAAACCAATCAATCCAATATCACAATTTTACGCCGTAAATACACGTTTGAAATTGAAATGAAAGTTGCAAATATTTGAATATCTTTTCAATTTCCTGAACCAGAATTTTCATCTATTTTACAGCATTTATTAAATTGACTACTCCACTTACACGGTATCATTGTTCTTATAATAAGATTATCACAACATTGGTGGTTCGAATAAACGGTACAGACTATGAGTCTGCACCTTCGTCTGATCAGGGTTCGGTGAAGAGAAGACGGCGACCGTGATATCTTCAATACACAAGTTCCCCGGCGCATAATATTTGTAAATACATAATACATAATATTTGTAAAATATTTTGTGCTGTTAGGGCAAAACATAACTAATTTGTTCAATGAATAAGCTGAATATTTTTTCGAAACTTGTATAATACAAAATAGTGCGATCTGTGCCCACGACGTTGTTAAGGAAATGAAAAACTTAAAAACCTTTCAGAAATTTTACCAAATTATATTCAGTAAAAAAATTGTCAACGCTAATCGACAGTTTTTACAACAGTCGTTATCATACTTTAAAAATACAGAAGAGTTGCTGTTGATCGGAAACGTTTGCTTACAGAATGTGAGATCAACCGGAGGAACTTGTCCCGGCTGAATGAAAGCTTTGCTAGGGAGATAACGTGAGAGGGAAAACTCCAGGTCCCACCAAGGAGCAACACTGTCACCTTCCGGAATATAACATTCACTACTCTTTCGGGACCAATGACCTAACTAGCTGAGTAACTGACGCGCCCGTGATCTTTAATTACTGCATTTACTTTCTCTCACTGAACCGCCAACAATCAATTCAACAGCTCCGGAGCCGAGAAGTCTCCTCTACCGCGTGGGCGAAAGCTGAAGCGGCGTCGCGCCTTTAAACTCCGCGTTAATGTGTTTGCATTTGCGTCGTGAAGGAACAATAGTCCGCGGCGGGGTCTTTGTGGCGGCCCACGCACCCGTTCGGCTCAGAAGCCGCGAAGCCACACAGCAATAAAACGCCTGGTGGGTGTTGTTTGCCTGAGAGAGGCCAGAAGCGCGTCAATTGAAAGTTATGTTTTTACTCCGACTTCGACACCCGACGCTGAGTGCTCGAATCAGTAAACATTTTCAACGCAGAGAGTACTAAGAAAGCATGTCACGTATTTTGACACATGAAGAGAGTTTCTCTATTTCTAGCAAAACTATTTATTTTGTGTATTCATCCATTTCAGAGGTACATGGAGATCGTAGGTTCATGAAATATTGTTTTTCTTATCAGTTCTACCTCCCACAAAATGTAATATTACGTGAATTGCAACACTAGACGAAGACTTCTTTTATTTCTTGATATATATGATATTTTGGGGACATATATGTATTTTCTTAAATAATTAATTTATCCATACGTTATTCGTAGTGACATAATTTATAAGTATAAAAAATAAAACACAAAAACATTACTCCTTCAGCCACCACTTAAATTATTTCTGTATTTTAGAAGTGTGCACATCAAAATTAGGCAGGCGTAAATACATCTCCGCATTACATAGCTCCCTTCCCTTAACTGTCAGAATGAACCGTGCGTAACTCTAAAATAATTATTTCTTTCTTCTGCTTTATGTTTAAAGTTTGCCTAAACATCCGTGTCATTAGTGACCCCTTATAACTTTCAATTAGCTATTACAACAATATCTTTCGTCGTATACGATAGTGTAATAATACTCTAATACATTACAATGACTTTACCAAACGATGCTTTCTTGCGCCTTAAAGCCTTAACATAAAGTCTACAAAACTGAGTTAGGTTTCTCAGTTCCAACATGAGTCTTTTACTTCTGAGGATTTGGCGGAATTTCTATTACTTCTGAGGATTTGGCTTTTCTGGATATCCTCACTTTACTAAAGGCGGGATGTTCAGTATATTCAATTCTCTTTAAACACACTTTGCTAACACATTTCTTCTTCATTCGGATCCGGGAGGAAAGAGGGGCGTCGGTATACCTGTACGGTTGAATCCATGTTTAAAAAAATTTATTCATTATGATATATCCGAAAATTCTAGATGTACAGCAATCTAATTTATAGGAATAATAAACAAATGTTGGAGGAAAACGAATTTATTTTTTAATCACTTATAAAAAATACAGCGATATTTTCACTGATAACAATATTAGCGATTTCTCAAAAACTAGAACCAGGATGGACGGTTTTCGAATCAGCAACTCAAATTTATCTAAAATTAATTTTACAAAGTTCAGCCCTCACGAAAAATATTATTGTGATTGCACAATGTTATGAACTTTAAGTAATCGTCATGTGGACTTCCACATGAAGGTGATTGGAATTCATGCAAAGTATTTTTTGTAATAACCTGTTGTCACGAACGTGTTTGTTATGTGGAAGATATTTATGAACACGCAATCAATTAACAGGCGCTTGCCTTGCACCTGCGGGGAAGAATTTTGTTTCGTCGTTTCGAATTGTTAAGTGAGCCATAAATGTTAACTGAATATTATGCTAATTAGTACCACCTTCAATTTACATTCTACCAGTTGAACTCCAAGTTAATAATTTTGGTTCGCCGACTCAGAGAAAAATTTAATGTAGAGATGAATAAAGGTTGATTTTAAAATGTGAAGTTGATATGCAGGAAATGTTTTGTGTAATAACCGTCACTCCACACAAATATTTATGTATTAACTTAAAATCATTTCAAATGTTTGGGGAAAGTTTTAAATATTTCTTATCGATGCATTGAAAAAAAATTACCAAACAGAAATAATTTCGGAACTTCGTTTATCATTCCTAACACGTAAATATGCTTCAGGCTCAATAAAGGGATTGTTGATCTTGTTGGTTTACATTCCAGTAAGTTACTGAAACTTCATTATACATTAGACAATAAACAAACAGTGATAAATTATTATTGAACTTAAATGAGAAAGGGTTTTTAAAGAGATAATCTAGAATAGTTGCGCCAAAGCTAGAAAATATCCGAAAGGATCAAAATGCAATCTTAACAAATCAACAAAATACAACAGAGAAAGAAAGCATTAATAAAGGCAAATAAGGCGATTAACATGATAGAGAGCGCATTTGTAAGTAATCTGCCACATGCCAAATATTAAGGCACTTAAAACTGCGTTTAAGTGTGCTCCCTACTTATTCCTACTTATTCCAAATCCTGGCCAGGCTACACCATGCCATTTACCTGAATCCAAAACGACCAAAGAATCTACGGCACATCCAGATGTGTTTGAAGAAGACGTGAAGAAGATACGCACATACGTCGCCCCTACACGAGTACGATCCTTCGCTCTGAACATGAAAGTCACCGCCGCCCAAAACGGTCCTTTGAAGCGCCGTGAATAGCCGCATGAGACCGGTCGTCGCGAAGCGGTGTTCCTCGAATGGTGGCGTCGTCGACCAGCTGGGGCCCTGAAGGGCAGTGGATGGAACGGGATCGCTCAGGGTCCTGAGGAGTGATTTGCACGTTCCTCCCAAGAACCGGAAGAGGTGGCTCAGGGCATGACTGGTGTCACTGCGGTGCCTCTGATCGGGAGGTCCTAGGTGGCACGACGTTTGACACTAGTTAGATAGCTAGGTCGAGTTCAGTCGCTGTATGGAGGAGAATTCTAGCGGCCGGCTGCACTGATCGATAGTGTTCCATAGTTTCTCCGATCAACACCAGGCGAATGCCGGAGAAGTACTCTAACAAACGGGCCACGGAACATGCGGAAACTTTCCTTCCACTTTCTTATCACGTCCTCATCCCTTACTTACACACACTTACATTTAGTACATGCACTACACACCACACTCGTCGGGAGACCTGTAGAGAGCCTATAGCTTGTTCTAACATGCCCAAGTACGAGATTCTGCTTAGGGAAAACCCCGCTAGTCGAATGCAGATCGGCGCCGGATCTCACCTTGAAGCGGGGCCGCCTTCCGAGGAAAAACACGCCCTACACTTACGGGAATATTGACCTTAGCTGTCTGCACGCCCTAAAATACTTATCAGTCAGTCCGGGAAAGCGGTGTTCGTCGAATCGCCGCGCCGCCGAGCACCGGGGACTCCGAAGGCCAGAGGACGGAACGAGCTGCTCGAGGGGCAGAGCAGGGATGCGCACGCTCCTGCCAGGGCGTGGCGAGCGGGCGGGTGGAGGAATTGAATTGAATTGAATTAATGCCTTATTTTACGTGGCGAGACTCAGGCCATTAGGCCTGCTCTTCCGTCTGACCACGTAAATTTCGCTACGCTCCTTTCACCAACTAGCAGAGAAAGGAGATATTTCTTGGGCGAGAAACAGGCGATTTGAATTTAGCTCAGAGGCGTCATTTAGGCTTGAGGATCTTTTACATGCAAGTAAATCTACTAACATGGGACAGCCGGCTTTACTTCCCCTCCGAAAGAAGGGGTACGAAGGATTTTTTCGCCCTGAAAAATCCACCGCTTCGATTTGGTTTGAACTCGCCAACTTAGGTTCAACAGTCCGAAACGCTAACCGTTACACCATCGCCGCCGCTGAAGAGGACCCTTGTCACCCTTGAACGCGTGGCTCCAAGAGGATATCACCGCTATGCTGGAGATCGGGAGAGAAAGCTCTGGGAAACGTCTCCAGTGCGATTGGCTAACAGAATAACGATCGGCTTCCAAATCATGGAAACGCGAAAGAGTATCTCCTTGTTGCCGACTTTTTCGAACGGTTCCTGAGGTCATCGCCCCTCGTATTTGATGTCGAATCGTCAAAAGCTGGAGCGAGATACAGTTACTCGGGGAATTGGCACGAATAAAGAGGATTTGATTGCCATATAAAACGTTCAAACTCATTAGTAAGTTTAATTACGAGATCTTTTTGTGGTTTATAATCGATATCGCAGACCAGTAATGAACATACACTTGGGGATCAGTACCCACATGAGGGTTACTAGTTCGGGTTGTCTTAACGGCCTAACGTTCTTCTCGATTGAATTCTCACGAAAGGCAAGGGACAAAAAAAGCGTACCACATCAGGATTTATTCCCATATGTCACCGATGTTGGAAGAACCTTGCCTAACGCTCCTAAAAACCTCACGCTAAAACGTCTTTAGAAATGCCTTGTATATGGTGTCGCCAGAAAGTGATGAAACGCTTTGTCCGAAAATGTTTTATTATATTTTTTGGCCAAGGGTTGAGGGAGAAACTTAATTCTGAAAACAGACCTCAGTCGAAACCAATCGTGCAGTTATTTGTTGGTGCACTTCCATCATCGAGTAGGGATGCTTCTTGATAGATGTCTCCGAATTTAGTTTATCCTATTGATAAACAAGTCATTCGTCCGTAATGGATAGGATTAGACTAGCAAATCGTGCGTCGTCTTATAGATCTTGTAATCTTATAATGTTCATAATGAAACGAATAGACTAGAAATAAGAGAATTATACAATTAAACAATTGTTCACTCTCGACCCGCAACTCCGTGTCCTAGAATTCGCATCGTGGTGAAAAACCTTGCTTCACGCATGTCCCTAAACTGCGGAAGGCACTACAAAGTAGTGCATCCTCGCAACAAATAGGGATTGGAGAAAGTAAACTGGGAGAAGGAAGGGCGGAGCAACTCTCAGTCACTGCAAGCGGAACCGTTGTGCCTATTCCCCCACCAACTTCCGCGAGGGACCTTCCCACTACACCCCCCTTCCCACCACGCTTTCAGTCCCGGGTCTAGACCCGCTCCCAGCACCTCAGCACCCACCATCCCCGCCCCCTAGCACCGCTCTCGTTCTCATCGCTGCCACGGCCACCGCCTCCACTATTGCCATGACCCAGCCCAGCCGCTGCTGCCGCCCCCTCTATCACTGCCGTCCCTAGACTCACAGAGTAGCACAATCGCTCCCATATAATATCCTCTCCTCCGATAGCCGAATTATGAATTTAAAGAATAATGATAACAATTGAAAGTATTATAGATATTTTCAAGCATATTAGTAATACTTTGGGGCAGATTGGCGGTTCCCAACACACACAATACGGCACATTTCGAACTTTCTGACCACTGGATATAAAATGGCGGATTCGGCGGCGCAAAGCAATGCGCTACTCTCTGTATCTAGGGACTCTGCCGCAGCCACCGCCACCACCACTCTCCCGCCCCGCCTCCGTCTGGGCCCCTCCCTCGGCTTCCGCCGTCGCCGCCTCCACCCCCGCTGCGAGCACCGTATCCTTCGCCGCTGCAGGCGCAGAGGTTTCCGTCGCCGTGCTCTCGACTCGCCGAGGCGCCGGAAGGAGAGAGCGCTGGCTCGGGGGCGGCGCCGCGTCGCGCTGTGCGAGCATCGCCCCCCCCCTGCGCCGCCCACGCCTCCCGCACCAGCTGACCGCCTCCGAGCGACATCGCTGCGCCCAGACCAGAGGAAACGGAATTGTCGCGAGTTGAGGGGGAGAGGAAGGACCCCACCAACTCGTGCAGGAAGAAAAGAGAGTATCTTTTTAAAGAAGTTTATTTCACTTACCCGCGGTGTAGACCCTACTACCTGGGAGCGGGTGGCGTGGCTCCGGCTGGCTCCGGCAGGTTGACGAGTAATAAGAGGGGCGAGGTGCGAAGTCCTCGCCATTTTATAGCCTCGGAACGCTGGCGTCGGAAAATGACAACTGGTCACTTGCCGACGGCAGCGTGTCGCGAGGGCCGGAAAGCCATATCGCGACAGAATACTCATCTCCTTTCCTGAATTGGCATTTTTAATAATTCACGCGTTGTGGTTTCGACCCTTCGGCCTTCTCAATGCCTTTCATAAATAGACATTTTAATTATATTTCAGATCAGTTCAATGCATGCCTTATTTTACGAGGCAAGAATCGAGCCATCTGGCCCACTATTCGGTCTGACCGCGGAAATTTCACTACGCTCTTTTCACCATCTAGCGGAGAAAGAAGGTATCACTCAGGCAACGAAACAGATGATTTGAATTTAGTTCCGAGGCTTATTTTAGATGTGAGGATCTTTTACATGCAGTAAACCTACATCACGGCACATTCGGCTTAATTTCTCCTCCGAAGAAGGGCGTGCGATTTTTTTTAAAAAAAATCTTCCTCATTCTTCTTTTATGTACAAATTGATTTTTTTTTCTTTCTATTGTCAATCGTTCTATAGAGATTCCCAAATAATATACATTTCCTTTGTCTCACGTTTCCGATTTTATATTTTATGGTATATTTCCTCATTTCTTCATGATTTACTGAGGTGAGGGTGTTTTTAATTCTATTTTATTATCAGTTGAGGATCACGTGGTAGTACGAAGCATTGCGCGTTACAAGCATAAAGTTCATGCATGAATTCTTGTGATTAAACTATCATTCCCAACAAAAAAAAAATAATAATTTCAATAAAAATTTAATTTATGATTACAAATTTATAGTGTACAATTAAAAGATTTCTTGCGTTTTTAGTCAATAAGGCTGAGCTTGACGTAATTGGTGCAAAGATGATGTGTAAAGTATAAAAGCGTAGCCAAAAGTAAAGATTTATTGAAAACTTGAAAGTTACAGTAACTATTTATTCAAAATGAAAGTGAATAATGGTAGTTTATGATCAGATTAACCAACATTCCGCAATATTGCTCTAAAAATATGAAATGGAGAACACTTAATTCGCTTTAGTTACTTGCTCATATTAATTTCAATCCAGGGTTCATAGCCTCTTATTAACTTTTAATTTCTGAAGAATATGTTCATTTTATGCATATGAAAATGTGGGAACTCATTTGCTGAACAGCGCTACATTGATATTACCAGCAGGCAATTTGTGTGGATTACCCTCATTAATACATATCCAATGGATGCGGCTATGACATATGCGTGAGAAATTCATATTACAGACCGCGATTACTGAACTAACTGGTTGAGTGTCTATTCGAAAATACAAGCGCTAATAGATTTCGTATCGAGTATTAATATTCAATAACGCGAAACACACAATCACAGTGTTTACCGCCACCCAGGCAGCGGCCGTTCCTGAGGCAGCTGCGGCGGCGGGGGCGAGACGGCGCGAAAAGGCGAACACCGCAACTGGGATTACGGTCATTATCACTCGGCCTTTAAAGCGGTTATCTCATAGGAAAGTGCGCCCCCGACTGCCTATGCGGGCGGGTGCAATTTGTAAATTAATTGACGCAGACAATCGTGGAGAGGTCGTTGGGGCCACCTGGGAGCGAGGACGAAGGAAGGGGGAGGGGGAGGGGAGAGGGGGAGGGAGGGCACGCGGAAGAGAAGGGCGGGGTTGAGCGGGGAATAAGAGCGGAACGCCGGAGGGCGGGAGCGCGGAAGGTCGGGCCAGGAGCCGCCTGGGAACTGCAGATAGAGATGGGTGACAGGGAGGGAGAGGGAAAACTGTGGGAACGAGAGAGAGAGGAAGGAAATGATGCGCAACAGGGAAGCAAGAAACGAAAAGGGGAGAAAGAAGTTTAAAGTACCAAGAGAAAGAGTTCAAGCAGCAGAAAGGGGAGAAAAAATATTAAGGTAGCGAACGGATTAAGGTGGCAAAATACTATTACAAACACTGATCTACTTCCATTGTTGCTTTGTTCTCAGTTGGCAAGCAAAATGTTTCCCTCAATGTATATAAGTGACCACATTTTAAGTGTGTATATGTAAATGGAATGGTGGGGAAAAGGTTGAGGAAAGAAAGGTCGCACGTAGTTTGTGACCCGTTGGTAAGAGAACTGCTCCAGCATTCGCCTGATACTGAACAAACAAAAAAAAGGAAAGAAAAGAAAACACGGGAAACCACCGACCCACCGACGAGAACTGTCCAGATCTATAATTGGTCTCCAGATGAGTTGAAATCGATCCCGCTTCGTAACTAAGTTTCGAGAATCTTCTCAGCGTCGAGACTCGAACCCTAGGGCCTCCCGATCGGCGACGCTGCCAGGCAACGGAGTTGCCACTGAGCTCCAGCAGCCGGTGCTGGGCATGGGCGTGGATCTGCGTGGCGTGAGGCAGCGTGGCGTGAGGCAGCGTGGCGTGAGGCAGCGTGGCGTGAGGCAGCGTGGCGTGCGGCAGCGTGGCGTGAGGCAGCGTGGCGTGAGGCAGCGTGGCGTGAGGCAGCGTGGCGTGAGGCAGCGTGGCGAGAGGCAGCGTGGCGTGAGGCAGCGTGGCGTGAGGCAGCGTGGCGTGAGGCAGCGTGGCGAGAGGCAGCGTGGCGTGAGGCAGCGTGGCGTGAGGCAGCGTGGCGTGAGGCAGCGTGGCGTGAGGCAGCGTGGCGAGAGGCAGCGTGGCGTGAGGCAGCGTGGCGTGAAGCAGCGTGGCGTGAGGCAGCGTGGCGTGAGGCAGCGTGGCGAGAGGCAGCGTGGCGTGAGGCAGCGTGGCGAGAGGCAGCGTGGCGTAAGAGGGGCGTGGCGGGGCGTGGTGCGTGGGCGGGCAGGCGGGCGGCCGGGTTAATGTGAGGGCGATGGGGCGGGCGCGCCTGGAGGAAACGGAGGGCGCGGCCTCTTGGCTGCATCCGTTGCGCGCGCGCCCAGCCCTCCGACCCAGCCGCCAGCGCCAGCGCCTGATCGCTTCCTCCGCAGTCGTCGAGATAGGCGCTTTTCAGTAGCAGCACTCTCTCTTTCACAAAAGGAAAACGGACATAAAAAACAATGCGCTCTTCTAATAAGTTGACAACAGACGCTTGCTTTTGCAAACACATACTTATATTACTATTATACCCATCTTGCAACTAGGGTGTATCGGGGTGAGCTACTTATTCTTGGTGAAAGACTTTATCTGGATGCAATAAGGCGTTTTCTCTTTTCCAATCGCGTAATTATATTAAATTAGTATTGATTTATTTGAATTTTGCAGATTCTTTCAATAGCCTTATTGGTAATTAATTATAATAAGTAGATTGTAAATGAGTAAATTTCTCCTGCCCCCTTCTCTAGTTGATGAATAATATTTTTTAAGGAGACTTCAAATGATGGTCTCAAGTAATCACTTTAGTTTGGTAATTGATGAGACGTCGTATCAGCATAAATACTGCAACACATTTCAGTGTATTCAATTTAGATGTATACAGATGTAGTAGACCGAGCGAAGTAGCTCAGTGCGTAGGGCACTGGATTCGCAATCGGGAGGGGCGGGTTCGATCTCTGGACCGGCCATCCTGACCGCAGTTTTCGTGGTTTCCTTTGGTCATAAGGCGAATGCTGGAATGGTTCAAAAATGCCATGTTCACCTCCCACCTGCCCTTAATGGGACCTTAGCTGACGTAATAATAATAATAATAATAATAATAATAATAATAATAATAATAATAATAATAATAATAATAATAATAATAATAATAATAATAAGCCGATCAGATGGCCGAGATCGCTAAGGCAGTAGTGCCGGAGTGGTTTCGGACCAGAAGATCGCGGGTTCGAGTCCCGCCTCGGGCATGGATGTATTTGTGTATGTCTGTATGTGTTGTCCTTTCACCCCCATTATCATCATTTCATCTTCCATACCCCCAGGGCTAACAACCGTGGGGGATAAAAATCGGATCCAGCTAAAATGCTGGTCCCCCCCAAAAAGTTGCTGCAAGCACCTGCCACCGTGATAATAAATAAAAACTGAGCCACGGTAAATGCAGGATGCTTGTATGCGTGGTCCTAGTCGGCCGATTAACGAAATAATAATAATAATAATAATAATAATAATAATAATAATAATAATAATAATAATAATAATAATAATAATAATAATAATGTGTAGTAGGAAAATAATGACGGTAGAGATTCCAGAGCTTACGAAAACAAGCAAGGATTGCATTTCTGGCCCCACACATAACACACGGCTTTTGACTGTGTTTTGATGTTGAATAAGTAAATGCATACTGTGGATGCGTAGCATCACGGCTGAAATAGAATATGTACAGAACCACAGCTCATATATTACATTATTTCAATGTAATTTTCTCACATCTATGGCGTACGTCTGACATACATCTGTGTGTGAGGAGCGCTGGACAATTTCTATCGCGTCCATCTGTGTCCACGACCCGCAGGGACCACCCTTCGCTGCGAACTATGGCTTCTCTTGAGTCACAGTGCTGCTTGCAAAATGGTTACTTCATGGGGTGAGTAAGGGGAATATTTCAGAATTTCTCACTGGCAAAAATGCAGAATTTCCCTCACAGCGTTAGCTGTGTGACTTGTCATGAAGGATAACGTGGGAGTCAGAACATGCTGATACTTTCTTCGAGCGGGACAAAGATGGTGTTGCAATAATTTACAGTGACAAGCTGCATTGATAGTCTACCTGCGACGTACGAGTTTGCACGACATACTTCAAGATATGGATAGATGTTTTCCATTTACCAAGCAAGTTACGACTTTGTGCGGAGCGTCCAACATCGACTATGTCGCGTTCACGTGGCATCTGTTACTGTAGATAGCAAAGAGCATGCGTCAACCGGCCTTTCCTTCAATAATTAACTAGTTTTATAAGCACTGATGGGAGACAAGTTTGTTTCCCACTGAGAGAAAACACATCTTCTATAACCAATCACTTGGATAGGTTGGCGTCGTGCATCTTCGATGAAACAGCTTCTCGATCAATTCCTAGAATGCATAGCGTCTTTCGTAGAAGTCTAGTGACGACCCAGATCCTGCTTCTTCGCACTGGGATCAATGTGATGAAATCCTTATTGCCTTGATTGGTTTATTTGGCACAAAGTTTACGTGTTATTTTGGGCGAAAATTGACCTCCGACGCTGGCAAATCAAAATGCGAGCGCTGATATTTGATTAATCCCGAGTATTTATAATTGTACATTATAGGCCTGACGCCGGATTGAAAAACGCCAATGTAGTGTGGTAATGATTAGTTATTGCCACATTGAATATGGTAACCACCACTCATTATCACAGTTCCTCGTCTCGCATTCCCTTATCAGTTACTAAACTCCAGTGACACGGTGACACGCATTTACGACGTGATATAAGTGATACCACTATTTTGTATTCAACTTTTGAACATTGTTGATTATTAATGCGCGTTTGTTTTCCATCTGTACTGGAGATCAATTCTCCAACACTACACCAACTTCGTGCTAGAGATTGCTTTTCTAACTGAACGTTTCCCATGTGCCTCTCTGCGAACACATCCACATGCTGTTTACTGCCCACTCACCTGGGAGTATTTCCACGCTGCTCCAGTGACAGCATCGACATATTCACTGCAGCGGAACAAAACCTGTGTGGCGATAACCTTTTGTTGTGTTTCCCGGTTATCTTCTTCGTGTCAGTTAATTGTAATTATCAACGCGTTACACACATTACAATGTTCATTTTGAACATTATCCATGCTAACCATGAGTGGCTTCAAATGGATCTTTTGTATTATGAAATCAGGGACGAACTGATTTATCAGTGCATATCCCCCATCCAATCACAGTAGCTTGCTGTATCATCGTTTTAAATACAAAATTTCGCGAAAATTAATGTTTTGAATATAATTGTATATATATTTTATCAATAAGACTTAAATTTTTATGAGATACATGCTAGGCCAGTGTTTTTCAATCTGTGTTTTGTGAATTATCCGCTTTCTCATATTTTCAAGGAAAATACGATTTTACTCCCTAAAATTTATGTTAGTAAGGACACTGAATACATTCTTAAAAGTTTATTTATTAATTTATTTACTTAAATTGTAAAATTAATTTATTCATATTTTCAAGGAATTTGAAATGTATATTCAGACAAAATTAACACTCGCCGGATAGATACTGTAGGGAAGTCTACATTTGAACAGCCTTTACATTCTATTATTCCGATAGAGTCTCATATTCCTAATATTCAAATAAAACATTTTATATATACTATCATTTAGTTAGCTTCTTTCATTTCAAAATTCACTGATTATCTCTCCTTAGTGAAATTATTTAATTTGCATTTTGTATTACTAATTCGAAGCTACTTGATAAAAGTGCCACAATGCTGGATATCGAAGGTTTTTGTTGTTTCGTCAATTACAATATTAGCACGCTACCATCATTTTGAATCTTGATCACTTTAAAATATTATTTTATTTTGCTCCTGGAGTAGTCAACTTGTCACTTTTTTCTAAAATTATCAGACGACCGTAACGAGCAAACCGTACAAATACACTTTGAACCATTTATTTTTGTTTTCGAACGCACTGGCAATGATATACGATCAAGACGGTCACGTAATGGTGTTATCGACACTGTTTCACTGACCCCCACCGACACAAGTTTTTCTCCTCCTCGTTATCGCTAAAGCAAGACAGTAATTACAGCTTCCACCATCGTTCAGCCCCGAAAGGTCAAACTCAAGATGATACGCAAGAAGATTCCCAATCTACAGATTTCTCTACGAAGAATAAACAACGACCATTGAATGAAAACCCGTCAAGTTACTAATGTTAAGCTCCGTTGTTTGCCCGGTTTATTTGCCTTTCCAGTGCTCTGGGTGCATCATAACTAGTGATTTTTGGAGCCCTTCAACACTTGGCGCAAAATATGGATTGTTGCCGATAAACGAGAACTTCTCAATATTTTAAATGACCTAATAAATTGGATAGATACCATACAAAAGTATTGTAGAACAAATTCCAAATTTCCGGTAACTATCATTATGAGCTCTTTTTTTAACATACACATCCGGCAGATCTCGATTTTGAAACTTATATTTAAGACACTTTCTCTGCATCGTTGGTTCCATCGTTCGAATCGCATGGCAAATCAACATTTCCAAGGGGTAGACTTTTTTCTCCAAATCCTGAATATATCCGGTTTGTTTGTTGTTATCGTATGGTCAGTACGCGTTTGTTGGAAATGCAGTACTGTACATAGACCAGATTTTGATGAGAAGCTACAGGTGTTCGAGTGTTCGTCCCACTTGCAAAGCAAGTGTTTGGAAGTTGAGGCAATTATGGTTTTGGTTCGTGGGGGTGAAAGTCCGGCCAAATGTGTGTTTTTTCATTAAGCGATTTTTTTTTGTGTTGATTTTCTTTACGTTGTGTGGTTTACTTTCCATCACATTTATAACAGTCATGATCATCCTTAGGAAAGATGAGGGCATACTAAGAAGTTCTTAGGCCTTCTCCCTCACTTTTTCTGAGCAATTGAGAATCAATCTCATCACCATCACCATCACCACCATGACAATTATTATTATTATTATTATTATTATTATTATTATTATTATTATTATTATTATTATTATTATTATTATTATTGTTATTGTTATTATTATTACTATTATTATTAATGGCGTATATACCAACGCTACACAATTAACATGTGTAATTTTACCACGATCAGCTTTTCAGCTGCTTCCCTCAGTACGACAAGGTTGTTGCACTTAGAAGTGTGAATTAATAAGATGACAGGATGATGATGAAGGGTGAAGGGACATTCACAAATACGACCGTGTCTACGCAGGACTCGAACCTGCAGCCTCCTCGGCGCAGACGACGGCTGCCGCAACCTCTGCGCCAAGAGGCTGACATTATTATTATTATTATTATTATTATTATTATTATTATTATTATTATTATTATTATTATTATTAAGAATAGGTTTTTATGTAATTATTTTAGGTAAAATTATAGTATGTCAACATTATGAATTTAAAGAAGAAAATACTGTACAATTCTGTAATAATGGGCACCTGATGTTAAGTCAGCTTGACTTATCAGGACCCAGAACAAATTTGATGGAAAATAAACTATTCTATTATTATTATTATCATTAAGTTTCTGTTACTGACTCATTGCATCAATTCAACTGTCCCCATTATCAGCAACGGCATTGTTGCATCCGGCCGTGGGCGCCGCCGCGGCGCGGCGCGGCGCGTCCCTGACCCTGGCGGGTGACGCGGGTATTTGCGGGCGCAAACACGCAGTTCGCGGAATGGCGCGGCGGGCGCGTGTTTGCTCGAACCAGTTCGATCCGCGTGCTGTGCGCGGCCCCGGCGGTCGCGGATTGCTCCCACACACACACACACACACACACACACACGCGCGCAGACAGACACACGAGCGCGCGCGTGCGAGGAACACACATCCGCGGGAACCCGGGCGTCCGACCACCGCATAGCCGCGCGGAGCAGAGCAGAAGGACGCGCGGCGATGTTCTTCGGCTGATTTATTCCGCGGCTGCGTCTCTTCAAGCTTCCACCTAGTACCCTGTTCGTTTGTGGTGTATTATTTGGTTTTGGTGATTTAGTGTACCGCGGTGATCTCTCGGTCGGTTTGTGAATTAGTCAATAGCCCTGCTCCCTTGTTCAGGAGTTGCAATGGGGCGAGATCACGCATACGTGTTTGCCAAATGCCAAGGTCTCGTCGAAGTGATGTTTGTAAAGAACCAACAAGTTTTGGCGACGAGGAATTGCAGAATTGTTGATCCTTGGGCGTCATTGCCTGGCGACGAGACGGTAAGAAATGTTGCTTAGTAAATATTCGATGGTTAATTTGTGGTATATACACACGATTTTGCTCTCAACTCCTGATAGCCAGGGTAATGTTTTTTGTTGGATGGGATTTTAAACAGTAAATCAGATTTCTCTATCACATTCAGATTTCACACCAAACTGTCACTCAACTACTACTATGATTTATCAATTTCGATCTCATACCGAAAATATCGATAACGAAAATTGAGAGCACTCAATTTTTTATTTTATTTTTTTAATATAACTTTATTAGTGAACGAATGTACATAGTTCAGTATTATGTATACTACATCATATGTGAGAGAGCACTCAAATACGAATACATTCAAAGCACAAACAGAAAACCTTCCCACACTAGTGGATAAATCATTGGAAGTAACGTTTCGACACTTATAAACATGATACTTGAAGAAACTGTAATTGTCATTGTGATAATTCGGATTTTCATTCACAGGTAATTTTTACTCTGTTGATGTATATTTTGACTTACTTTCGATGTGGTACTTTAACATTCAACACGAATGTTGTCTATTTCATCGTTACATGTATGGAAACGTTCTGAAAAATGAAACATCTAACTTCCTGTGGTGGCAATTACACGTCATGTTCACGTTTAGCTGTAACACGTTAAGAGATGAATTTAATCAATTACGAATATCATGAACTTCAAAAAATAGCACCGAGATGGATTGAACGAACTCTTTCACATCTACACCCTCATTCGCCGCCACTCCACTGGGAGCCTTTATAATTTTCAAATGGAATTTCCTTCCTGTTAGGCGCCCCACAAAATGGTCGGGGGTTCGTCAACGTCAATTCCATTGAGCGCAGTCGCCGAAGCGCTCACGCCGCGAAGTCTTATCGGGTGGCGGCCGCCTGCGTCCGGCCGAATGACAGATCGCCCGGGTTTAGGCCCTCGTGACCACGAGCTCCGCTGCCAACGAGAATGACGAAGCGGCGCGCGGGCGTTGCGAGGCGAAGGCGGAGAAATATGCAGGCGGAGGGCGATGGAGGCCGTGGGAGATTATTTGGGCGGGAGGTAGTCGGGAAGGGAGACGGCGGGGAGTTGGGTAATGGAGGCAGCGGGAGATCGAGGTGGAGAAAGATGGAGGCGGTGGGAGATGGAAGCGGTGGGAGTTGGAGGCGGTGGGAGTTGGAGGCGGTGGGAGTTGGAGGCGGTGGGAGATGGAGGCGGTGGGAGATGGAGGCGGTGGGAGATGGAGGCGGTGGGATTTGGAGGCGGTGGGAAATGGAGGCGGTGGGATTTGGAGGCGGTGGGAAATGGAGGCGGTGAGATTTTTCAGGCGGTGGGATTTGAAGGAGGTGGGCTTTGGAGGCGGAGGAAGGTGCTTATGCTGGAAAATTGATGCGGTGGGAGACGAAGGCGGTAGGAGATGAAGATGGTAGAAAATAGCAATAAGAGGTGGAGATGAAAAAAGCGATGGAGGTGGAAATAGAGGAAGCGGAAGAGATAGAGGTGATGATGTAGTCGGAGGTGAAGATAGTGAAGGAGGTTCAGATAGAGGTGGAGATAATGGCAAAGGAAGATGGTTTAGGCGGAGGGGCAAGCAGGGAATGGGAAAGTGGTAGAGGTGAAAAGGTGCAGCCTGCAACAGTAAAAGGGCGGCGATGAATGGAATAGGAAGGAGTGGGCAGGGCTGAGGGGTGGGGCCGTGTACAGAGTCGCAGGCGTCGGCAGTGAGCATCATGAGTGTGTAGCCAGCTCCCCGCGTTCTCACGACCGGACTACCCCACGCGGGCGCGCCCGCTCTGTGTGCCTCGTAGGCGACTCAAAGACAACTCACTCAGCTGACACCGTTCCTGTCGCCTAGCGGCTCTGCTCCTGCGACTGATGGAGGCTGGAAGCAGACCTAGGCGACAGAGACGTTAATGAATCTTCGTGATTTTTATGAAAGTGTTTTTTTTTCCAAAAGGTGCATTTTCGTCACAGAAATTAACGACGCGAACAATTTTCCCACGATGATTGCACACTTGGTAAGGTAAGTGTAACAAAAGGAAAATAAGGAATATATTTTTATTATAGAGATATAAGAATGCCTGGTAAGAATGACACATACTATGTCACCATAATGTTAATGAAAAATCGTGAATTTGTTTCATCATATCATGCGACATCGTTTCTTGTAGAGTGTTGTCTCAAGAGGTAATTGTGATGACTTAAACAAAAGGCACTACTAGCACTGCATGTAGAATTGCAACTCAACAAATCGGGTTCACCGCAAATTTCGTTGTGATACGTTTATTTTCTTCTATCATGCATCATTAACTGTCATTTCTTCCATTACCATCGATTACTGATCACATTGTTCACCAATATAAGATCATAAGAAATTCCCAGGGAACTTAAATAATAAACTGTTTTCTACAACTTTCACTACTTCCCATATTGAAGAGAACTACATTTAAACAAATATTCATTGTTAAAATACTTCATGGAAAATAACAAATAATGTCATATAATCAACTTGAACGGATACCTAAATAAATAAAAATACTAAGGCTTGTTCACCAAATGTCACTACGTGTAACTCCATTCAGTTCTTATATCTCGACCTGTGCAAATGTTCAGAACGATCCTCATCCACGTCTGGGCGCTAGAGTTTAATTCCTGCTCGATCCATCTAGAATTTGTAGTAGAAGTTGAGTTAATGTCACTGTTTTTCACATTTGTCCAGTTTTTTCAGCTTCTCATTCCACAATTACTCCAAAACCATTCAAATAATAGTATTATCTCTATTTTCATACCATTATCAGTCCATGCATTTCGAGAAAGTCAGAAGAGGCTTAAGATCTGAGGATAATAATAAAGATAATACATTTCCTGAGTGCAACGGCCAGTATCCCTTGACACAACTTTAGTGTGTGATATTACTTCTTACATTTACCAGGGATAGCGCAAAGACGACTTTCTCTTTAGAGCATTGGCAGTCTGAGTAAAAGCACTTTCATTTGAATGAATGGTTTTCTCTCTTTTTCATCTAAAACGGGTCTTAAGAAAGGTAGTTTGTAAACTGTGAATAGAATCAGGAAGAGAATTGACCATGAAGAATATAACGGCTTTGCAAACTTCAGACAGGAAGGAACTCTTCTTCAACAAGAGCAGAACCATGTCGACAAAGAAAGAAATAACATTTACATAATTCTGAACTGTGTTCATTCCTTAGAACCCCCATTCACTTATTCAAAGTGCTGTTACACGTTTTAGAATTCCAGAATATGTGAAAATACCGATAGCTACAGTTTCAAACCGTTCCCACGAAACGAATAAAGTTTCCTACAGATATTAGTCTTAGCATGTTAAGGATGCTTCAAGAGTTCTCTGTTCGGTTCTTCACTAGGATGCTCATTGCCAATTATACCTTCATATATAAGAGCAACTCAGTAAGAACAACATCCACACAAAACGGTAACATTTTTGAAAAGAAAATGTATCACTAGTTGTTTCGGAAGTCATAGATCTCGGCTACCCGGATCGACATTTGGTATTTAGGGAATTGAAAAACCGATTCAAACGCTTTGTCTTGCAAAAACAAATGTTGCTATATCAAAATTTTCATTGATTAATACTATGGTACGTATTAAGTTGAGATATTGAATAATACAATACAAAGACATTAAAATTTTCATTTGGGAAACAAGACGTTACGAGATCTTCAACATACAAGAGTTGACTCCAGATTTCGACACATATTTTGGAGGTCACGCCCCCGGAAATAACACAGAACAGAAAAAGGGTCAGTGAGGAACTACATTATACACCATTCACTACGGTTTTACATACAGTCGACTCTTTAAAACTGGAGTGAAGATAATTCATAATTATTGGATAATTCCAACACCTTATTAACTTTGGAGTCATTATTCAAAAATAATGTTCAAATTTCTTATTAACTTACGTTTTATAACCTTAAAGCGAAGAATTTGAAGTTGAGATTTTTTGTATTTAGCGTAACGAAACTTAAGTGTACGGGCCCGCCCGCAAAACTTTTATCCGGTCCCCTTAATAAAAGAGTATAGCAAACACAAGTAGTGTTAGCACCTTAAAAAATAAAAATATCCTTTAACAAATTCGAATTCATCAGTCTGGGATTAAAAACCTAAGACTGAAAAAATGTGTCTTTATTATTTATTTTTATTTAACTAAAACTTGTGGTAAAACCTCAATGAATTGACCTTTATTGAGCTATATAAGCTACCGAAGCGAAAAAAAATCGATCTTCTAGAAGATACCACTTTTAAGTTTTTATTGTAGCAACCACTACAAGGTATTAGAGAAATATTCTTTTACAATCGCAAAACCTTCAGCCCAAAAGTAGGCCCCCTTTTACCTGGGCGCAAACGTTACGTCTCTGAAACGATCGAATTTGAGGATCAATTTAAAAGGAACATCTCTTACAGTTCACATCAAATCCAACTCATCATGTACGTAGTGCAGAGTACGCACGCCCGGAACCAACCGGCGCGCGCCAGTGCGGAGTCCCTGCAAGCGATAAGCGCTGGTCGCCGGAGGACAACGGGGCGGGGAGGGGGGAGCAGCGCCGAGCAGGGGTCAAGCGAGGCTATTTGCGCGCGCATATCGCGTCGATTTCGTTGAAGCTTTTATTTATACGGCGCCGTTTCGCCAAATGTAGGTCAGTGCGAACGTTTTTTCGCGTTCTGTTGATGGCAGAATTTGCTCAAGATAAGGGTTGAGTCGGTTTGACCTAGGGGTTTTGTAATCGTATTTTCGTGAATTGTGATCGTGAAATTTTGCTGCTTGTTGGAAGTTAATTGCGTCAAGTTTTTTTTTAACGCATGGGAACTATTTTTTTAATCGTTGGTGTACTTCGGACCTTGAAAGTACTGGCGTATTTTGGAGATCTTAAGGATTGAATCACTTGGCGACAGTGGTGGAACGAAGTATGAGATTGGGAACTGAGGTCGAATGTACGGATTGTCCGTGGTCCGTTGTTTAAGGAGCTACTCCAGCATCCTCTTAGAACATACCAGTGGAGACTCCGAAAACCACTCATCGAAGCGGTCGGCGAAGCGGTCGCCGTAGAATTTTTATCTAGAGGCACGTAAGTATCTCATCTACATAGAAGATATAAAAAATGCCTCCTCACCGGGACTCGAAACTCCAACCTTCAAGTCGGCTGAGTTAAGCTTATCTTTAGCAATGCCGCAGTCTCTGCAGCAACTCTGACCGGGTGGTCCTAGGGATCGAGTCCCGGTGGTGATACATTTTCGACCTCAAATGGATAACTAGGTCAAATTCAGCCGCTGTCTGGAGTGGAATTCTAAAGGCCGGCTGATCGGTGGTCGGTGATCTGATCGGTGGTTTTTCGTGGTTTCACCGATCAATGCATGACGAATGCAGGTGCAGTATTCTAACAAACGGACCCCGCACCACGCGCGATCTCTACTTCCTCTTCCTTGTTTCTATTCGCACCCCTTACTTCACACACATAACGTGTATTATATGATAAAGGAAGTAATCGCCCACAATGTGGACCATACCATGTGGATGATTATTTCCTTTACCATATTATAGATTACCACAAGATATCTGCTACCACCATGGAATTTAACATGTAGTACACTACCACACATGTCGGGAGACCAGTCAGGAGCTTAGGTCTTGTCCTGGCTTGGGCAGTGCCCCGCTGGTGGGAGATACCTAGTTGAGGAAAACCCCTCAAGCTGACCGGAACTCGCTATCGGGTGGAGGAAGATAACCATTCTCCCGCGACAAAACATTTGCTTAGAGCTTCTCCCGGCTGAGTTGCCACGCGAACCCTGCGGGGGGAGACACCGCGATGGAAAACTTCCCAGCAAGCCGAATTGTAGGTCGTCGCAGATCTCACCATCCAACGGGGAAGGAATACCACCCCTCCCTGGATTAAAATCATTCACCAATCGGGATTAATAGCCATCGCAGTTAACGTGCCAATAGCAGTTAATAGCAGTTAATAGCAGCCAATAGCAGTTAACGTGCACGGATACGTCAATCAATCCGACTTCCTGGCCTGCGATTATTGAGTTGCATGCTCGCAACGACGTACCGAAACGTACCCGGATAGGACTTCGGGTGGGATAAGCATTATTTACCCCACGTGTAGCAGAACGCACGATTAAAAATTTAGGCGATAAAACTCTTTGCCGTCCGGTGACCTTGCTGATAAATAAATTGTGCTTATTTCGTATCCCTTGCTGAAGTAGCAGATCATGATTTGCTGCTTATGTAGAGAGCCCTTTGAAGTGGATGTTCTGAAAGGATTGCGATGGTAATAGGATTACTCGCAAGGAAACATTTCCTGCGCCGTGTTCGTTGGCATCGGTAGTATATCTTGGGCCATGTCGTTACGAAATAAAGATTTACTGTGACAATAATATAGTAATTTTATTCAGTTTTTCGGCTTTTTTAATTCAACTACCAGATTAAAAACTTTTCTCTGGATTGCAATCGTGTTCTTAAGAAGAAGCATGGGATACATTACTTTAATTCCATATTTTACTCGCATTAAAATTTTGAACTCCGTGAACGCAAATCTGTTAAACGTTTATCTGCATGACGGTGAAGCTTTGAATTTGTTTTTTTTTTCGAGCGATTAAAGATCATTATCTTTTCGATGATCTGAGTGGTTCGCAAGTCAATATAAGCACTAAATGTTAGCGTAACTGGGGCATAACTAAAATAGCTAATTTGTAACAAATGTTTATTTATATTTAATTTACAACCCACAACTATCACGTATATTCCTACAATATCGACTGGTATCTTATATTTGTTAAAAATCTGAATCAACGGATTTGAAACTGCAAAGCCAAAATTCTGATATACAAGGTCGATAACCAAACATGACAATTTATTAAGAAGTACATATTTCGTGGCAAAACACAAAAAAAATAGTAACTTAACGAAATCAAGATTATGACTAAAGCAGATTGGGCCGCAATGGTTACGGGGATAAATTCCTCGGGAAAAATTGCGCTTTGACGCGCTACTAAAAACTCGCAGATTTTTAAAGAAGATATTCCCATCTCGACGAAACGAAAGAAAAAGAAACAGCCCATTTACCCCCGAAATTCATGGAGGAGAGTACGCGCGTTTCACGAGAAAAATCCTTCATCCGACAAAAAGCAGCTTTAACACGCGTCACGCAAGAGAAGATTTAATCAAGGAAAAGGAATGAGGATTGCGAGTGGAGAAGAGGAGGGGGTGGGGGTGGGGGGTACTCGGTGCTGCCCTCCAACGCCGAGAAGGGCAAGCTGCGCGCTCACGCGCAGTTGGGATGGCAGTAATGGCTCGAGGCAGTTGTGAAAACCGCGAGGGCAAGTGGCAAACAACAAAACGGCCGAATGGGCGTGAAAGAGGTTTAGAAGATGGGGACGACTGTTGAGAACATGTATATTGAATGCACCTGACAATGAGGGGACGGTATTCATTTGGAAGAACAAAAATTGAATGAAAAAGTGAATGAAACTGACGATAGTGATTACGTTTGCGTCAATAATTACATTTTCCCTTGTGGATGTACCTATTAATCTGAGAACGAAATAAAATACGAATCACAATAAATATGAGGCCAACCTATGACCATAAAAAGATGAGTAGGGGACATGGATGATAGAATATGAGATAGATGCTGTTGAAGAGGGCGACCACAATTAAAAGTTTAACTTATTAGAAGAACAACGTAGCCGAAAATGATTGAGAAACATCAAAACTTTACACATGATCTTCGCTAATATTTACAAAACGAAAAGTAATCTTTCACTGTGTTGAAAATCACCACTTTCAGAGCAGAATGAAAGCGGAGGAAATCATTAGGGTTGACGGCGAAAAGTACAGAGGATGCTACAAAAGCAGGAATGAGAAAGGAAAACAGAAATGCTGAGCTGTAGGTCAGATTGAAGGCACAGCAAAGGACCGGAAATGATGCACTGGAACGAGGGGAGATATACAGTAAATTTGCTGGGAGAGGGAAGACTACAAAAGGATCAATGGACCAAGAAGAACAACAGGGGAGCCCTCAGTGAAGATCTCGAAGGCAGCAAAAGCGCAGATGGGATTAGCGAGAGGCTAAAAGAAGCTGAGCAGTGCAAACAATGCCTTTGTGATGAGGGTGTTAGAGATGAGACAAAAGTGATGGTCGGAGCGTAGGGGCGGGAGGCTGGAGCGTGACCTGGAGCGTGGACTCGGGCGTGGACTCGGGCGTGGACTCGAGCGTGGACTCGAGCGTGGACTCGGGCGTGGACTCGGGCGTGGACTCGGGCGTGGACTCGGGCGTGGACTCGGGCGTGGACTCGGGCGTGGACTCGGGCGTGGACTCGGGCGTGGACTCGGGCGTGGACTCGGGCGTGGACTCGGGCGTGGACTCGGGCGTGGGCTCGGGCGTGGGCTCGGGCGTGGGCTCGGGCGTGGACTCGGGCGTGGACTCGGGCGTGGACTCGAGCGTGGACTCGGGCGTGGACTCGGGCGTGGACTCGGGCGTGGACTCGAGCGTGGACTCGGGCGTGGACTCGGGCGTGGACTCGGGCGTGGGCTCGGGCGTGGGCTCGGGCGTGGGCTCGGGCGTGGACTCGGGCGTGGACTCGGGCGTGGACTCGAGCGTGGACTCGGGCGTGGACTCGGGCGTGGACTCGGGCGTGGACTCGGGCGTGGACTCGGGCGTGGACTCGGGCGTGGACTCGGGCGTGGACTCGGGCGTGGACTCGGGCGTGGACTCGGGCGTGGACTCGGGCGTGGACTCGGGCGTGGACTCGGGCGTGGACTCGAGCGTGGACTCGAGCGTGGACTCGAGCGTGGACTCGAGCGTGGACTCGAGCGTGGACTCGGGCGTGGACTCGGGCGTGGACTCGAGCGTGGACTCGGGCTTGCACATGGATGTGCACATGCACCTGAACGAGGTATACAAGAAGAGCATCTGTTTGTGGTCGCGGTGTTCGTGGAGATGCACGTGGCCTTACAGACGTTAAGGTGAACCCGGTGCACGTCGAGGTGAAGTATAGAAGACGGACGGAAAATATGCTGCCTTTCAAGGTGTCGTTAACAAGGAGGTGCTTGTGGTCTGGGGGTAGCGGAGACACGAACGTGCTACGGAGTGGGCGGCGGCAGGGAAACGGCAGGCAGCCACAGGCGGAGGCAGAGGCGGCGTCTGCAGGCGGGACTCCGCGTGCTGACGCACTGATATCCATCTGGGCGTGCGCTCAGCCATCCTCACACCACCGTCTGAGGGGAAGGGGAGGGGGGCGCCCGCTGGAGTGGCTGAGCGCGCGCGCGCTGGCTCGCGTCGCGTTGCGTGCGTCGCGGCCCGTTTTTCGCGCTCCCGGAAACGAAATTTATGAACGCGCCCGAGATTAATCCGCGCGATTCATCACCCGCAGAAGGAGTTTTTGCGGCGGCGGCGGATCAAAGCGCCGGGCAGGGAGCAGGGAGAAGGGGAGGGGCAGGGAGGAGGGGTGGGGCAGGGACAAGGGATGGGGCAGGGGGAGGGGAGGGGCAGGGAAGAGGGGTGGGGCAGAGAGGAGGGGCGGGGCGGGGAGCAGGGGAGGGTCAGGGAGGAGGGGCGGGGCAGAGAGGAGGGGCGGGGCAAGGGAGGGGCGGGGCAAGGGAGGGGCGGGGCAAGGGAGGGGCGGGGCAAGAGAGGGGCGGGGCAAGGGAGGGGCGGGGCAGGGAGGAGGGGCGGGGCAGGGAGGAGGGGTGGGGCAGGGAGGAGGGGCGGGGCAGGGGAGGGGCGGGGCAGGGGAGGGGCGGGGCAGGAGGCGGGGGAGGGAGAGGAGCGGGGAGGTAGGAGGGACCAGACAGGGAGGAGGAGCGGGGCAGGGCGCGGAGGAGGAAGCGGAAAGAATAGGCCGCGAGATCGGAGGGAAGCGAGAGAAAGAGATAAGCGGGGCGGGAAGCGGGGAGATCGGGGAACAGACGCGGGTCTGGTTCTGCGCGGTAAGCAGAGATGCTCCGTACGCTGTGCGTGGTGATGTTACGGGTGGCCGACTACATTTCCTTTCCGATGCGCAGATTATAGACGTGCGAGTATTAGCTAATGTAATAAATGAATCGGGGTGTTATCGACGTAGCGGTTAAAAGATCGGGCACCCTCGCCACTGTAATTTTGGAACCAACGGAAACGACCGATAGGCACCGCACCGGGAAGCGACTACCACTGGAGGGCAACAGATTATAATCAGCGCGGGGAATATTATCCGAGGTAGGGTGAACATCAAACATTTTTCGCCGCCATATTGCGACATTTTTCACAGCGCGTTGGAGAGAAAGGACAGCACGTGGTGAAGTAAATGACTTCATTTGTGATTCGCACAAATGGAATGCAAAATTCTGTGATGTGTGAAAGGAATATAAAATAAAATGAATAAGGTTTCATTTCCTTGTTTCCTTCCGACAGATACAGATTCTCCCTGAGAACTTCCTGTTAGAAAACTATTAACTTATGAAATATTAGGGAAGGGAGTATGACGAATGTAGCAAAAGAGCGAATTCATATGACCATAGCGGAAGCTGCCTTGCGTCGCTTTCACATACATCTGAAAATATCTTCATATCTATTCAATTATTATAATTCATATATTACATAGGTATTTATAATGTTCATGTATGCGGATGAAGATGTAATAACAAGTACAGCTTGAAAGTATATGCTGGCCGAAACTAGGCGATACAAAATTTCTAATTCCGTTTAGAAGGTGAACATGAACTATAATCCTCATTCAGAACACAACAGCACTAAAAACTTCCGTATTTACTCACAGTCACAATGGCTAGTTCAGACTTTCATTCATGGAAAACCGCATTCCCCACCCGACCACAACAATGCACTGACATCCCCAACCTCTTTCCCACACACGGTTAACCTCCGGTGTTCCCGTCTCATTTAAACGCCATTAAGCTATCTTCTGCCTGAATCTCCACCGCAAATCTCAAAAGTTGTCCCAACAAAACGAGAATGACAGCCTGTCTCGTCGCCGGTGACACTTCTCCGCCCTCCTGCAGTCCTTTCTCCCCGCCCACATTTTCTCTCCGCGACACGCCCCGCGCACAAAACTACAGACGATCCAGCCTTTCACTCTCACACTCATCTTTGTGGAGAGTTGTTGCCCATTGTTTCCGCATACTTCGTGAGCATTGCGGTGAACTTCGACGTACGTTTCTTCTCGTTGGGAATAAGCGAGTTTCACAAGGCGACTGTTTCACGCTACACTTCAATACGGGACGTTTCATGAATAGGACATTCTTGTTCTTTTCCTTTTGTGTTTTGGGGATGTGAAAACAAATATAAAATGTGTCCTTCGTATTTGTTTGGTAATGACCTTGATCTTAGAGTGTTTTGGAGATAAAAGAGTAATACACATGCGATGAAAACGTAAGTGTCCTGTCGTTTCTGACAAGAGATTGAACATTTTGCTAGATATTAAACTATGCAAAAGTATTCTTTCGTATGGCGCAAGTTTAATGATGTTGAATGTAACTTGAGATTTATTCATGTTTAACTCGAAGATGACAAAGGATTCAGGAGCAGTGCTCCAGAAGAGAAAATGCATATGTCGAAAAACGGTTTCGGTATTCTATGCCCAAACTGCTTAGGTCGCAAAACAAAATGGTAAGAGGTTGTTATTTAGTTTCGGTTACTTTTTTTGGCTCATAGCTTCCGGTTCTTTAATCATATCTACTACTTGAGACATTCTATAATTCAAAAGATAACAATTATATTATTTAAAATAAATTAATCACAAATAAATCATCTCTGCTTGAATAAATATAACACATTAATACTTCCTGTGTATTAATGTATTATTTTTATCAAATTTAAGCTGTACAAATTCATCCCCCCTTATTTCGAAGTACTTTTATTTAAAACAAAAAAAACATTGGAGTATTACACGCCCCTACTGGCTAGCTATTTTCTTTCTTTCCACCTAATATACAGACGATTAATGCATTCAATTTAAGACTAAAAGGAAATATTTTCAGTAGATTGTAGAAGAAAATATTTTTAATAGATTATACAAGGATAACTATGAGTTTAATATAGAAAAAAGTATTAATAGACTCTTTATCACACTGTAAAGGAGACCAACAGGTGCAAATTAGTTGACTATTCACGAGTACGGCGAGTGTAAATCTTACTTCATAGTTAGATATCGAGCACAAGATGAAACTGGAATTGCATTACCTGGACCTAATTAGCATCTTGAAAGACGTGATGAATATATAGGTACCCTTTAATGAACTGAAGCATGAAGTATAAGTAATCTATATTAATATCAAAGTAGTTAATAAGCTAGCAATTTAAGAATTTAACATTTCTTTTTACAAATTAGGAACTGATCAGTGTATAAAAAATCAATTGAGGGTCTCTATTAGGATTCCCTCTTAACCTCAAGCCTTTTTTTCTTCTGGTGGATTTTTCCAGTTTCAGGGAATGTCGATATTTTGACTATACACGCCGGGTTCCCGCTATGTCCTTCATGAGGACACCTATTAACCATTGCACTAGACACATACTTGCGGGCTCCTCTGTCTGTGGTCAGCACACAAGGTCTTCCCCGACAACACACATACTTTAAAGACAAGGGACAAACAACCACGCATAAGGTGGGTCTCGATCCGCGAACCTTCAGGTCGAGACACTGAGTCCACATACGCTCTAGCCACTTTGGTCATACAGGTCGGCAAGCTCAAGCTCAGCCTACATCACCCCTGAAATTTGCTGCGGAAAGAAAAAAATTGAAATGACACGAGCTCCAGGAAACGTGGTAGATACTCTAGCGACATAGTACTAGCATTCTTTAGAATTGAGGAGCTTCTTTTCAAAGTGATATATCTCCCAAAACTACAGGTTTTTGGAAACGAAAATAATTCCAATTCTGCCTTATAGTATAAGATAAGATCCAATGGTTTTTGATAACCATTTTACATAGGGGAAACGCCTTTTCTTAACACAATATTTAGCAACATGATGTACAAGCGTCATTGGAATATGTTGATAAATACATCGAGGAAAATAAGCAGTAATGAAGATACGTCACTGTGGAAACAAGCTCTGAAATTCGCCGCCCTCGACCGAGGTGTGTTGGTCCATTGAGGCAGCCCTGCGTCGAGCTACTTCCTCACTCCACGAGCGGCGTCGGTGTCGCCAAACGAGACAGGGAGGCGGGCGGGGAAGGACGGCGCGACGAGGGGCGGGCGCCTTCAAAGCAGCCGCGACCCTCGTCATCGAGTCGTTACGGGCGACAAAAACACGAAGCGACGAGGCTCGCACAGTCACCAACGAGCAACACCTTTGTGGGCAGTGTTGCCACGAGAACCCTAGCACTGCACCCTAGATAGCGTTGCGAAAGAAACGAAACAAAATACAGAATATAGAATTCAAATAATTTGTTTCTAAGAGGCAATACATACACGCATAGTTGTGTTTAAATTCGTATGCATTTTTTAATTGCGTATTTTTTAATTGCGTATTTTTAATTGCGTATTTTTAATTGCGTATTTTTTAATTGCATATTTTTTAATTGCGGGACTTGATGCAATTATTTCGTTTAAATTAGGCAGGCAAAAGAAAATCTAGTTTTATGAAAATAGAGATGCAAATATATTGATTTCTTCGTTGCACCTACCCTATTGATGTTTCTGCAAATTTTCTACTTTTAAACCTAATCGTCTATTAGGAAAAATATTTTGGACGACAGAAAATTACTGTTCAACTTCAAACAAAGAATTGGGAGCATTAATAAAGCATAACTATAGAATCTAGAGTCAACACAATGCCAACTAATTGTTCTCAGCTTCGAAAGTCACCATTTTTTAACAATTTTTGGAAGTCACAGTTCGAACTTGTATATTTGAATTTGTGAAGTAGTACTAAACCTTTCTCTACTGGCACTTGCATCAATCACTAATGTTCCTTGAAAGTATTGTATGACTGTCGGAAGAGTTTTGCTCCCTTTTTTGAGGGAGGAGGTAATTACCCGAGGTAACTTTTCATTGTGTGATAATAATAAATTTAAGATCACTGCTTGGTCTGCTTCTTCACTTCACGAATTAAAGCGTTCGATATTTTAACCCCCAATTTATTTTTCGAAGATATTTTGAAATCAAAATGTCTAACAAAAAACCCTTTACAAAACCTAAGGAAATCTCCTGCAACATTTTCTAATAAAGACTATAGAAAACAAATTCAGGGTAAAAGTGCTCATTTGGCAACGTCGTCGCCTGGGATTGTTCGCAAAGCAGAAGAAAGGCTCCAAAGTTGACACGCCTTTTATGAGGCTGCAGGAAGAGCACGATGATTAGCGAGGTCGTAAAACAGGGTTTTTACGCAGTTTCTTCGAAACGAGAAAATGAAGAAACTGCGATGTGGAGGATTTCAATTGGAAGGTAGAAGATACTACTCACGCGAATGTGGGTGTCACCTCGCTCTCACAGGTCTCCTGCGAAGAGAAAAAAAACACCCATTTCATAACAAGCTAATTACAGGTGTTTGGTGCTTCGAATTCCTTTTATTTTTTTGCTGAACGTATCTCATAAATACAACTCAGAAAAATTGATTTTTTTAATTAATTTACTTTTGTTCTGGCTGATGTTTGTACCCGACTACTTATGAGCAATTCATAAAAGTGTTCATTCAGACTCCAATCCTTGCTATAATTGGAACTAAAAAAATATTTTTTATATATATAAAACGTAATGAAAACATTACAATAACGAATGTAATGATACGTTTCAGATAACGCTATTCTTGCCATCCCACATTCTGGAACCATTTTATTGTCTGAGAAATGGATGTGTAATACGGGCGGAATAAAGTACAGCATAGAACTAGAGTACAGTGTGAGGGGTAGAGGTTTCAAAATTATAAAGAAAGGAATAGATACACTCGAGTAACAACTGGTGTTTTCCTTGCTCGAGAGCTCCAAAAGCTACACAAATACTTCAGATGTTATTCAAGCTTTTTCTCATAATTTATATTGATCGATCTGTGGACAACCTCTACTATTTCGAACAGTATGACGTAACTAACTGAAATAATTCCGCTAATTTTGTTTCTAAACAAACATTGTGTACTATACTGAAACACGAGTAACGCCGCAGCTCAAAATCCCCGAAGCCCGTTCCACGCTCGCAAAGCCTCGCTTACTTCGTGGCCCGTCGGTCCGTAGGTCTTCCTCCCATTCAACGCGGCCATCCGATTAGTTCGCTTTGTTTGCGTCTGCGTGGGGGGGGGGCGACTTGTAGAGCGACAAAGGTGATGGGTCGGCACGCGCCCGAATTTCAGTGGAGTACCGTTGAGGCGGGAGCGATGAGGCGGGAGCGATGAGGTGGGAGCGATGAGGAAGCAGGGTTGAGTAGGCATTGTTGAGGAGACAGGGTTGACGAGGCAAGGTTGAGGAGGCAGGGTTGAGGAGGTAAGGTTGAAAAGGCAGGATTGAGGAGGCAGGGTTGAGGAGGCAGGGTTGAGGAGGCAGGGTTGAGGAGGCAGGGTTGAGGAGGCAGGGTTGAGGAGGTAAGGTTGAAAAGGCAGGATTGAGGAGGCAGGGTTGAGGAGGCAGGGTTGAGGAGGCAGGGTTGAGGAGGCAGGGTTGAGGAGGTAAGGTTGAAAAGGCAGGATTGAGGAGGGAGGGTCAAAGCGGCGAAGTTGAGGCGTGAGTCATAATGTGGGAGTTATGAAGCGGGCGAGAGGGTTGAGGTAAACGGTGCTGAAATTGATGGTGATGAGTATGGAGTGAGAGAGCGGAAGAAGAGGCAAGAGGAGGCGGGGAAGGACGACAAATGCGAGAGGACGGGGAGCTCAGAGGCATAGAGAATGAGGATGGTGTCGGCGGTGATGTTGGATGAGGTACAAGTGACTGAGTCAGCTGGCGCGCCGCATGGAAGGCGCCAGCGGTGGCGCCGTGAGCGTGCGGGTGAAGAGGGTGAGGTGAGGACAAGGGTGGTGGGGTAGCGTAATCCGAGGATGGAAAACTGCACTTGCGGGACGTCGAGGATAACGCTGCTCTCGCCACTAGGGATGCCCAAGCCCCAAAATTAATCAATGAAATAGTACCTTTTATTATGCATGTGAAGAGTTCAAGACAGTATTTAATCAATACGTCATATGTTGATTAACATTTTATCCCAATTCTTCTTCAGTGTTACAGAAGATTAATAAAAAGAAATACATTCACTTTGCGGTCTTTCAGAAATATCTTGACTTGCCAATAATATTCTAAAAAAAATATTTCATGATATTTATTTGGACTCGATTAAGAAGTCTTTGATGTGATTCTATTATGTTCACACATTCACAAACAGAACATGACACTAGTGTATGCTACGTTGGAATAACTAATTATACTAATTATACATGGTGCTGCTACACTACTCTTTATTAGTTATTACTTACAATTAAATTATATTTGTGCATTCACCTAAAGAGATCAGCATGCATCAATTTGTGAGATTTCATGTTTTAACTAAGTATTTTCTTTTCTTTCAGGTAAGTCCCCTAACCAAGATGTTACGAATTCCACGTCTTCCGTTTGCGCCAACTGCGTTGGTGAGTTATTAGTATCATTCAGCGAAAATTGATTAATTTACAAAGTTCTGAACTACTCTGTGCACTTCACAAGATTATTTAGAAACAATATTTAATTACCTGACTGGTAGTAAAAAGTAACTCCAATAGTTCTGAGATTTATCAACTGATGAATAAAATCAAGCACTAAAAATGTAAATAAATTGCATTACATGATTTTACATAAACGTACATACACAACATTTATTTTTAACTTAACAATGCACAAACTCTAGAAAATATATACACATGCTGAAAATAAAAATAGCCCATCGTATGCCAGTTTGTTAAATTTCTTTTTAATGAAGTGAAAATAATTTTCAATTAACGTCAATAATCAATTCGTGGAAGAATAACAGAAGTCAAATGTTTGCTATTAAACAACAATTATTGTTTGTTTTTTACTATTATCTCTCTTATTACATATTGCTGCTTCAGCCTTGCAGCAACACAATGACGTCTTCAGTTACATTTTAATTACGCACGTTGAAAATTATTTGTTACACATATTTTATTTGTTGATATTATTCCATTTTATACAAAGTTGCAAGTTCTCATCGGTTATTCTGCTTTCTAGGAATAGGGAGCAAATTCGTTCTTATTACACGCGACAAGAGATGAGGGAACTTAAAGATTCCTCTGTAAGTAAAAAGATTCCGTATATAGTTAAATCAAAACCGTAATTGTGCATAGCTCGGAAGTTCTTCAGAGGAAGCAGAGTCGCAGATCTCGCTACTTTGCGAGCACATAAGACCGCTGCAAAGCCAGCGATCTGCAGGCGAAACGCGCCCAGGCGGCAGCGGCGGCGAAGTAGGAGGCGAGGCAGGCGGAGAAGGAGGAAGTGAAGGTGAAGACGAAGGCGAAGGCAAAGGCGGAGCCGAAGGCGGGAGGCGAAGGCGACGGTGGAGGACGAGGAGGAGGAGGGGGAGGAAGCGAAGGCGAAGGTGGAGGTGGAGATGGAAGTAAAGGCGAAGGCAGATAGGCAGAAGCGAAGGGGGTGACGAAAGTGGAGACAAAGATCGAGGCGAAGGGGAAAGCTGAGGCGAAGGCGCAGGTGGAGGTGAAGGCGAAGGCAGAGACAAATGTGGAGGCGAAGGCGAAGGCAAAGCGGCGGCGGATGCGGAGGAAAATGTAATGACAGAACCCGAAGCCAAGGCGGAGGCGGAGATTGAGGCAATAATGGCGAAAACAGTGGCTAAGGCAGTGGCGAAGGCGTATGTGGGGGAAAACACAGGGGTGGAAGTGTAAGAGGAGCCGGGGTAGGGGAATGGGCGAGGAGCAGTGGTCGGGTGAGGACGGAGGCGGGAGAGGTCGCTGGCAAAGAACGGCTAATTACTTTCCTCGCACCGCCCGATTTGTACCTGCGGCGTAAATGTGCGCATTTCCTTTCAACGCGCGGAATCGCGACGACAGGATACAATCAAGCGGTGCTTTGAACAACCTTTACTCACGAGTGCTTTTCATATTTTTTACAACTCGACAAGAAAAATAATTGACTAGGCTGCAGAAGCACCTCCGCGAATATGAGACAATCTGATACAGTCTGTTTTATACGAAAATGGGCTAAATCATCGTCAAATTGATTCTCATTTTCAAGCATTTTCATCGTTTCAATTTCTGTAAATTTTAAAAAGTTTAAGTTACACGGAGATTTTTTGCGACTGGACATCTTATTGCGGATCAGGAGTCAGCATTTACAGAAACAGATCTTGAATGACTTCACATGGGATGCAAATTCCACAAGTTCCAGAACCAGCAAGCCCATTTTTTCTCCGCTTACATTCTAATTTAGAAATCGACTAGGCAACAAATTATGTAAATTATAATACTGATCACGATAATGAAGGAATATACATAAAGTTAGATGCAAGTACTTGAAACTGACTATCAAATGAACACAAAAATTCGTACGAAACTTTCGCACTTGCGAACCGCCCATATAGCAAAGCACTTAGGGTGCGCGCAGAAGTCTTAACATCTCGGAGTTAGCCAGCGTGCTTCCTTAGCAACGGACAATCTACACGTAAATAATACTCCAATTTTTCTTTCAACCTTTATATTCAACAAAACTACGTGTTTTGATGAATATAATTGTAATGATTACTATTTGTGAAGTCAGTAAAATTATATCTAGTGACATGTTACTCATCGCTGAAGACTTCATATTCTTCGTGAAAAAGACATGTTGATGGTTATAAAAAGTATCATCAAATCTATTTTTACCAAATAAATACAAGTGCAAAAAAATGTTTGAGACATGGTAATCAGTGCCAATACACGTAGACGACATCTGTTGCACACACATAAAAACAATCACCGTGACACCTTCAATTCTTCGAGTACTGGAACATAAAAAAACAATCTACTACTACAATACTACAAGACCAAGTGTGGTCCTCTAGCACTGCAATTTGAAATGCGTACCTATCGAGGAGAGAACCCTCCATCGCGCATCCAATCTTGCACGGGCGTTCGATCTCGTTCGCCTCTGATCGCTTCGCGGAGCACTGCCCACGTCTTGGCAATGCGGAGAATTTCCACCCAGAATCGACGTTTTTGCGGCTTGGCCTGAAATGAGCGGCGGCGGCGGCGGCGGCGGCGGCGGCCGACGTTTGTTCCTTGGGAGCGAACATCGAAATCACTTAATTACGCCCTATTACTCCGCGGGCGAACGCGGCGCTGCGATCAATCACCGGCCTCTGCGCGGGCAGCGCGACGTGACTTCCAGAGCAGCTGATATTGGCCCAAAACCACCGCCCCGCCCCTCCACGCCTCACCGCGCTCCGGCCTCCCCAAACCGTTCCGCCGCGCCGCGCCTCGCCTCGCCACGACCTATCTCGCCCGGCCCGACCCGAACCAGACCCCACTCCCCCCCCGTCCCGTCTCACCCCACCACTCCCCATTCAGTCCCGCCTCTCCACACCTCACGCAACCCTACACAGACCCGCCCCTCCCCTCCCTGTCCCGCCCGCCCTGGCCCGGTCCGACCCGACTTGACCAAGACCCTCCCCTCCCCGCCCCGTTCCGTCCCGCCTCTCCACACCCATTCCCCACCCGACCCGACCCGACCCGACCCGACCCGACCCGGACCCACCCTTCCCAGTTCCGTCTAGCCAGCCCCGACCCGGCTTCGCCCCTTCCCGCCTCTCCACACTCGACCTCACCGGCCCGGCCTTGGGCCAGCCCCACCCCTCTCCGCCCGACCCTCGCCCAGCTCCTGCCATTCCCTTTCCATCACTCCTTTCCCTACTACTCGTTATGCTCTTCTCTGGAATAGGGTACCTACGCGGCCTGGCGTGAAAAAGGAATGGCGAGGAATAGCGAGGAATTGGCGGGACGCGGGACTAGCGTGTTAGGCAGCAAGAGGCCGCTAGTCGAAAATACAGTTCGAGAATATCACAAGCACAAACCTTACTGTTTGCTTCCGTACTGGTCCCAAACAGCATCATATTTGACTAATAGATATAGTAGTGATTCTCCTTCCAGGAACACTCTCTCATGGACCGCTTGGTGGACAATGGGAAAGCAGGTCATGAAGGTCGAAGGCAGTTATAATTCCCTCTCAGCGAATATTCAAGTTTAAAAATAGACTTTGGGTAGTCATTTACATCACGGTGCGGATGGCGGGGTAAACAGCGTAGCACAATCGACTCCGGCAATAGTGGGAAATCGTTGGAAATGTTTATTCGATGCCCGAAATGGTCAGTAGCGACGAAGATAAGGAAGGACATTTTTAATACAGGTGGGCAGAAGTACAGGTTTTACTGGTTCATGCCACTATTCATTAATCTAACTGTTCCTGACGAACAAAATAATGTTTGAATCCCGTTAAATTTTAAAAAATTGTATTGTTCAGTGAAAAAAACTGGAGGGCTGTGAACCGACGCAGGCGGCAGCGTTTGAGTGCGAATCGCCCCTCGGCATCGCACTGGCGCGGGTCGGGTGATTGTCGGCAGATAGCGGCGGCCTCTGCCGAGGTTTTTGGACTCGTGCGTTCCCTCGCCTCTGTTTCGCTCTACGGCATTCTCAGCTGAACGTTTTTCTTATTCAACCACCGGCCTTTGTCTGTAAGGTTAAGTACTGCCACAGGTTAGCTCTAATTACCTGCGTGAAGAATAGCAGATTTTCAATGCTAACTGAATTAAGAAAGACACAACCGGTGCTGAGAGTATCTGGAGGGAAGAGAGAGACGCCGAAATCAAATGTGTGTGATAAATAAACTGGATTAAAATTACTCGTTACAATTTTTTTTTTCGAGTTTTCTCCAGTTTATGCTAGCTAAGTAGCTGCAGCTAATTTTTTCATGATTCAATTTAGTGTATATGGATCCTTACATTGTATATGCACTGGCACTCATGCGGGTTCGTTAGATCTAGTGTCTGCAGAACGAAAGGCCCTCTTCAAGAAAACACTGACTCACTGACTTAAGATGAGACCCAGGCTTCTAACTCCGATCAGCGTTCAAAACGGCGACCTTCGCTCTAACGACTTCGTCGGTAACCACTCTAGCGACTTCGGATATCCGATCACTTAATCGCATCCGACTTTATCACATGTTTTTTCATTGTCTGAACTCGGGTATTAATATTACTAAAAATTACGAAAAGAAGCGGCGATTCGGTCTATACCCTTCGGTCAACTCCCCTCACACATTTCACAACGTCGCTTCCACTTCTGTATTAATTGCACCCACAAATTATGAAAGGACATGTTCACGTAACACATCGACTAGTCTATTGACTTCATGAAAAGTAAATAGTTTGTGTATCGTACAGCAGAGGTCTCCTGTGCTTTTTGTTTGTGTGTTGTTTTTTCGAAATACTGTTGATATTTCCCGTTACACACCGCCGGATCGCACAATGCGAAGCCTGTCCTTGGAGGTTGAACGTTCTCAGTTGGCTCTCGCTCGTGCATTGTCATGCGTCGAAGCAATGACCTCCAAGAAATTCGCATTCCGCACGTAAACGTGAAAAGTCCTGAGTGCCGCCGGGTTTTGAGTGACATCTGTCACACGGAAGAAACTGACCAACCGAGAAAGACGCGGCCGTCTGCGTACATCCGACTGCGTTGCCGACGCAGTGGAACGCGTCAGGATACTCGTAATAAAACGTATTGTTCGGTCACGTATGACCAAGAAAAGCAGCTAATATTGTTTTCTCTTTCAAGATGAAGGACTTCAAGCAGTACTATGATAAGCCACATCCACTACAGCAAATCTTCTGCTACTCGTAAATGAGAATATCTCGATTATGGTCGAAGTGTGTCTCATCTTTTTACAGCCCCCAAGTCCAACCTGCGCACAAACAAGACATACAAGTAGCAAGATATGCTACCCTTTCGCCAAAATCGACGTATTAATATTCACGATTAGTAGAACGTTTGCGGTGGTTGTTATGGCTTACTTTGTTCCTCCCGAAGCCTTTCAAGTCTTTTCCAAAGCATTCGTCTTAAATACAAGATTAGTAGGGAAAGGCAACTTAAGAGTTATTAACACCAGAAGTACTAATCTCCCGTACTATGGTTTCCAATCCTACAATTTTAATCAATTTCATTTTTGATAATAAATGACATTGTAAAATACATACAACACGGTCTTGGAACACACAAGCAAATAAATTAAACGGTTCGCGGCCGAATGACCGAGATCTTGCTTTAGACATTGCCATTCGCTTTACTTTTGACAGGTTTCACTTTTTCACAATGTTTCATAAGAGAAAATGGGGAAGTATAAAAAATTAAAATTGCTTACTTTCTAATTGTTACTTTTTTTAATTTATTTCTTTTTTACATTAATAAACAGACACTAAAATATATTTACTAACAATTTATTTCTTGGCGTTTCGATCCTAGTTCTATTTTTAAAAATTATATTGTCCAGATCTGTTGAAAACACATCATAAACAATCAGTAAGAATTTTAATAAAAAATTAAATGTTAAAAAACCTGGCCAAGTACAACACGCAACATCATCTAGCCAACTAGTATGACAAGTCGTTCTTTTAACATTTTTAGTTACATTCATTAATTAAATCAGCTGACAACATAACTGCAGGTAGAATTCATTAGCTCAATTTGTCAATGCATTCGTTTGTAAAAGACCCGCTTCGACACCACCTGTTGCAATGTCATTGTCAGCTATGATTACTTTCATTTATTTCCCGACCTGTCAAACTGGTCTCTTCTTAGAGTAACTTCTCTGTACTTAGTAGCCTACTACGTAGCAAACGCGAATAACATAGAAGTATGCAGTAACTAAACTACATAGTAACAAGATGTTGCATTCCAAGGGAACGAGTGCAAGTGCGTGTGGGGTGTCATGACGTTATTGTCCGTCGCGTGCTCCATGACCGCGCACGTCCCGATGCGGAGCGACGCGATGCAACGCGACGCGATGCGACGCGACGCGAAGCGACGCGACGCGAAGCGACGCGACGCGATGCGATGCGACGCGACGCGACGCGACGCGAAGCGACGCGACGCGACGCGACGCGACGCGACGCGACGCAATGCGATGCGATGCGATGCGACGCGACGCGACGCGACGCGACGCGATGCAATGCGACGCGACGCGACGCGACGCGACCTCCTTTCGACCCGACCGCGCCTGATCGGGCAACGCTCGGGCTCAGGCGCTGGTGCGGGCGGGCGGGCGGGCGGCCGCAGGCAACCGCCAACACGCTCGCCTTGAGAGCGAGCGCGCGCGGCCCCGCTGCCGCTTTCTGAGCCCCTGGCAACGGCGCAACGCGTCTCCACCTGCTGGAGCAGCATCGCGTCGCACGCGCTGGTCGCACGCGCTGGTCGCACGCGCTGGTCGCACGCGCTGGTCGCACGCGCTGGTCGCACGCGCTGATCGCACGCGCTGGTCGCACTTGCTGGCGCAGCTACTCTCCAGAGTGTGAATTCATTTATTATTGGTTTTCTGTATCCCAATTTACGTTTATATCAGTAATAGTCAATGATTTGAATTGAATTGATGCCTTATTTTACGTGGCCCATCAGGCGCGCTCTTCCGTCTGAGCACGCAAATTGCGCTACGCCTCTATCACCAAAGTGGATATTTCTTGGAAGACGAAACAGGCGATTTGAATTTAGCTCAGGGTCCATTTAGGTTTGTGGATCTTTACGTGCAAGTAAATCTACTAACATGGGACTTCTAACATCTTCTAACATGGGACTACTCTAATCTACTAACATGGGACAGCCGGCTTTACTTCCTCTCCGAAGGAAGGCTTAAGAAGAATTTTTGCGCCCTTAAAAACCTACGACTTCGATGGGATGAACCTGCGAACTTGAAATATAACAGTCCGACACGCTAACCGTTACACCATCGCCGCCACATTTGAGAGTTCAAATTCATTTTTATTGATTTTCTGTATACCAGTTTACGTTTTATCAGTAATACTCCCCATAATACTGAGAGTTCAGATTGATTTATTATTGGTTTTATGTATCCTACTTTATGGTTATACCAGGAATGGTCGATGATTTGAGTGTGAGAGCAAGTGCCTATCACTAACACTTTCTAAACCCATGGACAAGAGCATTGCATGTGCTGTTCGAAGGCAACACGTGTTCTTAGAAAGTATTTTTTAGAATTCCCTGAAGCGCATCGTTTGATGGGTAATGCAAGCTTAATGATGTGACAAATAAATTGTATTGATACAGAACTCATGAAATGAAAACCAATATGCGGTCCAGAATGCAGTTGGTGTAAACCAATCAGAGCACTGATTCTCAAAACATGATTTTTATTATCAATTTTCAATTTCACATTTTATTTATTCAGGGGTATATTTTTTATTAAGTGTGTATTATTTATTCAAGCACTGTATTTATTATGGTTCGATAATTTTTAATGCAATGCAGGCATTCATACATTTGTACAAATAGTGAAAAGAGAATAGATATTGATGTACGCAGCGATTGAACTCTTCACTCGTTCGTAAATATATAAAATTAGCTGAATAGATGTGCGTTAATTAACAGTTTTTTAACGTTAAATTTATCCTTAACATAGATCTATTAAATACCACTCGTGAATTGGAAATTCTCAGATAATTCACGCGTCTTGGTGACACATCAATTTGGTAAAAATTTCCAAAGCCCTCGGAATATTGGATAAGCAGTTAGAGCAATGAGCAGTTGAAATACGTATGGAATGAGGTGCAAGAAAAACAATATAGTATCGAGCAACAATGCAACATGAACCGACATTCTTCACCATACATTTCATGGAGTGACCGACATTAATGGGGTGAACAGTTAGATTCGTCACTGAGACTATAATAACATCGTCAACTTCTGCCTTGAGAAAATTGTAATTTAAAATTTCAGAAGATATGAGTTCACGTCAGGACCCACACGAATATATTTGTGCGCCCATCATTTATTGCCCATGGCAGAATAGGTTACCGCGACGTCAGGTTACTTTAAAAATACATTGCATGCTCGAGTAATAGCACTTGGTACTTTTAGAACGTATTCAATTACAAGATGCACTTACAGAAAGTTACGATTCAAAATGTTCTATTTGTAGTGTATTAACTTCATATTATTAGTGGCTTTTTTCCGCAAGAGTAAATTATTATACAGTTAAGTGAAAAGTCGCAGGTTACAAGCGTTCTCTTGCTCTCTGCTAATCGTTTCCAGAGTGATCCGTCTGTGCCGCCAACAGCTCATTCCTTGCCGGCCACGTTCCAGCTGCTCCATGCACTGCCTTAAACATTTCCCGACCTAGCCAGTGGCGGTTCACATTTGTCACATTTGTCATTAACAGTCTCAGGATCATCAAGTTCTACTGCTCGTTCCAGCACCTACATTTTTACTCTCTCACTACGGACTAGAAAGAAAGTTATGTAATTCTGCGCGAAAAAACGGCAAATTTTTGGCAGAAACACTCTTTATTACAGGGCCCTAGTAACGAAAAAGTGGATAAATCTTGTTGCTGAATTATTTTTAAAAAATGCTCTCTCACGTGGTGTAGTCCGAATACATGTTTTGGGGGTTCTTGATACCGAAAAACCGAATGATGTCTGTCTGTCTCTCTGTGTTTGTCTGTCCTGCGTCTGTGAACAACACTTAAACTTTCAGCCGATATTCTCCAAAATTGAAATTACCCAATCGATCAGGCTCATGTCGCGGCCCCTAGAATTTGAAACATATATTTTAATACTGGAGAGACTTTAGATGAAGGCCCTGGAACATTTCCCAAATTTTCAAAATAATGGCACATCGTGTTTGATTAAATGTTCTTGTTGGATAGTGTGAAGAAAGTTTAAGAGAATGATACTGATCTCTTGTTCGTTAAAAACTCTGACTATTCGAAAATAGCGCAATACTTTCTACAACTAAAATATTAAAATTAGATTTTTTGAGGGAAAATCTCTATACTATAAAGATAGATTTTGAAATATAGTCACGTATATTATTTCGGAAATTTGAGTACATTTCGCGTAATTTTGCGTGAAAATACGGGCGAGAAGGGGTTGTTTTAGCACCACTAGTTTCCTCCAATATTCGCTAGCACTTTCGTCAATGCTGACTTCTTCCTGCATAGCCGGTAACGAATGCATTGCCGTCAATGACACACCAAGCGCTTCATGCCTACATCGCTACAGCCTACATTCCCAACCCCCGCCGTCACCACACCTATTTTCATATCCGTCTTGTGACTGCCGCTTTCGGCATCACCATACCCAACCCCTATGCCCAAGCGACCACCATTGAATAATTTGTCATCAGCGCTAATGACTGCGATAATCACCGCCAGCATTTACATCGTCATTACCGCTTCCACCGATATCATCCTCTGTATCACTACCGACTGCAACCCTCATTTGCGTGGTCAGATGGAAGAGCAGGCCTCATGGCCTACGTCTCGCCACGTAAAATAAGGCAATTCAATTCAATTCAATTCGATTCAACCTCCGTCACCATCTCCTCGAACGCCTCATCGCCTTTCCCGTCACCGCTACCTCTGCCTTCTGCCATTTCTCGCGCCGAATCCACATCTGCAGTCACCGCCACCTTCATCATCACCTCCGTCACCGACTCCACCTCGCCTCTGGCCGGCATTTCTGCCATCGCCAACTTTACCGGCACCATGGAAGCCTCCATCGCTCTTGCCGTCGCTCCTGCCGCCGCCCGGCCCCGCCCCGCTCCGCTCCGCCCCGCCCCTCTCCGCCCCGTCCTGTCCCGTCCCGCCCCGCTCGGCCCCGCACCGCCCCGCACCGCCCCGAACCGCTCCGCCCCGCACCGCCACGCCACGCCACGCCACGCCACGCCACGCTCCGCCACGTCACGCCACGCCGTTCCCCGCCACGCCCCGCCGCTCCCCGCCACGCCCCGCTGATCCCCGCCACGCCCCGCTGATCCCCGCCACGCCCCGCCGCTCCCTGCCACGCCTCGCCACGCAACGCCACGCCACACTCCGCCCCGCCCTGCCCCGCCCCGCCCCGCCCCGCCCCGCACCGCACCGCACCGCCCCGCCCCGCACTGCACCGCACCGCCCTGCCCAGCCCTGCCCCGCCCCGCACTGCCCCGTCCCACCTCGTCCCGTTCCGCTCCGCCCGGGGCAACGATTACCCCTTAAATCAAAGCGCGCGACAGGACGCGCGACTGGAAGGGGCGGGGCGGACGTCCTTCCCAGCCACTGCCCGCGCCCGTTGCGCTGTGCGCCTCTGCGCTGTTCGCGCGGACGAACGCGCGGTAGAAGCGGACTTCTCTCATAGCTTCGAATTTGGATGTCATCGTTGTTGATGTCGTCGTGGGAATTGGTATTGCGGGTGGTCGTGGGGTCGGTGGAGATGGTGTTTGCTGTGCTCATGTTGGTAACAGTGAGTGGTGTTGGTGGTGGTGGTGCTGGTGGTGCTACTGAGCTGTGATAGTGGTAGTGGATGGTGATGCGGTAGGAGGGTGGAGGGTGGTTGGGTTGCTGGCGGTGGCGGATCCGATGGGGTGACGCCGCAGCAGGTGTGGTGGAAATGGTGGTATTTGTGGTGGATGCGGTGATGGTGAGTGTCCCTATCACTATCTGTAAGAGCTGTGTCCATTGGCTTATTTCCTAACGAGCTGTTTTATAGGTATGTTTTAAATATCACATAGCCTCTCGCCGTTATCAACCAACTTCGACTGCCACATTTGCCGCCAGGGAACGAAGCAAATGGTTCTCAGTCATTTCTAATCAACAACTTACGTATTTCTTGACTGAGAGACTGAACTCTTAGTAGGTCTGATATCTAAATTGCTGCCAATGTTGGTTTAAGGAGTAACAGATCAAAATGTATTATTACGTTTTCGGTAATTCCAAGACAAAATACAATGCGTTTTGAAGAGTTCGTGTCAAAATGTTTAAGATTTTCTTACAATCTACACATTATTTAAATTAAATTCATGTTCTTTGATTAAGCAACACTTTGCTGAACGTTAATAAAGTTTATAATATATTAAGAATTTAAACTCAATTGAAAGGAATCGTGAACATAACCATAACTGGATTAAAAAAAACAACTTCAATCACACACTTGCTTTGCTGAAATATGTTATGAAAAGATTTACAGTACAATAAAGAGTAAAAAAGGTTGCCTCTGTTCGTGCATTAGCACTTTTAGTGATGTCAGAAGATCTGATTGCAACTAACCTAAACGAACTAAGCAGTTTAATTATCGATAGTCATAGCCACTAGTCAATATGACATATACGCGTTATTGAAACAAACCAAAAATCGCAGAAATCATTTCAAAAATAATGTCTGTATATGGCACGAGGTTTAATTAAGTTTTATTTTCTCGATTGAATCATCGCGTTTTTATGTTCCAGACATGACCGTTCTCCCTCGTGAATAAAACTCTGACAAAACCCACTTTTATAAAAATAATTGATCTGTTGCACGTTTACATCTATGCCGGCAAAATTGACTTATCGTTCACATATATTTGTATTTGTATTTGTCCATTATAAGTCCCGTAAAGAGCAATTGGCGTCGTTAGATCCCGGGGTTTCCAGTCGGACACCAATCCAGGTATCCGCAATGTCCCGAACTCGCTTCACCTTCGTGACTTTCCGTAGTTAATGAATTCGGCTAGCGACGCCGGTTTTGCGTTCGTGGCCTTTCAGTAGAATTATCTCAGCATTCGCCTTGATTACCGAAAGAAACCACGAAAACCCGGTCATAATTGCAGGTACGAGGACTGAACCCGTGCCTGAGCTTGAGCTGAACTTGAGCGCGCGGCGATGGTGTAACAGCGTATCGGGCTATTGTAACCAAGTTGGCGGGTTCAAACCCGATCGAAGCCGTGGATCCTTCGTAGGCCTTCCTTCGGAGGGGAAGTAAAGCCGGCTGTCCCATGTTAGTAGATTTACTTGCATGTAAAAGATCCTCAAGCCTAAATGACGCCTCTGAGCTAAATTCAAATTGCCTGTTTCTCGCCCAAGAAATACCTCCTTTCTCTGCTAATTGGGGAAAAGAGCATAGCGAAATTTGCGTGGTCAGACGGAACAGCAGAACTCATGGCCTGAGTCTCGCCACGTAAAATAAGGCGTAAATTCAATTCAATCTCAACCTCCCGAATGCGAAGTTAGCGCACTACTCCCCGAGCCAATTCCCTCCCATTCACATATTACCAGATTGTAAATAAAGGTTTAAATTAAAAAAAAGAAAACCGTTTATAAACCGACCCGACACCCAATTCCGATTGTGTGGCGGGAAATTCCCCAGGGCGGCGGCGGACTCGCGCGCGCACATTGGCAGGCCACTGGCAGCTAAATGCGCCTTCTTCTGTCGGCGACGCGCGCGCCCCTCGCGGTAATCGCCAGTCCACTCCAAGCGTTGGCCGACCGGCAAAAAACAAAACAAAACAAAAAAAGGACAAGAAAATCGATAGCATCGCACTTCATCAACGTCAAAATCCCTCATTGAGAGCGTCGCGCCTGTGTGGCTCTCGAGTCTCGCACCTGCGTGAGGCGGCCGAGCGCGTGAACGCGTGCGCACGCGTGTATGTGTGTGTGTGTTTTCAGAGCGAACGAGAGGGAAGTGAATGAGGCAAACGCCACAGTCGCTGCACTCCAACAAAATTATCGAGGCGCTGTTGGTGGAGTGAAGCGTGCAAAAAGAGAGCGAAATTCCTGACGACGAGGTGGATGAAAAATGGGATTGCAAGTGTGTCACAGAGGTCGGCCGCTGTTAAAGCACCAGCTATTTTTAAAGGGAATTATTATTGCATGTCAGTAGCATTGCTTGATTGGAGAAATTCATTTCTGAATAGGCAGTTCTTATAACTTGAAAAGCAAAGGCCTTAGACAATGAATGCAAAAAAATATTAATCAATTTTTCAAGGCTGAAAGAATTGAACAAATAGAATGTCAAAATCTATCGTTGAAACTAAAAAAATGTAACAAGAATTGTAAATTAAAAACTTATAAAATCTTTCAATTTGTCACACTTTTCATTGTAAAAAACCTAATAAATTCCTAAAAATCATAGATTGAGGTATAATCTATCGGTAATCCGACGCTTGACTCAAATTTGTTAATCGGAAGGGAAAAAATTAAGCATTATATTTACAAACAATATTAGGCAAGCTAAAAAAATTATTCAAAACAGTTCATACTTCACATGTATCGTCATGATGATGATGTTCATCATCATCGTGACTGAGATGGAGGGTGGGCGGGGCGGAGGACGTGTCGATGTCGGAGGACGTGTCGATGTCGGAGGACGTGTCAATGTCGGAGGAAGTGTCGATGTCGGAGGACGTGTCGATGTCGGAGGATGTGTCGATGTCGGAGGACGTGTCGATGTCGGAGGACGTGTCGATGTTGGAGGACGTGTCGATGTCGGAGGACGTGTCGATGTCGGAGGACGTGTCGATGTCGTAGGACGTGTCGATGTCGGAGGAAGTGTCGATGTCGGAGGACGTGTCGATGTCGGAGGACGTGTCGATGTCGGAGGACGTGTCGATGTCGGAGGACGTGTCGATGTCGGAGGAAGAGTCGATGTCGGAGGACGTGTCGATGTCGGAGGACGTGTCGATGTCGGAGGACGTGTCGATGTCGGAGGACGTGTCGATGTCGGAGGACGTGTCGATGTCGGAGGACGTGTCGATGTCGGAGGACGTGTCGATATCGGAGGTCGTGTCGATGTCGGAGGTCGTGTCGATGTCGGAGGTCGTGTCGATGTCGGAGGTCGTGTCGATGTCGGAGGACGTGTCGATGTCGGAGGACGTGTCGATGTCGGAGGACGTGTCGATGTCGGAGGACGTGCCGATGTCGGAGGACGTGTCGATGTCGGAGGAAGTGTGGATGTCCGAGGACGTGTCGATGTCGGAGGAAGTGTCGGTGTCGGAGGACGTGTCGATGTCGGAGGACGTGTCGATGTCGGAGGACGTGTCGATGTCGCAGGACGTATCGATGCGGCTTGTCCCTTCGCTGGCGGTGGCGTTGGCTGTGACACTGACGAAGGAAGCGAGCAGTGGGCGTGGCGATGGCAAAGGCGGCGGGGGCGGCGGACAGTGGGGCCGCAACACGGCTGTGAACGGCGTTGGAACGCGCTGAATGAGCCATTATGTCCCCGGAATGAGTTGCGGTCGCAGGTGTACCCCCTCGGGACGGCCTTCGCCGCTGCCGCCGCCGCCACCGCCGCCGCCGCCGCCGCCGCCGCCGCCGCCGCCGCCGCCGCCGAGTCCAAAAACAAAACGGTACACGTGCTCGCTCGGCGTACACTGGCCCAACAAAGCCGCAGAATAGTGCGAAATGACCCTGCTGATGCTACATCACACACTTTCTCGCATTATTTGAAACTTTTTTCAAATTTTCAAAAATTCAGAGAATAAACGAAAATCTGACCTATGCCATTTTTATAGGAGTACACTTCACTCTCTGATAAAACATAATCCAAATATATGGAACCATTTTTGGGAAATTTATGAAAATGTTGTTGAGTCTTAAGTTCTCCCCCAAATCCAAATATGCATTTCAATTTCTACGGGCGGAGAAATAGCTCAAATCGGTCGAGAAATAAAAGTTTTTGTGAAAATCCTGCCTTCGGTTTAATCGCTAGCACTGTTCGATAGTCAGATAGGCAGGTTGACAGAAATACAAGTAGAGACAGCGTGGTGGACAAACAGACGGACAGACGTTTGCTCTAGAAACCTATCTTTCGATACCAAGGACCTACAAAACTCGGATTCTGGCTACACAATGTGTTAGAGGAAGTTACTTAGTACATACGTATATGAGTAATAATTATCCGCATTTTTGCTATTAGGGATCTACAATACTAGTTTTATGCCGAATAATCGCAGATTTTCGTTGCAGCATTCGCATTCTTTATGTTAACTACTATTGTAAGTAGTATGCATGAAATGAAAAATGTGTAAAACTTCAAAATGCTAACTTTTGAGAAATGGAAAAAGAAATATTGTAGCAAACGTTGGGAGAGATTTAGCTGTTAATTGAGACGTCAGGGTTTAACAAAGGTATCAGACATTTTGGGTACAATCTAGATTATTGGCTTTTACACAGGAGAGGGGGGAATCTCTCCCTATCGTGCAGACAGATTTCTGTTTCTGCCTCTCATGTGAAGTGATGAAAAGATATCGGAAAAGGCAGTAATAATTCACTCGGGCATTATCACATGTGCATATCGTTCTGTATAAACAATAGTATCACACGGAAATTGTCTATGAAATGTGAAATATTTGGGAGCATTATTTACTCACAAATATCTCACTTGAAAGTATGTTGCACGTGTCAACTATAGTTATTTGCATCTCTTGCACTGATAAAAAGAGTCACAGAATAATTGCTTTTCTTCACGAAACTCGGATAACGCAGTAAAATGGATTGATAAACTGTTATGTACTCCATTCCATTATAAAATACTGAACATGAGTCATCAAACGTAATTAACGCTAAGTGATATAGAAACTAATAAAAACCTAATGAAATTTTGAACAATTGTTTTAGTTACTAATTAAACAATTGGGGCCTTGTATATGGCCAATGGATGAAGCAAAACCATTTATCACGCACTTTCTCCTTTCAAATCAAACAGGAATTGAGTGATAAATTCCGTTGGTTAAACTTGCATTGTAACTCTGCTAATTCAAATGCTGTCTCCGAACGCTCTTGAGATGAAAGACAAATCCACATCGTTTTATCTGAGGGATCAACTGACCTAGCGACCCTGCGAGACACGTGCCCAAATCATTTTCTTTTCTAGTACAAAGGTAAAGGACACAATGTTTATCTTCCGTAGACGTGAGTAAAGAACAAATAAATACCGCAGTTTTTCACAAAAAAAATCTTAGATTCACATATTTTCGAGTGCATTAATACATGACGAATAAATAAACACCAAAGAGTTACCAACACTGGACACGTAAAACTAGAGGAAACAATTTAAATAACTCAGTAGTTATAGACTAACGTTTCTGTACCTTCTAGGTTCTAATGTAAATTTGATGCTTGTCACACCTCTTTATGAGATTCTTAATATGTGCTTAAATTTCATGAGCAGTAAACGAGTGCTTCTAGTGCTAATGGACCCACTGTGCGAAGCATGAGTATCTCTAATCTCCTGCCGTAGGGGGGGGGGGGACAAGCGTGGGAGTTGGGCGGCGTTTTTTGATCGTGTGCAGCGGTGTTTTTTTTTCTCTTCCTCCTCTTAGTAACTCCTACTAAACTGCTCGTTGCTAACGACATCGCGGTATCCAAGGACTACCGTTTCATTGCGTAAAGCACAAGTGCTTTTATCGAGAGTGCATAGGCCGTGGTACGAGCATTGTTTGGGAATTCTTGGTGTGTTTGGAGGACATAATGTGTGTGCTCTGCGATTGATGATATGTGTGCGGTGTATGACGTGCGTAATTGTGGAATTACGTAGGCGATCTAATCATCGGCTAATTAAGGGTAAACAAGGAAGTCACTACAATGCAAGCAGATTGGGTACACGCTCACCCAAAAATTTGAGTTAGTGAGAGTTGTGTGAACAAGACATTTTAGAATAAAATGTCTGTTCACGACATAAAATTCATTCGTTTCTGCTTTTCTCAGAACTTTTTTAGTCAAATAATGTAATCACCGTCATACCGTCGTTACGCGTATAACACTTTCCGTTCGTTGTGATGCAGGTACACCAGTGTTCGCCAGGTACACGAAGTATGACAGCATCCGAACGTGCCAAACACTAGTGCATGATGAGTTGCCTAATAATTAGGGACAAATGTCACTTGTGGGACCTCGTTATAATAAAAAATAATACATAATACTAATATTAATAATGATACTAATAATAACCACAATAATATAAAAGAGATCATATTATGCAATTTATGAAAACATGTTCAATGGCAAAACGTGATCGCCGGGATCCCGCTACTGACCCAGAAGATTGTAACATTTATTCTCAGAGGCCACAATGGTGGTGCTGCTCGGGAGGGTCCAGGCGGAGGCCGAAAGGCGGCGGCGGCGGGTGGGTGAGCTTCGCACGCAGGAGCGGGTCAAGGCAGTCACGGTGCGGCGCCGCAGAGGAAGAAGGCGGGCGCGGGGGCGGAGGCGGGGGCGGTCGCTTTCCACTTGCGCTTCACCACGCGAGACCTCGGAATTGCGCAAAGGCGAAAGAATCTAATCTCAATTAATACTGAGATAACGTCCTCCGACATTGACACCTCTTCCGACATCAACACGTCCTCCGACATCGACACGTCCCCCGACATCGTCACCTCTTCGGACATCGACTCGTCCTCCGACATTGACACTTCCTCCGACATCGACACCTCTTCCGACATCGATGTACATTTCAAATAAATTTAACAATGCAAATCATTTTCACATAATCGTCTTTATGTGCTCTCTTTACATTGTTATAAGAGTTTTTAAACGCCACAAAAAACAAGGCGAGGGTGCTGACAGACAGATGGTATGGGAGGGTGGGTGGATGGATAATTGGTAGTGTAGTGGGTGGTGGGTTGATGGGTAGGTGGTCGGGTGGGTAGGTGGGTGTCTGGGTGGGTGGGTCGATGGATAGGTGGTCGGGTGGGTAGGTGGGTGGGTGGTGGATTGATGGGTAGGTGGGTGGGTGTTGGGTTGATGGGTAGGTGGTCGGGTGAGTGGGTGGTGAGTTGATGGGTAAGTGGTCGGGTGGGTAGGTGGGTGGGTGGTGGATTGATGGGTAGGCGGTCGGGTGGATAGATGGGTGGGTGGTGGGTTGATGGGTAGGCGGTCGGGTACGGGGGCGGGGAGGGTGGTGTCCGCAGCCGGGTGGACGAGCGTGCGAAGGCAATTCTGCGCGGCTCAGCTGCACCGCTGCGGTTTTTGCGGCCGCCGCTGACAGACGCGCGTGGGTGGCCGGTGCTCAGTGTCGGCGCAGGTGACGGGGCGTTGACCTTGGCCTTTTCACCTTTTTGCTCCGAACGCGCCAACTTCCCTGGCTGCTTATCGCCAGTGGATGTGAGCGACCTGTAGTGTTGAGCCAGCCGCTTACCTTGCACGGAATAGCGAGGATGAAATCCCGGTTATTGTATGTATTAGGCATTTCAAGGCCGGATTAGTCTATTTTTTTGCGTGCTAGCGATGTTTCCAGGCCTGAATCCTGTTTTGATGTATTATACACGCATGGGGATAAGGGAGACACATGACTATCATGAGATATTCCCATCACTGTACCTAGCATGTCTGGTGTAGTCATCCTCTATCTGAGCTCTTACATTCAAACTACTCCATAATATTAATAAGATTTAAAAACGAACCTACTTATTATTTATTTTTAAAAATAATTAAAGCAATCATTTCTCCTCTACCCGAGAAAACACGATGTCCAAAAATAAAATTAAAAAAAAATCCCATAATTATATTTGTGCAACATTCCCTGATTATTGGTATCATCTCGTGCAATCTTTCGAGAACACAGGTTGCGTAATATCTCAGAAGACGATAATTTTAGCAACGACGCATTAAAAAAAATAATAAAAAAAAGACTCGCTAACCAGCTCTGTCAAATTGCAAAGCGAGCTGCTCATCTTGATCCCACCGAAAACTGCAGAAATGTGGCGGTGCGGAGCAGGAGCAAACTTGACCTAATCGCGCATACTTGATGGACGATGCTCGCTTGATGGACATGACGGCTATTACATTTCATTATGCATGCGCCGCGCAACTTGCAGCGCGGTCGGGCGCCGCGCGAGGACGGCGGGAGGCCTCGCCGCCGCCGCCCGGGGATGAGCCGCGCATAATGAGCGGTTGCTGGAGTCGAGTTGGGTGCAGGCTGCTCTCGGCGGGCGGACCGCGCCTGCGGAGACGGCTGCGCGAGCGGGTAGGAGAGGGCGGGTTTATATGGCGATCAGCGGTTACAGGCAACTACTTTTCGCGATTCGGGTACGTGAAGATGGAATGTACTAGTCTTCTCTTCCATTCCTTCTTCTTTCTTAGTACTTTAATACCCGGTCCTCTTTCTCCTTTTCCTTCCTCTTCTTTTATTCCTTACTCACGTTCCTCTTATCTCCTCCCCCCTCCTCCTCCTCCTCCTCCTTTCCTTTCTTCTTCTTCTTCTTCTTCTTCATTTCTTAGTAACTTAGTACCCCGACTTTTTATTCCTCTTCCTTCCTTCCTGTTCTTTTTCTTCTTCATCCTCCTTATTCACGGTCTTTTTTCTCTTTTCATCTCGTCCTCCTCCTCCTCTTCCTTCTTCTTCTTCCTTCTTCTTCTTCATGTACTTTGAATGTTTTACACACCTCCCCTCCTACCTCTTTTCTCCTTGTTCATCTTTATCGTTTTCTCTTCCCTTTTCCATTTTCTTTTCGTTCCTTTACCATTTTCTTCAAACCTCTTTAACTTTATCTAAATATGGAATCATATCCACAGTCGTAATATGTATCTTGTGCGTTCATGCTGACAGAAATTATTGATGTAAGTAACTCAAATCATGTTCAGTTATGTAAATCATATCCATATTTCTTTGTTTCCTTATTGGCCACCTAAAATATACATTTTTGTGAAAACGTCTGAAAAAGATTTAATATTCCGGGATCTAATACGGAGCATTCAATTTAGTGTTTTAGTAGATATCACATATTGTTCGTTTCTAATGGTACTCGCACACTGTGACTGTATGTATACACTTTTCTTCAAAAACGGTGATGTAAAACTTTTCCAAATGCTGTCCTTCGGCCCCCTCAAAGAAAATAAGTCTTTTTAGATCATTCAATTCACAAAAGGGTTACAAATTAGTAAATCGTATTTGCGTCATATTTTACACTTATCACAAGACTGTGATGTCATTGTTAAAATTCACCCAAACATGTCAGTATGAATCATCCGCAAGTGCTTATCAGTTTTTAGATGGTAATAAACATGCGTGACAATACAATGCGTGTTCCACCACTTAATTTGCTTGTTCCCCTTATCAGTGTCATTTACGTGCTATGAATTATCTCAATAGTATTGCTACAGACATACACAGTGCGCGCGAAAAGGTGATGGTTTAATTTTCTCTGTGACGGACGGCAATGTTCGTAACGTCATCTTTTTCTATTTTTCCCTTAATCGCTTATTCGACTCCGTGAAAATGAAAGAAGAATGAAATTTTGAAAATAGGACGCCTCTAGAAATCTTATGCGTACCTTCAGAATTTTCGCAACATGGCAATTTCGTTTTGTTGAATTTTGAAATATAGAAAATCTCACCTGGTTATTTCAAAGAAATTAATAAACTTTTTAGATGTTTTAAATTTAAAAGGTTTCACAACTGATTATAAAAAATTCTACAGATAGTTACTTGATTCATAAGAACCGGTTTCTTAACATCAAAACTTCGACAGATAAACCAAAAAACACTTAATTCTCACTTTTCTAGAAATAAAGTTCATAAATTTCTAGCAAGTGCTAATACTTTTAATTGGATAGTCATCTTAAAGAATTGTGCGGAAACCAGCAACTTTGTGTAGGACGAACTATCGTACGGTTTAAATGGCATGTTGACCTCTAAATTATTTCATATTAATAATTATAATTAATGCTTATCATAGGGAAAATCTTAAACTCACTGAAATTTAATGTAAGTACAAGAGATCAGAAATTGATAATGTATCGTTATCGTAATTCTATCTCATGAATACCTTTAAACTTCTAAAAAATATTTTAAAAAGTATACAAATGTTAATAAATTCATCATATACAGTTCTATATTCCTCAGGAAAAGAAACTGTCCTCTTGTATTAAACTAACCTTGAACGGTCCTCCCTTAGTGTTTAATATTACTTCTAAACTACTTTACTTAAACACTTCACCTCAAAAATTTATGACAGAACAATTTGCATGTATTAGTCTGTGTAATGAGTGTGTAATACGTATATTGGGTACAGTATTTTGTTTTTTCATAATTTTACAATATTTCATGTCGTAGCGATTTATAGACCATATTTCAAAAGACCTATCAAGATGACACTTCGCTTATGTTTTTATTGTGCCCAATTTTTTGTCATCAGTGTTTTAACACACTCAAAACTTTTATTGCAACAACCTCTTATTTATTAAACAATTTTGTAGTCATATTTTGCAGATCGTTCGAAATCTCACCTACCTACGCCCTAATTCGCCCATAAATATAAGATTCATAGATAAAGCTACAAAAGTCTTGTAAATATTGAAATTTTATTTCCTTCTATAAGCTACACAATGTGAAAAGAAAATCTCTTATGTTTATTTGGAAATAAATTATTCTTACGACTTGACAATGACACGTACTCTAAGAGTTGAGGATTTATTATAAACTGCATTGCACATACGTATTAACTCAATTACTATGCATCGAAGTTTTATAAAAAGAAGCGATTCAATTCGAATTATTGACGTATTGCAATAATGCACACGTCAATAATTAAAAAAAAAATTGAAACAAAGCCCAAAACTATGGAATCAATACTGAACTTCAATAGAGACATATTCCTGCTTTATGACAATTTATTTGACATTAATATTATTTTTAATATTAACATTCTAATAATTGTCATTACGATGTATGGAATTAATAAACCATAATTCAAAAACCTGAGGAAACAAGTAATAACATAAAAATAAAGCTGAAATATGTATATAATGGGACGGAAATAGTTCTCCAAGATTGGAAATAAAAACTCAGTTGCGTTTCTGTAAAAAAAAACAGTTTGATATAATTTTGTTTCACTATTTACAATATTTACAATGGTTAAATGAAAAAAGAAGATTACCTGTAAAAAAAACAGAAAACAACATTTAAAGTTTTTACTTCAGGTAATGTTTTAACTTTTAATCACGTTTTTAAACACGTGTGATCTCAACGCGATCTTCTTATCTTCTGCCTTGCTAGTCAGTCATCAGGCGGCTCTCGGGACGGTGTCAGCTGTCGATAGCGCGGCACATTTGAATCGAAGAAAACGGTGACACCGATGCGAGTGTCGATGTTTTCTTTACATCTCCCCTCTTTAGATGTGAACAATTCCCATGCAATTGTTCAATTTTTATAATCCTCTACAAGTGGAGTTAGTTTCGTTATGTGATAGAGATTGGATTCTTTTTTCTTGTGTCCGGTGTCAACTTCATAGATTGAGTTAGAGATTTTTCTTGTTATCGAATATGGTCCAATTCGCAATTCATCTAATTTCTTTCTATTCAGACTATTTCCATTTTCTACATATACGAGGTCTCCCTCATTTAATTCAATTTGTTTTCTGTGTAGGTCAAATCGTTTCTTGTTTTCATTATGAGATTTTTTTGTATTCTCAAGTGCTATTTTTCTGTCTCTTTCTAAATTTTCGGTTGTGGTTTTTTCCTTTAATTCATGTGGTAGGATGTTTATGTTTCTACCTTCTAACAAATATTTTGGTGCAAATTTTGTCACTGTATGCTCTGTTTCGTTGTATTTTTCCACAGCTTTTTTCGCAATAGTTGTCCATGCAATCTTTTTGTCATTTTCGTTTATAGTGCATCGTATTTTATTCACTAAGGTCTGGTTTAATCTTTCATTGAGACCATTTGAGAAAGGTGAATCTACAGCAGTGAAGATCATTCTTATTTTTTTCTTTTCCAAGAATTGTTTGAATTTTTTGGAATTTATTCCTGGATATTGATCCGTTAGTACCATTTGGACATCATGGTTTTCTGTCATATTCTCCATTAGTTTTATGAAATCATCAGAGTTTTGGTTTTTTGATGTTAAAACATAAGCGTACCGTGTGAAATGGTCGACCAATAAGTGTAGGTATTTTTTTGTTGATCGGGATCCTCCGAATCCTCCTATGGTGTCTATAGACATGATCTCAAATGGGTACGTTGCTGGTCCTAAGTGTGACATTAATCCAAATTTCGATTTTTTTCGTGATTTATTCTTTATGCAGATGTCACAAGTTTCACAAATCTTCTTAATGTTTATAATCAAATTTTTCGCTGTATAGAATGGTGTTATTTTATTTATCATCTGGGTTCTTCCCAAGTGACAATAAGTATTGTGTACGTTTCTTATTAATGCTTCACTGAATTCTTCTGATAATAAAATTTTGTCTCTTCTTTTTGATTTTTTATAATAAATTTCATTTTTTAATATCAGCTTATTCTTATTATTTTGAACTTCTGTGTGTTTTCTTTGATCATTCTTTATTTCCTCGAGGTTTACTAGGTTTACTATTTTTAATATGTCATCTGAATTTTCATCAGGTTCTAAAACTGGATTCCGGCTCAAACAGTCTGCCTCTTGATTTAATTTTCCAGGATTGTATTTGACTTTGAAATTGTATTGAGACAAATAATATGTCAAATCACCAAGTTCTTCATCTGTTCTCGCTTTTATATTAAGATTTTCTAAGGGTTTATGATCAGAATATACTAAAAACTCTCTTCCAAGAAGCCAATGTTGCCAATATTTCACGGCTTCTTTTATTGCCAAGCACTCAAGGTAAATTGCTTTTTTATTTTTCTGAGCTTCACTCAATTTTTTTGAAAAATATGCCACTGGCTTACTATCTCCATTGTTGTCTTTTTGTTTTAATACTGCTCCGATTCCCTTGATACTTGCATCAGTGTAAATATGGATTGGTAACTCTGGATCAAATATTTTCAAAATTGGTTCTGAGCATAGTAATGCTTTTATTTTTTCAAATGATTCTTGACATTCCTTGGACCATATAAATTTCACATTTTTTCGCAAAAGATTATGTAGTGGATCTAAAATAATTGCAATGTGTGGGACAAATTTATGATGATAATTAATTTTCCCAAGAAATTGGCGTATATTTTTTTGGTTTTTTGGTGTTGGGAATTGTTTTATTGCAATTAGATAATCCTGTAGTGGTCTTATAGAATTGTCTTGTATTATATGGCCTAAGTATTTTGCTGAGTCTTTTGCGAAAGAACATTTTGAAAATTTTATTCTGAAGCCTTCTTTTTCTATTGCTTCTAACATCATCGATATGTGTGTTATGTGTTCATCAAAAGATCTTGAAAAGACCAGTATATCGTCTATGTAGTTTACTGCAAACTTTGTTAGACCATATTTTCTCAAAATATTGTTCAAAATCCTTTGAAAAATAGCCGGTGCCGTTTTTAAGCCAAAAGGGAGGCTGGTCCATTGAAAATGTCCTTCTTGCGTTACAAATGCGGTTTTTTGTCTATCTTCTATTTTCAATGGAATTGACCAGAAAGCTGAATTAATATCTAAGGTTGTAAAGTATTTGCAGTTGACTGTTTTTACCATAAGATCCTCAATCAGTGGAAAGGGTTGTGATTGAGGTACAATGATTTTATTTAATTCTCTAAAGTCAATGCATAACCTTGATTTTTTATTATCTTCTTTTTTATATGCTAGAGTTACTGGTGCGGCAAACGGACTATATGATTCTTCTATTAAGTTTTTTTTTAGTAGCTTTTCGATTTGGCTCTCAATTTCTCTTTTGTCTTCAATCGTACATCTGTACGGACGTTTATAGCAATACTTGTCCACTATCAAATCAATATGTGCTTCATAATTTTTTACAGTGCCGATATCATACTTATCTTTTGCAAATACTGATTTATATTTTTCAATCAATTTGTCAATCTCAAATTGTTTATCTATATCTAGATGATTTACAATAATTTCGAATTCATCAGTGTTTACATGCTCGTTGAAATTGACTTTATATTCTTTTTCTGCATCATCTAAATACTTAGAATTGGTATTATTTGTTTTTCTTTCCTGTCCGTTATTTTGAAATTTTTCTCTCAAGTCACCTGGCACATCAGGAATGTTTTCATTTTTATTTTTTTCTTCTTTCTCTTTTGGATTATAATATTGAGTTATTTTTAAATCCTCATTTTGGATCAGTTTAAATTCTTTTATACAATCCAGACCTATTAAAAATTCGTAATTGAAATTTTCGTTGTCTATAATAAAGACGTTCATTTCTTTCTCTATATTGTAGATTTTTATTTTCAGTGTTATCATACCTTTTGTTTTTTTCGCACCATTAATGGTTTTCAAGTTTACTGTTTGGAAATCATTCATGTTTTTCTGTTTTAACTTTAATAATTTTGCGTTTATTAATGACACATTCGAGCCTGAATCATAAATGCCCGAAATGTTGAGAGTGTCATTCAACAGTAACTCGATTTTTATTAATGGTGGAATTTCTAGTTTTTTGGATTGTTTTGATTCAAATCCACTTCCAGTTCCGAGTTGTTTATAGATTTTATTGGTTCAGTCTTATTGTCATTTTTTCCTTTAAACCAACAATTAGATTCAGGATGGAAACGTTTACCTTTTTTTGCATTCTCACAGATTCGACATGGTTTTTTTTCTTCAAGTTTTTTTAACTTATTGTCGGGGTAAACTTTTCCTTTGTAATCAGTTGTATTTTTTTTTACCAGGTGTTCCAGCTTACTTATTTCATTATAGAGATCTTGAGTTTCTTGTAAAATTTCTCTGTCGATATTGTTTAACACATAATCTGGTAAACCAATAGCTATAAGATCGATTAGAGTTTCTGTATCCATAGATTTTCTTATTTGTAACAGCAGTTTTTCTTTTTTTAAAGCATAATCGAGCAAAGACCCAGATTGATACTTAAATGAAAAAGCATACTTTATCGGAGACCAGCCTTTATTTCCAAAAGTTTCAATAAAGTTCTTTTTCCAATCGCTCCATTCTGATTCTATTGTATATTTCAAAATCATACATGTATACCAGTCTGCGCTTGCATTTTCTAGGAGAAATTTTAAAGCTTCAATTTTTTCCTGATCTTCTACCACCATAAAGCGTTCACATTCTTTCTCAAACTCATTTATCCATTGACATGCATTTGAGTTTTTGGCATTAAATTTATCAATCATAAAATCATTAGCAATTTTCCCAAAGTTTTTTACTTCAGATTTTTGCTTTTTATCATCTAAAATTTTTTTCAATAACTTTTCAATTGTTTCATTTGAAATACCCTGTGCAGGTTTTTCCACTTCTTTCTCTGTAATCTCTTCTAAATAATAATTTTCAAATTGCAAATTTTCCTCGTCGTCCAAATATACTTGTTTTAAATTCTCTGTCAAAGTGATCCAGACTTTTCGAAATTGATGTCTTTTCTTGAGTGTATTTTTTATGTTACCAAACATTTGTGTTTCAGTCAGATCTTTGTGCAAAAGTGTGTTTTGCATTTCATCTGGTAAGGCAAAAGTTCTGCCATCCGGTGTGCCAATTGAGGTTAGGCATAATACCGTTGATTTTCCATCTCCTGCTCCTTTCATCATAAAGTCGAATCGTAGTTTATCCATCTTCATTTGAAGTTTCCAAAACAAAAATGTTGTTTTATAATGGGACGGAAATAGTTCTCCAAGATTGGAAATAAAAACTCAGTTGCGTTTCTGTAAAAAAAACAGTTTGATATAATTTTGTTTCACTATTTACAATATTTACAATGGTTAAATGAAAAAAGAAGATTACCTGTAAAAAAAACAGAAAACAACATTTAAAGTTTTTACTTCAGGTAATGTTTTAACTTTTAATCACGTTTTTAAACACGTGTGATCTCAACGCGATCTTCTTATCTTCTGCCTTGCTAGTCAGTCATCAGGCGGCTCTCGGGACGGTGTCAGCTGTCGATAGCGCGGCACATTTGAATCGAAGAAAACGGTGACACCGATGCGAGTGTCGATGTTTTCTTTACATGTAGGAAAACCATTAAAAGATAAAAATAAAACAAACTGAATCATTCATTTTATTTTTCTCGCAAAATATAATTTACAATTTAAGATATTTTTTAAATGTCTCCCGTCCATGTCTCCAGAAACTTTATTTATTACGATATATATATATATATATATATATATATATATATATATATATATATATATATATATATATATATATAGAGAGAGAGAGAGAGAGAGAGAGAATCTCAATATGTTAATCACAGTAAAATAAGAGAATATCTGTTTTTATTAAAATAATTTGGGAAAGATACTATATTAGTACATTTAACATAATTAATGCGTTGTAGTTCAATTCCTTATATTCATTAAAATTATACAAGTTTGCATATAAAAATAAGACGAGATATTGTGTTGTGTAGGGAAGAAGAGTCCAGGGATACGCAGAATGTGTTCAATTAAAAATTCAATTATTACCAATAATAAAAAAATACTCGAAGAACCGAGTATTTTATTTCATAATGTGAATATATATATATTCATATGGAGATAGTATAAATCTAGATTGATTAGATGATACATCAACTAAACTCAAGTAACTTACACTTTTTAGAGAGTTTTTCTATATAAAGAACTTTCGCCATTTCACGTAGTGTAGAACATTAGTCGAATTTATAAGAAATTTTGAGAAAACACAGACAAATATCTCGACGATACAATAATAAAAAATAACTCCACATCGGTTAGCAACCCTTTGAAAGTAATTTATTAATGTCATATAAAAAATGAAGTTGACAGATGTATTATTTTGTCCCAAATAGCCGACAGGTTTCCCTCATTATTCGTTCCAGCTAATTTTCTGATTTTTCAGGCCTCCGGGAGGTAAATCTGAGTCCTTATAACTTCTCACATATGAATTTCCGAAAAAACGGGCCACTATTATTGATACTCTGCTATTAGGGTAAAATCCGCTCACAGAATAGCACTCTTCGTTCGAGTCCAAATACGACGTCAAGACCCAGTACTTGCACCTATACGTCTAGACTGGGGCAATCAGTATCTTAAAGAAATCAATACAATTATACAATTAGAATCCTAAAATTAATATTCTTCTCACTAACATTATCAAGATCTCACTGAACAGCTCTTTCACTGTTTTCAGACCTTATAAAAAGAGGATGGGGCATGATAAATTAGATGACGGTTTTTTTACATTTGTGGATAGCTTCCTGTTGCCTAAAAATTATAATAAAATACATTTAGGAGATAACAGGGAATAAAATACTGCTGACAGCAAACCATTGGTATTGTACGTTAAAGATCGCGGAAATTAAAATCTTTAAAAATAATTTTATCAAATGGAAATATATCATGGTTAATTATGATTTTTTGTGGTTTTCACATAACTACTAGAGAAATGCCTAGTAAACAGTATACAAAATGCAATTAAAAATTTTTTAAAAAAAATTATACAGTGTTTACGTGTTAACAAGTATTACAAGCTGTGAACAGAAGTACACGTCATGAATGATATCAATGAGCAGATTAGGGATTATAGTCAAACATAACATTTGGGGTGCATTCAAAAGGTATTGATTAATTCAATTAATCTCAATTAAGTAGCAATTATGCATTGCACATTTGCGTTACGTATTTTTCTACAATTGCACGTTCCCTCCCATCAAATTTAGGCGGTTGTGGCGGCGATGGTGTAACGGTGGCGTATTAGACTAGTATACCCAAGTTGGCGGATTCAAACCCGATCGAAGCCGTGGATTTTGAAGGGCGAGAAAATCCTTCGTACGCCTTCCTTCGGAGGGGAAGTAAAGCCGGCTGTCCCATGTTAGTAGATTTACTTGCATGTAAAAGATTCTCAAGCCTAAATGACGCCTCTGAGCTAAATTCAAATCGCCTGTTTCTCGCCCAAGAAATACCTCCTTTCTCGACTAGTTGGTGAAAGGAGCGTAGCGAAATTTGCGTGGTCAGACGGAAGAGCGCCACGTAAAATAAGGCAGTAATTCAATTCAATCAAATGTAACGCGTTAATTCCTTGCTGTGACCCGCGCGTCGTGTCTCGCCAAGGAAGAAAGGCTCGCCAGCGCGCGTTGGCTCCCGCGCAGGACTCCCGTGCAACGCGGAGGCAGCAGCCCGAGCGGCGGTTGGCGATCGACGGCGATGCTTTACGGGCCGCGACGCCAGTAGCCGGCGTAATCGCCCAAAGAGACGCCCACGAGGTCGGCAGGTTCGCCTCGCCGCGGGCCGCCCGCCCGCCCGCCCGCCCGCCGTCGCCCCCCCCCCCCGCTGCTCTATGCCGCGCCTGCCACCGCCGCCGGCTCTATCGCCGCTGCCTCTGCCACCGGTGCCGCCAACACAACTAATATTTCGTTGCCACCATTACATCCACCTCCACCAATGTCTCTCCCACTCTGAGGCCGGTAAAGTAGATGCAGCTTCCTTGGTATACCATCGCCTCTTAGTCTCTCGTCGTCGCCACCACTACACCCACCTCTACCAATGTGTCTGCCACTATCATAACTCCGCGGCCAGTAAAGTAGATGTTGCTTTCTTGGTATACCACCGCCTCTTAGTCTCTCGTCGTCGCCACCACTACACCCACCTCTACCAATGTGTCTGCGACTATCATAACTCCGCGGCCAGTAAAGTAGATGTTGCTTTCTTGGTATACCACCGCCTCTTAGTCTCTCGTCGTCGCCACCACTACACCCACCTCTACCAATGTGTCTGCGACTATCATAACTCTGCGGCCAGTAAAGTAGATGTTGCTTTCTTGGTATACCACCGCCTCTAGTCTCTCGTCGTCGCCACCACTACACCCACCTCTACCAATGTGTCTGCCACTATCATAACTCCGCGGCCAGTAAAGTAGATGTTGCTTTCTTGGTATACCATCGCCTCTTAGTCTCTCGTCGTCGCCACCACTACACCCACCTCTACCAATGTGTCTGCCACTATCATAACTCCGCGGCCAGTAAAGTAGATGTTGCTTTCTTGGTATACCACCGCCTCTAGTCTCTCGTCGTCGCCACCACTACACCCACCTCTGCCAATGTGTCTGCCACTATCACCATCACTCCGCGGTCAATAAAGTAGATGTTGCTTTCTTGGTATACCACCGCCTCTAGTCTCTCGTCGTCGCCACCACTACACCCACCTCCACCAATGTGTCTGCCACTATCACCATCACTCCGCGGTCAATAAAGTAGATGTTGCTTCCTTGGTATACCACCGCCTCTAGTCTCTCGTCGTCGCCACCACTACACCCACCTCTACCAATGTCTCTGCCACTATCATAACTCCGCGGCCAGTAAAGTAGATGTTGCTTTCTTGGTATACCACCGCCTCTAGTCTCTCGTCGTCGCCACCACTACACCCACCTCTACCAATGTCTCTGTCACTATCACCATCACTCCCCGGTCGATCCATAGTTGTGGTAGTACCGTAAATGTTGCTACCTTGGTCATCAACTCTAGTCTTCCGTCGTCACCACCATTACATCCACCTCCACCGATGACTTTGCCGCAGCCATCACTATCGTCACCATCAGACCCTCCGTCTCCAGCACCGCAGATGGTGCTACCTTCGTACACCATTCCCACAGTGCCACCGCCTCAAGTACGCTGTTGTCGGTGTCGTTGCCGTCCATCGCCGTCGTTGCAGTCTCAGCTCAACCTGCCTCCATTGTGCTGCCTTAGTCTGTATTGTTCGCCTCTGATTCCACTGCCCCCTTCTATCATCCACAGCTCCGCTTTTATCCTGTCTAATTACGTACGTATATTAGGTTCAGTATATGTATCTAATGGAACCGTTATAAATGGTTCAGAAAGTGTAGATGCCAGTAGAATCAACTATAAAAATCTGTCACAATTTCACAGGTATCGTAAAGAAAAAAAAAAGTTAAAATGAACATTCTTTGAAAAACAAAAATAGAAGTAACTTATACTGTAACGATATAAATTATTCTTGCCAACAAAGCAAACCTACTGAAACTGACGAGATACCGACACTCTGTATAGAGAAACACACATTGTTTCTTCAAATGACGATGGAAGCCTTCCCAATCTCATTGTCCCTGCAACCGACAGTGCTGCCACCATCACCGTCATCGGTTTCTGCCTTTGGCCTAATTACCACCACTGCCATCACCACCACCGCCACCACTAAATCCGCGCCGCTGTCAAATAAATACAACAGAGATTGCGCCGCTGGCAAAGGGCGCGGCCCCGGCTGTAGTGTGCCGACTGCATTTGGCTTCCAATCGCGAAACCTGCAAGGCCGGCGCAGTCGGGATGCGAAAGCTACTGTAATGCAGTGGCATCTCCTGTAATCGTATTTCCACGGTTTGAAATCCTCTACCATTCGAACTCACGATCGTTTTCTCTTAATAAAATATCTGTAGGATACTGAAAAAGTACTTGGTCGTCATCATTTCGCGTGAAGATCTAACTTTGTCTTCAGACTGGTTTAACCATCAAAATTAATTCCTCTGCGCTTGTTTTTTTTACACACAAATGTCGGCTCGTGGGTCTTTCTTAAGAGAAGGAAAGAAAGCAATTGCAAATACTACATTAAATGGTACAACACATTAGTGGAACGTCCATTTAAATAAACATGTAATGTCAATTAAATTGGACAAAACATACCTATTTTGCTTATCTTGTGAGTGGTAATTTGCGCAAGAAACACTGGTTGCTTCACTTACTGCTGCATCAATGCGATAATATTTTTTTCAGTCAGTATTAATTTTAGTAACCAATCAAGATAATGCTGTGATATTTTATGCCTCTCAATTCTACAACCTGAACTTTTAATATGACTAAACCAGCACACGACCAAACACCTCTCAAACTTGAAAATATAACCTGTGAAAAACTAGCTTGAAAAATTTGTCTTTGTTCGCCTCCTTGCTTAAAAAATACCTAAGTAAATTAAACATATTACCACAGGGGTGGTTCAAGTTTTTTTTGTCATTTTTTCCTATGGCTTTTCCCAGCGGACAACTCTTTACGTCCCAATAGGACGTATACTTGCCCATACAATAGACACTAACACACTTGCCGGCTCCTCTGATCTGGGGCCAGCAGAACGCGAGACCCTCCGCGACAACACACACATGAAGGATCAGGAACCAACAACCATGCCCATGGTGGGACTCGAACCTGCGATCCTTCGGACAGAAGCGCTTAGTCGGTGCACGCTCTTAACCACCTCGGACATCCAGGGCAGCGGTTTAAGTTATTTTCAAAATATAAAAAAAAATGCAGCCAAGTAACGAAATGTATTCCGAAACAAAAAATAATTGATGTAACGAAAGACACCATCAAATGACCGCAGACAAATTTATTTAATACGATTATCAACAACACACACGTCATCCCTATCGACCGCTCCCTTTTTAAAGTCCAGTCCGCTCGCGTTGAAACGCGCCCGTTCCGTCAGCGAGCGGGAACCGTCACGTGAGCCGGAACACACGCGCGGCCGCCGCCCCGCAGGCAGGCGGCCGGCCGGCCGATGAGCTACATTTTGGATGGCGCTGGGCCGCCCGCCCGCCGTGGCGGCGCGAGGGAAAGCGTGGGAGAGAGACGGCGATGCGGGCGACAACGCGGCGCTCAATGTTGCATCGCGACGCACACTGGCTCGGAATAAACAGCAAGGCGCACAAAATACCGGCAACTAAAGACAGTGGTCCTACAACAGCGCAAGGTTTCTCTTTGGAAACGGTTACGTAATGTTATAATATTACGTCTTCTTTCCTACTTAAACTACAGATTGCAAACAAAGAAATCTCCTCGTCAATAATAAGGGGGGGGGGAGTTGAAACCTGATGTGTCAAAATTCAAGCATCAAAGACAAACTGGACCGAAGTAATCGTTAAAAGTTTTATAAACGAGACCGAAATTATTATTATTATTATTATTATTATTATTATTATTATTATTATTATTATTATTATTATTATTACTATTCACATAAAGTGATAAAATGAGGTAGAATTACAATTTCTAAAACAATTTAATCACTATTCTCTGTGAGCATGTTTTGGAAAATGAAATTGGAATGTATTTTTCCTAGATGTGTACACTATTGTTATGTGTATGATATCTTGCTGTCCAACTTAACTTAAAAATGTAATGCATCACTTATAATTACAGACACTGAAAATTCTTTGTTAAGAGAGACATGTAACAGAGGATTGCTAATCATTGCGTTTCTATATGTACGCGCACTAAACTTTGCATTTAAAAATAGTTGTAATTGGTCTTGAAAATGACGTAACAAACAAATAATGACAGATAAGCGTTACAAGTAAGTAATATGTTTTAGTTACGCGTTCGCATCAGTTTATTTGATTGGTCTCTATAGCAATAAAACAATTACATTTGTGATCATTACTTTGATGGGAGTTGTTGGACCTCCGAAGAAACTATTTTATATTTTATTACGAGTACACCAATGATTTTTCTGTCAAAATTCGAAATTTATTTACAAACGTATATTAAAGTATAAATATCTAACAGAAACGAAGCGGCTGTGGTTATATGATATTCAATAACTTCAAAAAAATTGGTATTAAAAGTAACTCATTTTAATAAATGTTACTTTACATACGACAACATTCACAAGAGTGCGTCATAGTTAGGCGCATTGACGTACATGAGTGCAAGTAACGACACTTTGTTTTCTTAATTCATCGAGAAGCTTTATCAGTTGTGAAAAGGAGTGGTTGAAATGTCAGAATAGTTTTTTGTTGCGCCCCCTTTTGGAGAAGTTTCGGAACACTGTGCTCCTCCCTCCCGGCTGTGTGCGGAACTCAACGTCCAGGTGGCAATTTTTTTCTCGTTAGTGACAACAGAGTGCACCATCATGTTTGCAATGTTCAAGCGAAAGTGGCAAACGAACGTGCATTAAAACGTAAAGGAAATTAACTTATCCCAGACATTCGTAACCACTCAATCTGTGTGTAGGTGTTAAATATTTCTTGACCGGAGTGGGGTAGTAATTGTCTATAGAACAAGTTTACTGACATTTTTGTAGTCGTAATTTCAAGCTTTAGAACAACAATAAGAGGACTACGGAAATGATGAAAGTGTTTTCCTAGTTTCTTTGTGCCCGAACACTTGCTGTCTTTTCACGTGTCACATCTTTCAACAACATAATCCTTCAGTAGTACGAATGTTTGAAATGTTACCAGACAACAGTTGGAATTATTTTTAAAACTTGCCATGAATGTAGATGATAATTATGGCTGCGTCTCGTGATATTTCATTTACATTTGTAATCATGTTATAGAAGAGTACCAATAAAACATTGTTCTTTTATTTCTCATTAGTGTATTCTACCTGTGGAATATTCAAAATGAAGTAAAGATATGACATTTCATCTCTTAAAGTATTCTTAAAGATGAGATACTGTAAAATACCTCTTTTAGATGCACTTACAGGCTATTTTTATTTAAATGCTCTTTTGTAACCACACTTTAAATAGTTTTCAGTTTCAATTTAAAAACCTATTTAATGATTTATATGAAAAAATATAAATTGTTTTAAGATTATTATTTACTTTTCTGCCTATGGTCTTCTCAAATTAGTCAGACTGTATTTGGCCCTTATTTTAAATTATATGTTTTTGACACTAAGCCTGAAGATGGAAATAATTAAATTCCAAAATATTACGTATCTCATGTAATACAGTGATACAAACCAGTGATTTTATAATAATATTCCGTCTTTAAAATAAGTGTCAAATACACTCTGAATAATTTGAAAATATAAATTGTCTTCTATATATCATAAAACTGTACAAACTTATTTGAAAATTCAATTACTGACAAAAAGCTGTTGAAACACTTATGTATAGCTTATTCCAAATGATTTAGTCCAAGTTAGTAAATGTTCTAGATAAAAATGCAATCCAACTTCGTTCTCTACCTTTTTAGTTCTTCTTTCCTGAATTCCTTAGAGTTCTGGACAAATTAAATTCCTGGATGAAATTTGTAAGTCTTGATACAAGCACCATTCCTCAATTAGAACTCTGAAATGCGGAAACCCTTAACGTGAAACACAAAATAATTACTTTTTCAATTATTTATGTAAATATCTTTCAAAAATATAGTTTTACTAGTATAGTTTTAATGATTGTAAATAAACATGTAAAGTATTCCTTATCAATCCCAGAATGTTAATAAGTAAAAAACTGAGTAAAAAAATCATGGGTTTAAAGTGAAACTCGGATTGTAGTAAAGGTCGTTAGATGATCTAGCAAAAGGGACGACGCTGTTTTCCGTGAGTCACGCCTTCCAAGCTCAAAGGACATTTGTACGTAGGATAGACATAAAATATTTCGACTTATCGAAGCTTAAAATACCTAATTACTTGCGTAATAAATTGTGAAAAAGGAGGAAAACTTTCGAAGCATTAAGAATTTCCAGAAAGTGTTGTTCGAATGATTACATTTTGTTTGATTCTCACGTTTCGCTTGATCTCTTCGAGAACGAGCAGAAAGAATTCAGAGAGGAGTTCAACCCCTTGGCAGATTCTTTCACGCAACGAGGAATATTTAGCTGCGAGAATCATTTTCTTTTAATCAAAAGGCGAATAGTTAATACATAAAAGCGACGCTATCAGTAGGAGTAGAAGTAAAATTCGACCAGGTATATTCACACCTCAGCACACCACCGTTCTAGCCATGCCAAGATCTAAGTTCCCAACTGTTCTCCAACGTGTGATGATGTAGTGCAAGGAAGTATGCTTAACGGGGAGAAGACGAGGATGGAGAAGAAAATATCGCGCTCCCTCACTGGCCTGTGTATTGAAGTTCTTCCCCGGTATTTGACACGGCAGAGTGCCATTGATGATGTAAACCTATCTAAACTACCGTTCAGAGCGGCCGGTTGCTAGTATTTTCCACTGAGCGGCTGAATTCAAACTAGCTACCTTCCCGTCGAAAATCGGCTGACGGTGTTCTAACCCTAGGACCTCCGTGTCAAACGCTGCAATGGGAACACTGCAGTGGCATAAGATATTTCAGACAGTCGCACACTCAAAAATTGGGATTAACAATTGGTGCAGCAATTTGGCTCTAGTAGATTGTGAATCGTGCGTCTATACCCACACTTTCTTACCAGGGGAATTGCTCCCAGGAGTGTGCACCTAGACCTTAGGCCCTATCCACATGCCCTTTCGGTGCACGGACACCTTCAAGCTGGTATCCGGATCCCGCCGGAATGCAGCTACCCTTCACGAGAACCTCCCGTGAAGATTATACCCGTGTGGGGCCACTCTACCAGGTCAGATCTACTAGCTTTCCATGGTAGCACTATAGGCTAATTAGCGGCATTCACAATACGCCGGGACGAATTCCTTCTGTTGACGGGACGAATATTGAACACTGCCACGACGAAGGCAAATCCATCTGCCACGACGAGGCCAAATACCCAAGTCCATCTTCGGGACGCCCAGATCGAAGTCAATGTGGCTCGGAGACACAAACCCGTATCCTCACTGCTTCCATCATGAAGCTAACGACGTGAGTACCGACGGAACCTAGGCCACTTGCCAAGGGACAGGTGGGGGGGGAGTCGAAATTTTATATTCGGGTTATTTTTATATTTCGGAATTCTATATATTTGGGAGAGCAAGTTCCTCCCCCAATCCTACCAAAGGTCGGAACTACCTTCTCACCTTGAAGCTAACGACGTGAGTACCGCCTAGTAACTGGGGACCAAGTGGACGTTAAGGTGGCTCCACACATGCAGCATTCGGCGAATCCCGAGCAACCTTTCGCCGACTCTCGAGTAGGCGCCGAACCGTCGGTATTCGCCCTACCCAACGCGTGTCCGTCTTTAGAACGCATCAAAGTGAACGAACATTCGCCGACCACATCTGTTCTTCGGGATTGGGCGAGCAGTAGCTCGCTGCTTGGCGAATGCCGAACTTGTGGAGCCACCTTTACTTCCTCCACTAAGAGCCTCAGATCTTGCGACCGTCTAGCCCCCCCCCCCCCCCCCACACACACACACACACACACCTACGGTGCAAAATTGCTCTAGACGTAAAGCGTGTATTCGAGTAAGAAGAGACGAATTCCTTCTCGGGTTCTCTTTCTCACAATTCCGCACAGCCAACGCAGCTCGCCTGCTCGAGCTGCGCGAATCGTTTCCTCCGGCAAAAGGCGAATTTGCGAAAGCGGCGCCGTCTCCTGGAGGGCTTCTCTCGTCGCCGAGTGGCGTCGCGGGCGGAAGCAGGTCAGGTCGGCGCGTCGCAGCCTTTTCACAAAGTGGAGCGCGGGGGCGGGGCGGGGCGGGGGGGCTTGGGGTCAGAGGGCGGCGGGGGGCCGGTGGCGCGGAGAACGCAATCAAATTAGGGCAGCGGTGGCGCTAGGGCTGCGCTGCGGGCGGTCTGAGAAGTGCGTAAGACGCGCGGACGTTGAATGGGGGGGTGAAGGGCGCAGAGGGTTTTGGGATCGAAAGTTATGTGGGACAGCTTACGTCCTGAGGAATATGGCAATATGGAACAAGGTACGCGCTGAACTTGTTGGCTTGCGTTGATGCAGTTTTGTATTCGGGATACCCAGTAGAATATTTACATTGCATTCTATATCTAAGTGTGATAAATAGGTATGAAAGTGTGATCCACAATTTACGTGAGTTTTTTTTTCCAAATTTCATATCCCTATCCCCCAGAGCTTCAGAAAGCTTTTTAGTTTAACACTTCTTGTCATGTTAATTGTGCTGCTATAGAGATAACGTTTCCTTACAAATTGCTTCCGTAACGTCTGCGTTCCAAAAGTACGCACTCAGTTTTGGTTGCCCACATTTTCATAGCATACAAAACCTTTTATTTGGAGTAATTTTTAATCTTTGTGATTTTCACATCATTGATTGCTCTATTTGGGGTAAGAAGAGGTGCGATATCAACTGGTGCAGAAATGTTGGGTTAACAACGCGGGCGATCGCAGGTCGGATGCTGAGAAACGAGACCACCAGGGTGCATGTAAATCTGGCTTCGAAATCTGGGGGGGGGGGTGTACATATTCTTTATCAGTTACCCTCCACTCTCTTCGACGCATTTCCTTACGACAAAAAACTTGCATTAAAATAAAATTTAATAGGAATTAGGGCACTAGAATTATAGATAATAAACCATACATTTATAGTCTCTCTCACATTTAACGAATAGTCTCTTCAACACTGCCCCGTGAGTTCAGTTATGAATAGTTTACACAGTACATGGTGAGAGTGGAGAGGATGGGGATGGCGTAGATGGGTGGAGCCGGACGGAGCTAGGCGGGGCTGGCCGGAACGGTTTGGGCAGATAGGGTTGAGAGGAGCGGGGGCGCCAGGAGGCCACCGGGTCAGGCGGGCGGGGAGGCAGAGGGGTGCCTGCAGAGACGGTGAGTGCGCACGCGAGACGCGGGGTGCCCGCCCTAGATGGCTTCGTGGAGCGGCGCGGCCACTAGTAACCTACATTGGCCTTCTCATCTCCGGCCATTTTCTTGCAAAACGCCAAGGGGTTGCGAGATGGCAGGAGCATAGGAACGACTTCTTATTAAAATTTCTCTAGAGTTCGTGATGTTGAGAACAGAAGTTAGTATTCGACGTAAACGGTATGATATGAGATTGCGAGTCGAACAATGTGCTCGTAGAAGTATTAAGATTACGACTGCACTACGTATATATTGCCGCGAAGGAAGCCTCTTACGGAGGAATGAATGTAAGTTATTTTTCATGTAATGCACCGCAATATTTCAAATTCTCATGAGATATTAAGATCTCAAATCAAAACTATTAAACATTTCTAAACTATAATAACTAATAAAACACTGAAAACGGACGAGTGAATAACATCACACGACATTTGAATGCAAATACCTGACTTTAAATTTCTGTGTATAAAAATTTCTGTTTATGCTCTCTTGTTTCGAAAGTCATAAAAGAAAACTTAGAACAAAGCCTGTTACTGTCTACGTTTTCATCAGTCATGGCACTTCTCTCCGGAACTTCAAACCTCCTCTTTTGTACCTTTTTTAAGCGCCACAGGCCTTTAACGCGCTAATTACCAAACGTTCGACAGCATTTCATCTCCCCGAAAGGTAATAACTCACAGGCTCACCTCGCCTATCCCGTTAAATTCCCGTTGACCGTCCGTCAGGTTAACACTCGCCTCACAGGACGTTCGAATCAGATGCGAACAAGAGAACTCGTATAGACAATCGTCAGTATGTCTGACAGACGGAGCGGCCATTAATCACAGATTACTTTACCTCCCCCCCCCTCCTCCTCCAACGCATTATTCACGATCCCCCGGGGCTCCGCGGTGTAATTTCGTATACCGTTTCGCCCCTTCGTAACCCGAGGCGGAAAGCGATCTGGCGGGCGTGGCCCAGCGGGGAACCCCCGCACGCGCTGCGGCAGGGTTACCAACCTCGCCCTCGGTGTTATACTATATTTTTTCGACAAACAGATAAAGCATGTGGGTAAATGCTTTGAATAATTTTAATGGAATATAATACATAAGCCACCTGGTAGGCGCGAATCCAGACGATCATTTTGGAAGGGATCATTATAGAGTTTTGTAAATAATAAATAAATTTGTTATTCTACTGAATATTATTTCTTAGTGTATACGTGATACCTTACAATATTATTTTTTAAATAATTACATAATTCTAACGTAAATCAATATTTAAATCAATGTTGGCAAATAAAGGAAGCTAACGAACGAAAACTCTCGGCCTTTTTGGGGTGAGGGCACGGCCTCTGTGCCCTCCCCCACCTGGATTCGCCACTGCCCTCTAGGCGGTGATTTACAAAGTTGTTCATGTTAGGGGAAGTTGGACTAAGTGATTCTGTGGATTCTGGGGGTTCTAGTAAGGTGCTGGTGATGAAAGTGTAATTTTCCGAAGTGGTAACTTTTTGGGTACCTTCTTTTTAAGTATTTTCTTAAAAAAAAGTATTCATGAAACAAATAATAACGGAAAAGTTAAACTGAAGTTTTAGAAAAGAATATACTTTTTTTGTAAAATAATACACAGAGAAATGGAATATTGTCGTTGAGGACGAATTGTTTGGTTTTGTGGATCTTATATTTTCAGAACACTCAAGAAGTTCACAGCAGAAAAATTAAGTTATTTTCCTTATTCACACGGTCCAAAAATTCTGATCTCTTCGCTTCAGAATAAGTGGCAAATGCATCTTTCTCGATTATCACGTAGGTTTCAGAGTGTGGTTGGCAGCATCGGCGTCTGCTGTCGCAGTAGTGTCACGTCGCCCCTGGCCTCAATCCCCGCCGTCGCCCCTGGTACCGCACCACGCTTACTCCAGCAGCAGCAGCAGCAGCAGCAGCAGCAGCAGCAGCAGCAGCAGGAGCACCGCCCCCCCCCCACTTCCCACTGCCTCACCCCACATCACACAGCTCACTCTCTTCCCCCGGCCCCTCTCTCCCGTCTACTCAATTACCATCCTCTCCGCCTCGCTCCATCCCACCCTCTATAACCGTCCGCACCGCCCCTTTTTGCTCCCACGCCGCCCCCACTCCACACCACACAAACGCCAGCACCATCTCCTCCACCCCGCCCCACTCTATGCCACTCAAACCTCTACAGCCCACCTCCCGCCTAAACAATTCCCATCCGCTCCGCCTCGCCCCATCCCATCCTCCCCATACACACCCACCTTTTCTCGCCCCCATCCTCCAAACCCCGTCCATGCCCTCTTAATCTCCGCCCTGCCCCCGCCTACCCCATCCACCCTGCCACGCTCCATCCCATCCTCCCCATACCCACCCGTCCCAACCCGCCATTTCTCGCCCCCCCCATCCCCCAACCCCCGTCCATGACCTCTTCATCTCCGCCCCGCTCCCGCCTACCCCATCCACCCTGCCACGCTCCATCCCATCCTCCCCTCACCCACCCATCCCAACCCGCCATTTCTCGCCCCCCCCCCATCCCCCCAACCCCCGTCCATGCCCTCTTCATCTCGGCCCCGCCCCCGCCTACCCCATCTACCCTGCCACGCTCCATCCCATCCTCCCCATACCCACCCGTCCCAACCCTCCTTTTCTCGCCCCCCATCCCCCCAACCCCCGTCCATGCCCTCTTAATCTCCGCCCCGCCCCCGCCTACCCCATCCACCCTGCCACGCTCCATCCCATCCTCCCCATACCCACCCATCCCAACCCGCCATTTCTCGCCCCCCAACCCCCGTCCATGCCCTCTTAATCTCCGCCCCTCTCCCCCCTCTCCGCCCCGCTCCTCCCGGCCCGCGCTCCCCGCCGCCGGGCGAGTGACAGCTACACGGCGCTTCAATTACAAGCCGATTTGCGAGCGGCGCGCAGGCTGCCGTCCGCCGCGCCAGCGGGCACCGGGCTTTGGCCCAGGCCCCCTGACGGCGCGGCTGCCTGTGGCGGAGCCGCGAATTTGCCCTCGACCCCCTTCTCGGGAATTCGGTGCCGAACGCGATTGCGCGCTTGTCACTGCGGAGACATTTACATTCAAAATAGAAGCGAATTATTCCACGACACCTGGACGGAGCTGGACTTTAGTTTGTGTGAAGGAGGGACAAGTATTTTGTTAGAGAAAGAGATTTTTTCCTGGGAGCAAGATGTTTTAACATTTTTTTCGTTACTACTTGACGTAGTAAATACGACGTATATCTAATGTTCTTAATAGTTTTTAGGTTTATTTGATTTATATTTATCACCAAATATTTAGCGGATGTCAAATGTTCATAACAGGCGTATCTTAATTACACCCATGTCAACTCATTTCTCCGGCAAGTATCAACATGAACATTCAGGAAATAATGCATAATGTGAGTTTCGATGGTCAAAAATGTGAATTTTTCTTTGTAAGCTCTCCTACGAAATTCCGTAAAACGTATCGCATTTTCCGGTCCCCACTTCAACTATTTTTTTAAGAAACAGCTAAAGCGTTTCGCTAAGTGGAACACGGCCGGATATTTAATTAAGTGGAAATAATTTCGTAGTTCCCGAAGGAAGGGAATCAAGATCAGATGTATATGCATTTGGATGTAAAATGTTTGGGGAAATTTGTGTTGTTGATCTGTAGCATATTTTATGTTAATCGCGGAGTTTCAAGACCCGAACCTCGCCGTCGACTTGCAAATAAATGCAAACCGAGTCAAATTGTCTGCATCAAATAGGCACTTGCTTATCGAAGTTAATCCAACTTAACGTGTGTGACTTTGTGAATCATTTTCGAGCACACATGATATTCCACACATGTTCCATTCAGCCATTTACGTTATCTGCTGGTCCAAATAGTTATTTACGGTTCGAGTAGTATATATAATATATAGTATATAATACGTTATATTTTATTTTGCGAGTAGGCATACGCATACAACGTTCCATTAAGGTCAGTACTATCAGACAAGAGTATTTTGTTTCCTTGGTTGCATTCACAGTTTTCTATGCACTCTCGAGCATTGTTTTACTTATAGCGATTTTACATTTTGTATGCCCTAAAATTAATTTATTTTATTACGGTCTGTCTTATAAAACGCTCCTTGCCGCTGGCTACGAATACGATAGGTTGTACACGTAGGCTTCCGCGGCTCGAGTCCATTACTTCTAGGCTGTCCGGGTGACGCCGCGTCGTTGGCTGGGGTGCCGACGTTTCGCCCGTCATGTCGCAGGCTTCTTCAGGGTAGTGAGTCATCACTACCCTGAAGAAGCCTGCGACATGACGGGCGAAACGTCGGCCTATCTGCCAACGACGCGGCGTCACCCGGACAGCCTAGAAGTAAAACGATAGGTTAGCGACGCAGCGAAGACCATGAGTAGCCGCGAAGCCGCATGGCGTGCATTTTCGCTTGGCGATCAGCGCCTCGCTGCAGCTGAGCCACGCGGTGCACTAATGTTCCTCCATCTTGCAATTGGGGGGGGGGGGGAGAGCAGCGTCATCGAGGCGATCGTCCGCCCCTGATGACCGCCTTGGAGAAACCCAGAACTTGTGCCACCAGCGTTGTATCTTCTTCGTCTCGCGCTAACCGAAAGTAAAGACTCTGACACAGAAGAGTGGACGAAATGTGGTGGAGACATGTTCAGATGAACGATGCCAAGGATTCGTTTTCAAGCATAGGCCAAACACAATTTTTATCTTCCTGTGGAAACCCGTCAAAATTTGACTGTTTATACACACTCACTGTACTGTGCTTTCAAAAACACTAATTGATCTTCGCACTTAAGACCTTCCCATCTTCGCTACGCTATCTATAGCCTCCTCCTAACGCGTTCATTATATTAATTTTAAGATATTAATATACTATAATATTGATACATAAGTTTAATAAGAACAACATTAAACGATAACACATCGATGGCTCACTACCTATTATTTAAACAAAAAGCCACAAAATTTGGTTGAATATAAAGTTTGGGAGACTTTCTAAATCCTAATTGATTTAAATATACGGATTACTTTTTTTTAATCTCTCTTCCGAAAACTGAAATCCTGGCAAATCGTCACCGTCCTAAAACAATATCCATTTTTTTCGTTACATGTTGTTTACATATTTAGTAATATATTACATGTTTTGATATTTTCAATTTTTTTCCCTCAATTTCCTTTATATTCTTTCCCTTACAATCTCCTTTATATAATATTTTTTATGAAAGTAAATATGTCTTAAAAAATCATAATTGTTCCTACATAAATTACTACGTGCATGTCGTTTGCGCTCTTCTAAGACACGGTTAGAAGTTCTTACAGTTCGACGCGTCAGCGACTGAGATCATATTCAGCCGCGTCTTCTGACCTTTCAACTAAATTTCCGAGCAACTTTGGCGTTAGCCGACGTGTAACAATTGGATGAGAACGCTGCACACTGCAGTGATTGCTTGCAGGTCATAGATATTCCCAGCTTGTACGACGGCTTCTATTGAGTCTAGTCTGGCTACTAAACTCCGATCCTAGATAGCAATGAAAGAACCTTTTTTTTATTTCTATATTTAATTATTTAAAACGTTTCTATTATTTTAAAAATTAGTTAAGGACATTTTTGATAAATGAAATTTCGAATTAGATAAATGTGTTTTATAATTAGTGTATTTTAATATTACATATTATATTCCGATTTTATATATTTATTTCATATTCTTACTGTTTTTATTACATATTTATGTACATACTTTCACGATTAATACCACATATTTTTCCGGTCTCTAGTCATTACGCATAGTTCCGACGTCATCGCCTAGCCCCCACCTATCCATGCGTGTGGTCACGGCTCCTAATAGACCCCCCGAACGCATGTCGCGCACTCATAGCCTCAAGGCATCGCCGAAGTCTCATCCGGTGCATTTGCACTATTCGAGCATTCCGTGTGACCTTCCGTCTCACAAGTGCGTAAATAGCTTTCAAGCTCCCAAGGGCAGTGCAGGAGTGCTACCGGTGAGGCCGACTCTCTCTGATGAAAACCGACTACAAAGCTAGAGTTAACAGTACTTGGATACTCGCATAACATGTTGACCCTCATGAAATAAAAAAAAAGAAGTGTTGGTAGAGAGAGAAAGAAAACAAAGGGCTGCTTGGTACCAGAAAGCACTGCGGTACCGCCGAAGTCACACGATGCATGCGTTCGCGCTACGTATCAGCAACTCGCAGCACACAATCAGCACCTCGCAAGTGCGCGCCGGTGTCTCTGCAGCTGCCACGTGCCTTTTGAGACGCGATGACGCACGAGCGTGCTGGAAGAAAGACGAAACGCCAACGCCAGACCGTCCGGGGAACAGCACGTGCGCGAATGATCAGATGACGGGCTCGGGGCCGCGTAGCGCTAACCCACATTCTCGGTAGCGCGTCCGAGAGGCACGAGTGTCCATGGGTTCCCAGCTCCGCTCTCCCCACCCCCGCAAAGCGGATGTTTGATGTTTTATAATTACGGAAACCATCCAATATTTTCAATGCTTATGTTATAAATAACTACACAAAATTATATTTTATACAGGAAATAAAAACACTTTTTGACATTAGCACAAATTAAAAGCTTCTTTTAAGAAAACGTCAGGTCGACTGGACGCTAAACCTACAGCTTTGTCCCCCATAACACACAAAAATTGTAGTCTCATCATTTCTCTGAGATTTGAGCGTTTTATCTCGCGCCAAAGGAAACATTACATCATGGGAATCTCGCATAACTCATAGCTAGAGTATTGTCACCATAGGTAGTTTTTTTTTGTATGAGGGAGAAAAGCACTTATAGGTTCATAATTTTCAGGGGATGGCTCTCATCATAGTTCAACAGCATAGCACACTCCGCGTTTTCAGCAATATCAGCAAGTTGTTTTTCTGTGAATGTTCCACTGCTGAATAAGTATCGGCGTAGACTGGCAAGCTTCTCAGAATCTAGAATATGCCTCCTGTTTGGATTCTGCGCACTGTACGTTTTGAAAATTTATATTTTTGAGCACCGAATTTTCACCATTGCATAAGCCAGAGGGAAGCAAAGTTCTTTGGTAAATACAGAAAAGTCTTCAATACTTGCATCTTTTAGTACACAAATTTAAATTTTATGAACACTTTTGCACAATATTCGGATGATGTTTGCGTTATTCACTTTAAATTTATAATGCAAAGAATACTTTTAACAGACAGTAAGTCTTTCTTCATTTTTAATCTGCATTATATTTTTTTGGAAAAGGGCTTTCTCGTTAGTTAAAGTCGAGCTCACTCACAACGTTATTTCACTTTTAATGCGGATTTATTATTCTTCTGAGAATCTGAACGTTTTGGGGCTGGATTTATTCGTACGTTTCTTCCAAAATTTGAACTAAACGTAAATTTTTAATATTGGATGGAATATTATATAAATGTAGAAAGAAAACTTTCTTTAATTTCAGTAGTAACATATCGTCCGTCAAATTAATAGAATCCATGTCCCCTTTTCAGCAGGGGCAAAAGAGAGAAACGGTATTTTAAGAAAATTTTGTCCACGAAACAAACATTCAAATAAGTTAAAATAATAACGTCAAGAGGACAACTGACAAGTATTACATAACAAGCCGCTCTAAAATTAATTATATTTTCACTTCTTTTAATTTCAAGACGCAACATTGATATTTAATAGAATTTACTAGTGGGCTACAAGTTGCATTCCTACGATTGAGGAGAAGAATCGTCTGCCGGAACTTTACAAAAATGACGACAGACATTCAGAAACAGACACGAACATCAATTCAACTCCCAAACCGAAAGCAACTCTCTAACACAGATCCGAAACGCTCACCCGGAAACGTCCCTAATCGAGCCATCAATACCTCAGAAAGGACCCGCAGAATCCTGTTTATCGCCCGAGTGTTATCCTGCCTCCCCGACCCGCTGGTCCCGCTAAAGCAGCGCATTCCACCGCAAAGCGCGGTGATGGTGTAACGGTTAGCGTACCGGACTGTTGTACCCAAGTTCGCGGGTTCAAACCCGATCAAAGTCGTGGATTTTTAAGGGCGAAAAAATCCTTCGTACGCTTTCCTTCGGAGGGGAAGTAAAGCCGGCTGTCCCATGTTAGTAGATTTACTTGCATGTAAAAGACCCTCAAGCCTAAATGACGCCTCTGAGCTAAATTCAAATCGCCTGTTTCTCGCCCAATAAATACCTCCTTTCTCTGCTAGTTGGTGAAAGGAGCGTAGCGAAATTTGCGTGGTCAGACGGAAGAGCGGGCCTGGTGGCCCGAGTCTCGCCACGTAAAATAAGGCAAATTCAATTCAATTCAAAGCGCGAGGAAGAGGCGGCGCTCGGGGCGAGAATCAAACGCCCAGGCGGCGGCAGCGCCACAAAAAGCGCCTCGCCGGCGGCGGCCTCGCTAACCGGCCCCGGCGGCCCTCCCCCGCGGGCGATGGGATTAGCGGAGGCGAGAGGTCAAAGCTTTGCCCTGGGTCAAAGCGCCGCGCTCGCCCCAAGCCACCTGTCAGCGCGCCGGCCGAGAGCCAGTCCTCGCATCCGATGGCCGAGGAGAATGTATATAATGAAACAAGTATGAATGATGTGTGAATGTAGTGAAAAAGAAGAAGAAAAAAAAAAGATCTCGCCCGTAAATTAACACACTCTGTAGAATTATAGTATTAACAAAACCGATCTTAGTGTAAATTAGTAATGCCAAAGTGCAAGTAAGTTAACTTTAGGACTAGTATGTAAAACTTAGCTGTAAATAAAAGCCCCTCCTCTAGCTGCTTAAGCCGCAAGGCAGCAGTTTATTGTTAATAATTTAAAGGAAATAAATTCCCCTTCTCCACAGGGCTACTCTGGAGGGGACAAAGAAAAAAAAAGAATGTGTCAAGGCAGCTGCAGGCGAAGGGAGTGACTGACTATTTCGTGTTTTAGCGCACGTCAATTGCTCGAGTCGTTAGATGTGTAAATTTATTGCATGTTGCATTCCGGTATGTGGCGGTCCTACGCTGGAACCTGAGATGCAATGCCGAGCTACACTGAGGCTTATGTGATTTTTCTAAGTATCACCCCCAGCGGAGGTCCGCCCCAACTAGGACAAGCCCTAAGCTTCTGAGTACAATTGGGGAGCTTGGGAGTTGAGTATTATTTGGGTGACAAAATCGACGGGGTAGTGTTCACGCAGGTGGTGATCGTGGAACTGATGACAGTGTTGTTGGTCTTAACAGATAGGGGATGGCCACTCACACCTATTCAAGAAAGAATCCCTATTACAATCCAACAATATTTAATAGATTGCCCAGGGTATTCAGACTCACGAAATGCACATCCGCTTACAAATTTTCTCCCCAAATTACTCACTGAAACATCTCAAGTATATAATGTTTTCAAATTTCTAAAAGATCTAAATTTATGTAGTGCACTGTAAAGAATTGTATGTATGGTCGCTAATAACCTTGAAGTTCATGCACTCAAAAAATAATGTGTATTAAAAAAATAGAATGTATGGTATTGTATTGGAAGGGTGGGAATATCTGTTAGTCGTAGTGGTAGAAGTAGTGGTGGTGTTGAAACCTAATCTTGGCGTGTGAAGTGGAGGTAGTGATTGTAGCGGTGATGGAAGTAATGGAAGTAGTAGCGCTGTCAATGATAGTTATAATTACATAAAAAAAGATATAGAACATAAATAAACAAATAACATTTTAAATATATTAAACAAATATAGTAGATGAACGGACGATCTGGTGCCGGTTATCGTGATAGTCATGTTGACACTAGTAAAGGAAATGTTGCCTGGTTGTCATTGGGGTTATGGTGTCAGTGCTGGTAGTAGTATAAGCGATGGGGAGTGAACAGTGAAATCGAGGTCGAAAGCAGCATCAGCTGAGAATTCAATTGTTTTAGGTGTTATAATTAATATTGTAACGACTGCGTTGGTGGGTGGATGGTTTGAAGGGTGCAGATGACCTGATAAAAATTACGGCACGATGCTTTGAGAATGCAGATTTCGTGACATTTAGTAATAGGTAAAATATAACAGACGATAGCGGATTTGTAAAGAAACTAAAACGACAACTGTTGGCTCGAAAACCAATCAATGAAATATTATTTACAAAAGAAAGAATTAAGAGGTTACTACTTGTTTAGCCTCTGTATACAAAACATCCGTTCTCTATAAAACATAAAATTCAAATATGTTCAAAAATAATGTTTATAAGAATTAGATAATCTGTGTAATCCGTGTTTCTCAGGGTGAAATTAAATGTGCAATTTAACCAAATAAATGATAAATTATATTACAGAATATGAAGACTGTATTTAAGAAACAAGAAATTAACTACATTCGTAGTTGCTTCCAATTTTCACTCTTACTTTTATTATCACACATGTATGGTTCCATCACGTTGCCCTTATCTTTATTTCATTTACCTTCATTTAATTTTTGGTGATTTTCAAGTTTTATGTATTTCATATAAACGAAGAATAATACAGTACAGTACAATGAACTCACCGAGAACTATGGGAGAAGTTTTTATCTCTTGTCAATTGGATCAGGAAAACGGCGCAATTTCACATTAACGTTAACTTATCGAAAGTCACATGTCTAAAACATGAGCAAGTAGATTAAACAAGTTTCTTCTTTTACAAATTGCGTTGGCATTTCTCCATTTACTGAAAGTCGTCTCACTTCCTACTGGGGATATAATTTCAGACTTTTTCATCTTGTGCGTAGGTTTTGCTTCTGTGTAACGGGAGAAATATTAAGTTGCTCAACCTATACCTGCACACAACAAAACCACGAAAACACGTGCATTCTGCACCGCAAGCTGGTGACGGACAAATTCTATCTCTGCTCTCATTTCCTCATAGTAGTTGCAGTCTTTACTACTAACAACTGAAAAACAACAACTTACAAAACATCAAAGTACGATTTGCAATAGTACAAACATAGTTTTTTGACGTCTAATACCGAAGCTTGTTCCCATTTCTGCATCAAAATATACTCGTAGAAGTGTAGTCTAGTATATTACACTTCGTATTTAACAGGTGCCATTCTTTCTTACTTTCATGGCATGAGTGTGATTGCGATCACTCAGAATTGCACAAAAATGCGCTTGAAACATAAGTTGCGCATCCCGACAACAATGTTATCAGTCTACTTGCTTGTCCGGGAGACGTCGCGTTCTAGGAACAGATGCCAACGTTTCGGCCGCCATGTTGCGACCTTCGCCGCTCCTTCCTTCCTCGCTCCACCCTTCTTTGGCATTTCGCCCTGAGGAAGGTCGCAGCATGACGGCCGAAATGTTGGCATCTGTGCCTAGCATGGTGATTCTCTCAAACAGCCAAGTAGATATTATTCGGGCAACTTTTCTTGAACGATGGATTGACGATTTCGGGTGGAGTGGGGGTATTAGTTACAAAGTCGGCCACTAGAGTATTTTAAGTAATGCCAACGTCTGTGAAATAAAAGTCAAAACTGCATCTTGTGCTTAACTTTTTCGGGAGTTTTAGGTGACTCCCTTGAAGGACCTGGACTTGACTCAGCCATTTCTTTCGATATTGACAATAAACCTGAACAGGGGTTCTGCACTATGAAAGCAACTGGCTTTGTCTAGCTTCTGGTTCGCGCTAACGAAGTTTTAATGCTTGGAAGGTTGTCATCAGTGCCCGCTGCGAGCTTTTGCCTTCAACTGTTTATTGCACAAGGGAGGGAGATCAAGGTCATCGTCCAAGAAAAGTTGCGCGAGTAATACTAACTCTTTCTGATACGCTTTCAATGGAATGAGGCATTACCATGGAAAACTCTTCTGCTGTCTACTAGCGCCTTTCGATTGGCTGGTTAGTTGCTAATGATTCCAGGTGCCCGGAATCTCGTAAGTGTAGTACATGTTTTCCTCGGGAGGTGGCGGTGATTTCCCCCCGCTGAACGGCGAGATTCGGCGCCGACCTAACGTCGACTAGAGGAGTTTTCCCCGACCAGGTATCTCCCACCAGCGGGTCACCAGCCTAGCCGGAACAAGCTCTAAGCTCCCGACCAGTCTCCCGGCAGGTGTGGTTGTGTAGTGCATGTAAGTGTAAGTGTGTGTAAGGGGTGGAGATAGCATAAGGTTGGGAAAGGAAATATCGCGCGTCCGTTTGCAAGGGTACTGCTTCGGGCGCATATCGACTGTGGCATGTTTTGCCTACTCTAATAACTATTACTTAAGTTGTGTGACGAATATAGCTGCAATAAGAGGCCATCATGTAGAGTGTTTTGTTACGAGTTAGACATTGTAAAGTGTACATCAGTATCACGAGGCGCATTAAATCCATGAATGTTATCAATATTATAGATGCAAAGTTGCGAGCTGCTGAATATAGAATCGTAAGCGAAGTCAATTACATGGAGATCGCGAATGTGTTACTGTGCAGAATAATTCAGAAATGCAATGGGAATCGCACAGCATCATTGTACGCTGGGAATGTCTAGTGATTTTCGAGGACAGAAAAAGCTCGAACCTGACGTTCGCTCTTCTCCAGAGCCACCCGAACCGTCAAGTGCAAGTGAGTGCGATCCATGCCTTCCTAAGGCGTCAAGGCTCAAAATATTGATGACAACATACTGGAAGCATTTATGCAGAGTATTTCAATTCTAAGCGTGTGATTTAGGACACTCAAGAGACCAACTAGTCCGGTGAAGTGGTATTTAACGTCGGACATCACCTTCACAGTGAGTCTCACTTTTGACCTTTCGTAATTCCAACAGTGATTGGCTATAGACAATGCAATTACAACAACATAATGGTGAGGGGCGCTTCTTGGCGTAATGGCTAGGGCATTTGCCTCTCATCGCTTGGCTGCGGGCATGATTCCCAGCAATTTCTTGTGGAATTTATGGTCGATAAAGCGAGATCTCTTCAGATGTTATTGGGATTCTCCAATTTACCCTGTCTCTCAATCCACTAATTCTCCTTTGTCGTTCACCACAACGTCTTTATCGCTATCATCTACTTCATCATATGTTATAGAGGAACGAGAGTGTTTATAAAGAATATCTCTATAATTCACTTTCGTGGCTCATTGATCATAGTTGTTCAAGGACTCCTAACCTCCAAACCTCAATAAATAAATTAATTGATCAAAGATAAATAATAAACATGAATGCTTTATCATCTATTGGCTGTGTCGTTTCAAGTGCGAAAAAAAATCACCGTCTTTTCCTCAATTAGATGAACAAAGGTTTCTAACGCCATTTTGCTGAGAAACGCTTCGTTACTGCATAAGAGTTTCTTGACTATCTCTCTTCTTTTATAATGTCCAAAAAACTGTGCTTATAGAGAGGTGAAGTTCTGAGAATAGCTCTAAGTATCGTCAAAGTAAAATGGTACCTTTTTTTTAAAACGGAGAAAAACACGCATCTGTAAATTAATAGAATTGAGGTACGACAGTCCTGTATGGCACGAGGCCCTCACGTGACCCCCTATTTTATACCGCCGGAAACGTTGCCAGCCAGCCCACCAACAAAACCTGTCCAAGCTAACTTACCCCAACTACCTTAACTATGTAGTACTTTTGATATCCCCCACTATACAGTGCATTCCACTTGGTTCATGTATCCATTTGCTTTTGAAGTTTGTCAAAAATATTCGTGGTCGTCCGATTCTCTAACCGCATATTGCCCCTCTCACGATCTAAAGCAAATCGGCGGTTCGGATATTTAAAATATTCGGATATTTAAAATATTATCTGACCTTCTGACTGAAATTCTTGGCTTTTATGAAAGTAGGATGAAAGTAGGGGCGAGAGAGAGATAAAGAGATAGAAAGAGAGAGATAACCGAGAGAAGAAAGAGAGGACAGCTACTTTCAAGCTAATTCATGAACAGCCAACAAATGGCAGTGATAACACTCTCGTACATGGTACGTGGAATGCATGTTTGGTGCAAGGAATGATATCACATTACCCACAAAATGAAATGTCAGCTACAATTATTTATACCCGAACGCCTCAATTGTTTAATAATTGAATTAGTTCTGTCCACCGTCATCGAGAGAAAAAAAACAGATAAAAACCCAGTTTTTGCACATTCGGAGAAATTCAATTCGCAGTTAAGAGCGTCGCGGGAGTTTTAATTGCAGCCGATGCCCGTTCGTCGCAATGAGCGCCCGACACTCGTCGGTCGCCGAGGCGCCGAAAAACCCGCGCCCGGGCCATTGATCAAGCTCAGCCAGCGCCGCGGGAGCTTCGTTTTTACGCCGCCCCAGGGCGCTGACGTCGGCGCTAATGCACGGCACTCGGTGAGCCGGATGGCGCGCCTATTTTCCTCCGCCCCTCCCCTTACCCGATCCCCCCCCCTCCCCAGCTCCAAGAGAACCATTCGGGAAAAAAGAGCCAACGGGAACGGACCCTCCGCGGTGTTCCTGCGATCGCCGCGGGATTAAGGCGGTTCCTCACATTTGGTGCTCGGCGAGTAGGCGACTTCCGCATAGTGTGGATTGCTATGTGCTGAGCGACTAACATTCGGTGCCTGCCCTACCCACTGAGGGTCGGTCTTTTGGGCACAACAAAGGAAACGAAGATTCCCTGAGCACATCAGCTGCTCGGGATGGGGCGAGCTGTCGCTCGCAACTAAGCGAAAGCCGAATGTGTGGTACCGCCTTTAAGGCGGCTCCTCATGCGGCACTTGGCGAATCCCGAGCAACCGCTCGCCAAACTCCGAGTAGTGTGGATGGGTTGCTTGAAATTTGCCGAGCGCCGAACGTTCGGTAATTCGCTCTACCTACCGCGTGTCGGTCTTTTGCACACATCAAAGGAAGCGAACATCCCCCGAGCCCATCAGTTGCTCGGGTGTGGGCGAGCTATCTCTCGCAACTTGGCGAATGCCTTTAGGGCGGCTCCACACATGCGGCATTCGGCGAATCCCGAGTAGTGTGGACGGGTTGCTCGCTATTCGCCGAGCGCCGAACATTCGGTATTCGCCCTACCTACTGCCTGTCGGTCTTTAGGACACATCAAAGAGAGCGAACATTTGCAGAACACATCAGCTGTTCGGGATTGGCGGAGCAGTAGCTCGCTGCTGGACGAATGTCGAATGTGTGGAGCCACCTCTAGGTAGATGAGGTTGTTTGCTGGCTTTCAGATGAGAAGTGAAAATGATTTTATCACTTGAAAATGTCGGCTTCCGCAGACAGAAGCGATAGATACATGGCTGTCCGACCAACCCCGCATCCTATGCACACCGCGACCTTCCTCAGGGCGAAATGCGTGGAGGTGGACTGCGCACAGGCTTATGTAGTTTCATCATAGATGAATAATTTCATTATTTAAAAAAAATATTCTAATGTTTTTATTTTATTTAAAACATTATGTTGGGTTCACAGTTTCACAAACATAGATACGTTTGTTAATTCAAGATTTCAATATTTAAAAAAAGTATTTCTATGTTATGTTTTTCATATCCAATGAGTGTTAAATACAATGATGATTAATAACAATGAATTATTACACATTATCGTAAATAGAGTGAGGTCGATGCGACTTCGCATTTCGAAAATGACTGTAATTCTGGCCAGTCCGACAATCCGACATTTCAGAGCATTAAAGTGGTATGTTAAAGATTTCAAAATTGACGTGTTACGTGTGGTAAGCAGTGATAATAATGAACGGTGTGCAAACTACTGTAAACAATTGTATTTGCATATTTTATTTTTCTATATTAGTTTGGAACTTTGGACTCCATCCTACATTAGGTTTAGTTTCACTAAGTAAGTACTAATGAACAGAATGTATTAATGAACAGAATGATTTACCCTTGCATATCTATTTCTTATTCAAAATCCAATATACAACATACTTTAATCTAATTTTCTCTAGACCAATAAATGTGAAATTAAAGTTTAATTAATTCGTTTAATAAGTGTGGTTCATTGTGATCCACTTTCGAAGTCATTTCAACATCTTTTTCTTTTTTCTCCACTGGTTCCTCATTAATGTTACATTCTACAAAGATGGTGTATAATTCAAATGCAAATGCAATATATTAAACGTTTGTGCATGTTTATAACTATGATAATTTTATTTCCTCTTCCACACGTAATTACTGTGCCACTCACGCTCAATTTAAAATACTGAAAGTAATTTCAAAAGCATTTTGAGAAGTTGGCTCCAAGTTCTTGTTTGGTTAATTCGTTTTTCAGCGTCAGTCATCCCACATTCGTAACGTTTCTGGCAATGGGACTACTTGTTAATGGGTTTCGGACTCTAAATTTCTCGGTAGAGGTAATTGAGTTGTAATTACAAACACATTGCTATTTTGCTCTCTTTGTGATGAATGAGTATACTTCATGGCTTACAATGTACCTACACAATAAAATTAAATAGGGTGGCTTTCAAAATTGAACGTATACCTTTACTGTACACCTTAAATAAAACCATACTTTTTCGCGTAGGAATATTTCTGAAAAGAAAATATGTAATTTTGATATTTGAGGTTTGCTGGAAGGACTAGTGCAATTTGAACACAGAAAATGCTTTATAAGGAGTAAAATTAAATATTTTGTGTGACACCTACAAACAAGCTTTGCACAGAAATGAACGTACACCATCACAGCAAGCTTTGAAACATACACGTGGAAATGTTTTCTTGAGTGTAAAATTGTGACAAACAGATTAGTTGATGGTCAGATTTACGGAGAGCAACATCGAATTGAAAATGGCCCCGAGAAGGGAAACTACGATTGAAGAATGAAGACGTGTAGTGAATTTATCCATGAGGGGAAGATCAATACGAGGTATTGCGATGACAATGCGAAGACCTCATTCAACTATCCTAGGTATAGTAGATCAATTCAAGTACGGTGGCACATTAATTAATAAAATTGGCTGAGGCCGAAACCCGAAACTACGATTGAAGAATGAAGACGTATTGTGAATTTAGTCATGAGGGGAAGATCACTACGAGGTATTGCGATGACAATACGAAGACCTCATTCAACTATCCTAGGTATAGTAGACCAATTCAAGTACGGTGGCACATTAATTAATAAAATTGGCTGAGGCCGAAACCCGATACTCAACGAACGAGATAAAATAAATATTGCCAATAGCACGAGCAGAAATCCTCACCAAAGTGTCGTTAAAATTAATTCGTGGGTGGTTTCGACAATAGGGATAACTGTTTCCTCAGAAACTGTCCGAAAGGCACTTCGAGACTCAGATTACAACGGGAGAGTGGCGAAGAAGACGCCTTGGATTAGGAAGGCAAACACTACAGTTCGCGAAATATTACAGAAACCACCCTTCGGAGTACTGGCAAGCAGTGATTTTCAGCAATGAAAGTGAATTCAAGATATTTGGATCAGATGGGCAACAGTACGTGGGGAGGAAGTTAAACGCAACATTAGAAGAAAAAAATGTGTGTCCAATTGTACAGCACAGCAGGGGCTCCGTAATGATTTGGGGCTGTATGTCTGCGACAGGTGCCGGGGAACTCCATGTTATTGATGTCACAATTGACAAATATGGATATTTGTTAATTTTAGAGTGTAATGTCAAACAAAATCGCAGCTAATCTTGCACTGGGACCGACATATTACTTTTAGTTGGACAACGCGTTCATTCATATTGTGAAGTTATGGTTGTTATATAATGTACCGAAGCGGCTTGAAACGCTTCCACAATTACCCGATCTCAATCGTATTATCCTGAGAACTGTTGGTGGGAATTGGAAAAAGCATGTGGAGAAACATAATGTTTCGAATAAAAAAGAGCTCACAAAGAGGGTCTTCTCTGAAGAATGGAAGAAACTCGCGCCTGAATTTACAAGGAAGCTTGTAAGAAAATACCAGCAAGACTGGAGATTGTTATTTGTGCTAAAGGTCGTTCCAAAAAATTTTGACTAATTATCTTTCGTTTTCTCATAGTCAAATTGCCAGTGCAAGTTCATTTTTATGGTGAATTGCATATGCATTAGGATAAGTTTAATTTTTTATGATTTATTCAGTTATTTACAAGATATTTTTGTAATGTATGAGTGAAGAAGGTTTGCGCCTTCTAATAGGCACCTGCTAAGGTTTGCACCTGTTAATACCTATTTTTAACTTAATACCAATACCTTATTTTGTACTTTAGAATTCTACAATCAATATATATTTTCTGTACCATTTTGTATTTTCTTACATAGAGTACGTTCAATTTTCAGAGCCACTGTACATGGAACGGTCGCACAAGACCTAAGTGGAGAATAACATATAATAATAGTTTATGCTACTAGTTTATAATGTTAAACGTTATTGCATGAGTACGTGATTTGAAAACGAAGGACGTTTGGAGCGAGTTTTGAAATTTGCGAATGCAATAAAGCAACATTACAAACGGGTTGCATGCGCTATTTTTTATGTACCAGCATTATAAATTTTTAAGAAAATCAAACTTAATTGTGCGAAACATTTTGATTCCCACGTCTCGGGTATAAATATTTCAGACTTCACAAGAGTCACAAAAGTGTATGTCAAAACATCTGCGAGAAAATGGTGATCGGCTGCTCCTTTTACTGCTACCTCCACAAGATTCTCTTGCTGCATTTGGCTGAATGTCTGGTGACGCAATCATTCCTGCCATAAAATACTAATACGTCATCATTTGTGTGATAATTTGCCTTTTTATGAACGATTCCTTGCAACAGAAAGGGTTGTTTATAATGCTGGTATACAAAAAAAATTGTTTTTCTCGTTTGTATACTGAATTGCATCGTACACATATTAAATTATCTTTTGAAATTCCGTGAAATAGTGTATGTTTTGTGATAGTTTAAAGCTTATGCTATTTTTTTACAAGTTTTGGAATTTTTTCTAAACAAGCCTACCAGAATTAATTTAAAAAGATCTATCAAAAACGTCAGAAATCATTTCCTCACAACAGTTCGCCCGGGTGCGATCATATTCAATTAAAAAACTAGACATTTGCCCTTACAAGATTGCATGTTTAAAATCCAATTGTATTTATTTGAATTCCACCTTGATTCCTCACCCCTTTTAGTAACCTCTCTCTTGAGCAGTTTAAATCTAGGAATTCCAATTCCGCATGAGTACATCAGCACCCAACAGCGGTTTCGACGACCCCTTGGGTAAAGCACCACTTAGTCCGAGGTCAACATCTCGTAAACGGCGCGAACAAGCCCGCGCCGCCACGCATCGCTTGCCGGCCCGTCCGCGGAACGCGACCGCCCCGGCCAGTGGAGGCGGAGTGCGGAGTGCGGTGGGCGGTGGGCGGTGGTCGGTGGGCGGTGGGCAGTGGGCAGTGGGCAGTGGGCGGTGGGCGGTGGGCGGTGGGCGGTGGGCGGTGGGCGGTGGGCGGTGGGAGCTGGGCGGTGGGTGGTGGGCGATGGGCGGTGGGCGGAGTACGGTGAGCGATGGGCGGTGAGCGGTGGCCGATGGGCGATGGGCAATGGGCGATGGGCAATGGGCGATAGGCAATGGGCGATGGGCGATGGGAGGAGGGCGATGGGCGATGGGCGATTGGCGGAGGGCGGTGGGCGGTGGGCGGTGGGCGATGGGCGGTGGGCGTTGGGTGATGGGCGATGGGTGATGGGCGATTGGCGGTGGGCGGTGGGCGGTGGGCAGTGGAGGCGGTGATTGTGCCCGCGCGTGCTACTGCCAAAGCGCACGCGACGGCACCAAGGGAGAACCTGTGCGCGTCTTCGACGCAAGGGGAGGGGGCGTGGTGGATATAAACCCTCTCGAAAAATGTACAGGATTTAAAAAAAATATGAATAAGCTTGAAAATGGAGTGTTATTTGAGATTTACTTATTTAATATTGTAAAATATTAAATTCATTTTTAATTTTTAAATTCATTTTTTCTTCAATTCATTTTTCAAACTTCCCTTCTTCCCTTATATTCTGGAGCCGCCCGTGCTCCTTATCCGCTGGTCGGCCAAGGCCCGTTAGCTGGCTGTCGAGCCAAAGCACAGGACAGGACCCTGCTCCTTGCAGTTCAAAACGAGACAAACCATGAACTACACGTCATGATTGGGCCTTGAGTGAATGGATAATCGTAAAATCACGTAGCATATTATGTGTCTGATCTAATTTAAACGATGGCATGATATGTCGTGTCAAACATGAGCATAGGCCAGATAGGAAGCGTACTACATCACCGTCCCTTCTAGGAGCAAGTGAAAACAGCGCCCTTGTCGTCCGGTATGTGAAGGATGGTGGTTACCATTGTTAGACATATAATTGTGAATGGTATTACATTGAGATTGTGCAAGTGGTTGCGTCAGACGCCAACTGCGCTTTTACCACGGGGTGAAAAGACTACGTCTTAGGCGAACTACACCCGCAAACTTTGGTCCCGCGCATTCGCATCTGTTCCAAGCCCCTGTCCAAAGAGGTACTGAAAACATTTAGGGGCGTAACTTGAATGTATGTTCATTTATGAAATCATTATTTGTTATCAAGTTATCATTGGTGTGCACAGCCTAACACACGAGAGAGGGGCAACTACATTTCCATTAACTATTACCTTACATTCCCCTTTCCATTAAATGTTTTTATTTTATTATGTCGTATTTTACTAAGGAATAAATAAAACACTACAAGGAGAATATTTTAAATTGAATAATACAAAATACAATTAATATAATTATATCTGTATTGGACATTTCATTGGTTGCCTTAAGATTTGGAAAACCTCTTCCCCAAATGTCATTTAATAATTCCCCAAATTGTCAGCTTAAAAAGGGGAAATTAAAAAAAATATATTTACGGAAATAAAATGTTTTATTACATATAGCTACAGGACTCGTATCGAAATTTCCAGGATTGGGGACAAGGGTGTCCTGCCCCCCCCCCCCCCCCTCGAGCGCACGCCTTTGGTTCTTCTATGGAGTTAATCATTAAACTGTAGCACTGATCCACTTCCTATTAATAGAAATGGTTACGTTCGTGTCAAATCTTCATTTGAGACATGCGACTGGTATGTACCATGTGGGCCCAACGAAAAATTCCTAACTCGCAGACTAGCCTTTAGACCTCGCCACGTGGGTGGTGCCAGCGACTTCATGTGCGAGCTAATCCCTTCCGCAACGCCGTAAGAGCGCGCTTTTGCGCAGACAACGATGCGCCATGTAGTTCTGTGCGCAACCGCGAGATAGCGCTTGCGCTTGCGCAGTGGGAAGCGGTGGTTGTGTGGCGCGCTCTATCGGTGAATGCTGCAAGTACGAGATGCTGAGCGCGCCTGGAGCGAAACTTAGGTTTCTCTCGTTCATTATTTCACTGATTTACATAAGAATAAGATGGATGTTTGAACACGGTATGCACGCGAGACAAATCGCAGCCACAACTAGCAAAAGATGAATACGTTTGTCAGGATATTTCGTTTCTTTCTGAATTGAAATAGTATTCTGTAATGCAACTACATGTATTGCTTGTGTAAATAGTACACTTAGTTAATGAACATTTCAATCTGCTGATATATTCCGTAACAAAGATTGGCACAAACGATCAAACTTGTATTCCCATATTATGTTATTTTCACTTTCATAAGGGAAATATAAGTTAGGGAATGTAGCTTGAATCCTTTCTGTACAATTACGACTGTCAGGATAAATAACGGTTTTGTACGATTTACAAGCGGCAAAATCCACAAAATCTGAGTGATAGTGTTGGAAAGAGAATTACTCCCCACGGGTGCATTAAACAGATTTAACACAAAAAAATAATAAAATAAAATTTTATGTCACAGGTTGCGACATAAAAATACGATAAGGTGACATACAACCCGCAACGGACGTTACTCGTGAACACAACTCACAACACAAACTACCATCATGTATAAGTCGGAAACGATGTAACCCGGATTTCGTGCCAAAACTGATGGTGGCCGTAACCAACGAAGACATTTCTGGAAGTTCTCTTGATTTTTTTAGAATACCCGCATGCCGTAATAAGGATTCGCACAAACGATCAAAATTGGATTCCCGTATTATGTTATTTTCATAACAATGATTTAGAAAGTGAAGAATGCCTATTCGTGACCAGCTAATATAAAATAATTCAATTAAGTAAAAAGTATGCAGAATTATTAATGTAATGCTTTGTAATACGTAATCATTTTTTCACGACAATAAGTTGAAGATAAGACAAATAATCAGGTTAGACAGTTGACAATATCACGCAATAAAATCAATAATTTGTTTTTGTTCCAAAAGCTGCCATCAACAAAAAAGGTATACACTATTTACAACAATCATTAATTTGACTAATTTTTTCATTACATTTTCAGCATTCAGAAAATATTAATAACCGAAACTCATCGTTACTAGGTGTTTTGAAAGAGGTCACAATACTAAATAAGACTTTGTCTCTTTGTCTAACATCTTTACTTTTAGTTACATCCGAAGAGTAAATTTCAAAAACAATTCACCATCCTAAAACGCCTACTGAAGCTGGAAAGCGATGGTGTCAAGTGTACACCAGACGCTGTCAAATTGCTCTTCCCGCGCAGTCCACAGGCCCTGCGGCGGACAACAACCAGGGTGCTCCTCCCCCCCCCCATCCCATCCCCTGTGCGAGCCAACACAAGCCCCGAGACGGCCCGTCGGATCTGCGGCCGGGCACAAAAGAGCGTGTTCGACGCGTGTAGCGAGAGAGCCCGCCCGCCCCGTGCACTTCCTTTCAGGCTTCAGCCGCTGCCCCCCGCTGTCGCCCGCCGCCGCTGGCCGTCACAGCGCTCGGGCCCAGGGCGAAGGGCACATCTGTTGTCGAGCGGTGAAAAAACAACTTTTTTGACAGCCACTAGTAAAAGCGGTTCTTTCAGGGCATGCATTGCGTGCTTAAAGTTCAAATTTTAGCACTAGTGCTAACAATGAAACGATGTTCAAGTGTTCAGATAAGTCTTTAACCGCAAGAAAGAAAACAAAATACTTTTGTCTGACCACGCCAGCTACTGTTTACTTGAATTAAAAAAAGTAAAGTCAGTAAGCCAGTCTACTGAATAGTGTAAGGCACATGTGGTGAAAGTCATTTTGTTTCGCTCGGCCTATCGGCCTCATGATGTAACATTTGCTACTCGCAAAACAAAATGTCACATTCACCACTCGTATCATAAATAACTATTTTGAGACCAATTACATGCTTCACGGACCATGCGCGCTTTTGCCGGGGGGGGGCATTGGAGTGTAGTTGGACTCTCTGACTTGATTTATGCAGTTGGCTAAACCGTGAAGGTTAGTCAGAAATAATACACACTAAAAAATTGAAGGATGAACTCAAAAAAAGCAAAATGAAGCTAATTCAAGACACGTTATTGTGAAAACAATTCTTAGATTATGAAGATACTGAAACAAACGAATTTGGTGAACTACTGAGACGAGATTGGAACCGAAGGTCAAACATTTTCTTACATTTATTATTTTACTAATTTACTATTTTATTATACACATTATCGTATTACATAGATTAGAGAATTTCTTAATATGGCTTCATTTTTTACAATAATAATTTCTTTGATATAATATGTCTATTTAAATTTAATAAAGTTCAATAAATAAGTGGATGATGCTTATTACAAGGATTACGTATCTCGAGAGATTTATCCTCCCCCTTCGGAAAAAAAGTCTGACAGGACCAATCATACTGACGATAGAAATCATCCCCTTCCCCCTACCCGTTTTGAAATAATGTATTAATGAATTATTATTACATTAACAACAGAGATTGATTTCACACCCTAGCAAAAAGGAACAAAATTATGAATAGCCCAAGTATTTTATATTTCTGGGGAGGTTTTTAAAATTATTCCAAGAAATATTTACACGTAATTTTGAAATTTTAACAGCAAAAAAATACGTAAAGAAGGAAGTGTTTCAAATTACAAGGGAGGTATGACAATGTCTCTAGTGGCCAAAACAATTGAAATTATTAACATTGATCTCAACAATTAATTTTCAGTTCATTGTCAGCGATGGGAAAATAAAGAACAAACATTAAAATCTGTAATTGAAAGTATCAGATACGTATTAATCATCAGAGATCTTATAACTCCCTTCACCATTAAACCGTTTTAGAGATTAAATTTGTAATGCTTTAATAAATATTTGAGTTGCGTATTATTACAGTATAATGAATCAATAAGCGATTGAATGTTAATGAAGACAATCTTCAATTTTGGTCTTCATTTTTCATGCCATATAGTATATTTCTTCCCTGATTAACACAACCGTTTACAACGAAGATTCCCGCCTTCATATATCACTCCACCGTCTTCATTCCGTCATGCTAACCAGCCCCCTCCGCGCCCACGTGGCGTCTGTCGCATTCGCCCCCCCGCCCCCCCCCGGTCCCCCTTCCCGAGCGTCACGCACGCCCCCTGCCGCACGGGGCCCGCCAGCCGCGGGGCGCCGATCCTTTTGAGAGCGCGTCTCGCCTTCCAAGGCGGGGGTGGCGGGTCTCGCCCGCGGCGGCGACACCCCCGCTGTCACAGGAACCCTCCCTTCCGTCACGCCCCCCCCCCTCCGCCTTCAGCAGCTGCAGCAGCTGCGTCGCCGAGACTGCTCCGGCCGCTCCGCGCCTCGGGGTAGATGTCGCTAGCTGGCTCAATGGGGAGGGTTTTTTTTTCTATATCCTCCCACTGGAAATCTTGCCGTGATTGAGGGAGGGTTTTTTTTCAGGGGTTTATACACCGAAATGTGTGCGTGTGCTATGCAGCTGTCCGCATCGTGGCAGAAAGGTGGAAATTGCTTATTTGTCTACCTACGAGTTACTATTTTGTTAGCAATACTAAAAATTGAAATGTCTAGTTCGTTTACTAGCTGCAAATAAGTTTTCTTTAACTTGGGAGCGAAAATGTATAGTTTTCATGTGTTGCTAACCTCTTTGTTGGCATCTATTCATCATTCAACCACTCATATTTATGGTTAAAAGGGGAGAAAAAATATTATGTAGCTCAAGAAAACATGTGCAAATATACTTCTCCCTCAAATGTCTCATAAAGTTTTATACTGTTCTTTGACAAAATAAAGCAAATTAAATCTAAATTGCTATTCACGAAATATGTTTTTTTTCTTGTTTTGATTGAGTTTACTTAGGACAGAACTATACATATTGTAGGGTAGGCTTAATCTGATTTATAATGATACTTGAAATAAAATTTAATGAGGTTGAGGAATTCTAGATACTACTTTTAAACAAGTAATAAATAAATAAAAACTTGACACTGGCATAAAGGCACTTCATGAAGTT